>VTON01000168.1:0-203391 GCA_009617725.1 Hydropsyche tenuis | reverse complement strand
GAATAAGATACATTTACAATTAGCTTAACCCATCAATGCGTTTAGTAATAAATACGCTCAGACTTTTGACTGAATAAAATTGAGAGATGCGGTATTAAATAAATGCGTTTAGTTTTTTCTGACTGACAATGAGAAACGCAGCTTTGCCCAACCAACCCCCGTTCAATTTTTCTAAAAGGAAAGGGAAGGGAAACACGCCTAGATGTGCTAGCGTCATTTAGAACATAAAACTTTAACATAGTATAGATGCGCTTTACAATTTCGCTGCGAATCGACGATTGCTTCAACTTGAGATTCGTGTACGTTTGAGTGAGTGATCGCTATGCTCCCTGTACCCAATAAGTAGTCAGGGTATTCCGGTTCAGCAAAAAATATTCGAATATCTAATTATCCGAACATTCGAATATTTTTGAAAAATGATGTCGATTATTTTTAGGAAATATCTTTTGGAATTTTCGGAAAAGTCGATTTTTGTAAGCGTACGCCTTTTTTTTGAAAACTCGGAGCTGAACAGAAAACTAGAACCGAATCTAAATATATTTTTTTGTTGAACCGTAAATGAAAACAGGAAAGAAAAAATACGTTTCGAAATCTTCCCGTACTAATATTAGACAATCAATTTCCGGATTTAATTGTAAGCGCTCATGATCGAAGCGCACATGACCCAAACGCACACGTTTCCGAAATTTTCTAAACAAAGTGAAAAACGTTTAACACGAAACTAAAAGGGCCAATTATATATTTTTTTTATATAAAAAAATCGAAATAAACACGCGACATGGTGAACGCCGTTCTACAAAAAACGCACCGCACCAGCACCGAACCGAACACCCATCGCCACAAACCCGCAGACCGTGGGTGCGGCATGTGGCGTCCGGCGATTTGATACTGCGATAATGCGAGTCCTCCGGCTGCGGTGATGTCAGGCGGCGCGGGAGGCACGGGGGCCATGGGGGCCCTCGGGGGCGCCGGCCACTCTGCCTGGGGCTCCGGCCCCGGCATCTGCAGCTTCATCGTCCGGACCCTCAAGTGGCTGCCGGTCCTCTTCATTCTCTCCATCGTCGTCTGGTCTTACTACGCTTACGTAGTCCAGCTGTGCCTATGTTAGTCTTTTGAGTTTTTATGGGGTTTGAAGTTGTAGTGGTCGGTACACGTTGCTGGTTCAATTTGGGTTGGGTTGTCGAATTGTGGTGCTTGAAATGATGTCATGTTTGTGGCTTTGTCGTTGTGATAATTTCTAGGTCGTTGTATGTGTGGAATCCATTTTTTTTTTAAATATTGGCGATCGAATCAGTTCTTATCTCGATGATTGATTGATATGGTTATAGGTCAACGTAAGCGTTATTGTAAAGTGGTATGATTATGGTTTTCTGTATGAATTTGTTTATTAGTATGTTTAATGCGTTTTATTGGTATAGAAAATGAAGTGAATATCAATTTAAATTATATATTTTGATATAATAAGTGCTTTAAAATTTTAAGATTATATGAATACCGGAAATGAAAGATGGCCGAAGTGTCAGTTTTTAGATTGGGACCACTAGGCTGTTATCCCTCGCCATGTCAATAAGGCGACACCTATATACATAAAAAAAAAACTCAATCTGAATAAGGTACGTTCAGGAAGAGTACATTCAGCTGCACCCATTAACGCGTTCAGTAATAAATATGTTCAGACTTATGGCTGACTGAGACATGCGGCGTTAAATAAATACGGCCTTTGCCCAACCATACCCCACGTTCAGTTTTTCTAAAAGGAAAGTGAAAGGGAAATGCATTTAGATGTCTCTAATATTATTTGGTGCGGGGTAATAGCGTAGTTGACCCTTAGCGTAGATTTTGAAATTCATCGGTTTTTATTTAAATAATTACCATTACCATAGTGACATACATTCGTCACCATTATTAGCAGCTTATTAGTTATCCGCTGCAGGACAAAGCCTTAGCAGACAAACGTGGCAGTCTAGGCTATACCTTACTGCGTTGGTCCAAATCGTATTTCGATAAAGGAGTTGTTGATATACTCTATTAAAAAATAATTTTGAGGGCTTAGCTGTATTTAAAAAAAACTGTATCGGCATATAGAATGTATTTCGGACATAAAACTGGTTTTGGAATATTGGGAATTAGGTCCTTTTTTATTTCCGGTGTTCGTATTATAGAAATATTCGATATTCTTTCAGAAATATTTATACAATTAATCCTTTCCTATCAAAATATATTTATAAATCATTATTTGTATTGATTTTTACAATTTTGATTCTACTATCTAGTATCTGGCATTTCGTATGCCGTCCAGAAGGCACGGTCTTCGCGATTGCTTTGATAGAAATTTAACGTAAATTTCTCAGCAAATGTAAATGTGGCGTTCATAGTTTCGCCTAGTGTTGCCGGTTGCTTGTGGGTTTCTCTTTAAAACTATCTAGTAATTATGTAACACAAATATTAGTGTATTAGTATATAATTTACAATATTTATTTTTCAGTGACTGTAAACAGCAATTTTGAGAAAATAATCTACTTGATATTCTATCATGTTCTATTCGTTATGTTTTGCTGGTCTTACTGGCAAACTATTTTCACTGACATAGGACGCGTTCCTTCAAAGGTATTAGAATCGCTTCAAAACATCAGTTTTTTTGCATATACAATTTCTTAATTTTTACTAATCTAAAATTTCAGTTTAAAATACCTGAAAGTGAAGTAGAAAAATTGATCTCCGCCGAAAACGAGGAAGCTCAAAGATTGTTATTAGAGCGTTTCGCTCAAGATTTGCCAGTATATAATAGGTGAATATTGTAATTTTATTATCTAGATTACATATTTTGTGATACTGAATTTGCATTTATCTAGATTAGATTCTAACACATTTATACGATTATAATTTTTATATGAATATAAAAATCTTTCCAGGACAATATCGGGAGCTATCCGTTATTGCGATCGATGCGTCCATGTGAAACCAGACCGCACCCATCATTGTAGCGTTTGCGGCACATGCGTTTTAAAAATGGACCATCATTGCCCGTGGGTCAACAATTGTGTCTCTTTTTATAATTACAAATTTTTTATACTATTCCTGGGCTACTCTTTGTTGTATTGCATATATATTGCTACTACTAGTTTGCAGTACTTTATAGTATTTTGGAAGGTAATTTAATGTTATCTTATAAGTTTCTATATTTTTATGATCAATCTATACAATGTATTTTTGATCTAGGGTCAACTAGAAGGAATGGGAAGATTTCACATTCTATTCTTGTTTTTCGTATCTTTAATGTTTGCTATCAGTCTCATTTCGTTTTTCGGTTACCACTGTTACTTGGTGATCCAAAATAGATCGACTCTCGGTGAGTTTATATAACAGATAATTATTAAGCCGAATTATCTTGTTTGATTAACTTTTTTCTTCGTTTTTTAGAGGCATTTAGAGCACCAATATTCCGATCTGGATCTGACAAGAACGGTTTCTCATTAGGTCGCTATAACAATTTCCAAGAAGTTTTCGGAGACAATCCTAAAACTTGGCTTCTGCCCGTATTCACCAGGTAAGCTTAATGTGATTTTTTTTTCATTTTTATTTTATTTACAAAACATTTTCAATGCCACGTGGTATAAAATTTTTACTCCATGTGAAATTACAATGACAAATCTGTGCAATAAATTCAATATTTTACATCCATGGTAATTCTCAAAACACAAATTATTATTTTTATTTTTCCATAAACTCATCAATAGATTATTATGTAAATAACGATAAATATTCCATTTCATTGAATACTTTTTTAGATATAAATTAAAAAAAACAAAAATATCTCATACGTCAACTCTCATCCCCATGTAAATTATACTATTTGTAATGATTTTCAATAAAAAATGTATAATAAATTCCAACAAGTTACCATATTTTGCCTTATCAACATTTTTCTTATATAAAATTTGAAAAGTACTAATAAAAATAGCATAATGAGGCTGACTACGCTTTCTGTGTAGTCTCGGTGATGGTTCAGAATTTCCTGTGAGCGGTATACACCAGCAACGGAGGCTCACGCATATAATGCCCGCGGGCTCCGTCGTCAATCAAGGAGTCTACAATTCGATGGGGGTCACACGTTCAAGGTCAGACATCTGATGAAACCTGTTCGTCAATTTTAACAAATACATGTTCATACTTTGAATATTAGTGAACACCAGTTTGATTATTAACCTGAATTATTGCTTAAAGTGTCCGTTCTAAAGAGTAATTATCGTTTTGATAGTTGACTGCTTTTTTCACTCGCTTCTTTTTAATTGTATTGTCCGCTTTTTCGAACGGATAGGGCTTTTAACTTATCCATGCATATGCTATATAGTTTTATGATAATTCTGAAGGGTTGAAAGAAATGTTCAGTCGTTGATTCTGTTTACGTTGACCGTATATAATGATTTTACCATAAGCATCCGTTTGTTTTGTAAATTTCATTCGTTCGCAATGCTTGTTTTATTTCTAGTTTGTTTTGTTCTTGAATCAGTATTTTCGCATTCACACTTATACTGTTATGGCTAATCTATTTTTTAATAACATTTTTTGGTTATGCCGACTTACAATTGCAGTCTGATGTGTAAAATCCGTGTCGATTTTACTCTATGGTTACCGACCATGCAAGAGAATAGTTTGATGAAATTGCTAAATCTAGATTATTAGCTTGTCGAGCGAGCGCATGATTGCTTTTGTTTCGTTTTATTATTTGTAGGTTTGCGAATTTCTTATTTCATTTTCGATTTTTCATCAATAGAAAAGAGCTATTTTATTTTTTTCAATAAACATTGTTATTTGTTTTACAGTTCATTCGAAAATTGGTAGATGTAGCTTAAAATATAAACATTTTTTTTCTTTTTAATTATAACTGGATCTAAATAGTGATTTAATTTTTTTCCAAATGTTTATGTCAATTACAGACGAATTAATTTGTTTTTCAACAGTTGTTATATAAATTAAACAAAAAATTGTATTTACAATACTTATTGTATTATATTTTAGTCAATATTATTATATAAATGTGTGATCATAAATAATTTATATAATGTGTAATATAAATTATTAGATTAGATATTCGACACCAGAATTGCAATATATATTTAGAATTTAGATATAGGAAATATATTCTCATTTCAAAAGCAATTGCGAGCTGTGCCTTTTTGATATTTTCAGACGTTAACACAACTCTTCTGAAAGTTTCTCATACTGAACTGAGTGTTTTTTTCAACAATGTGCTTTACGAGTAAAAGTCGTTTGCAATATTAGCATATGCATTTTTAAGATAACTTTAAGAATATATTCATATTGTAAATTTTGATCAACTTGAATATTTATATTTGTTTTAAAATGATAGTTCACATCTATTAACATTCATGCATGTACATGTTATAATTTTTCAAATTGAAAAAAAAACTTGCTTTTAATATCAATAATATTTTTCTTCGTTCTTAACAGCTATCCAGATATTATAGAAAATGAATCGACAGGTCTTTATCCGATGAATCAACATTCTGCTCCACAAATAGTTTGATTGTCTCAATTTTACATATTGTACATATTCTATGTAAATTCGTTATAGAAGAAAACTAATATTTGTAACGTGCATTTTTTAAGATATCACACAAATTATGATTTATATATATATTAAAATAGTGTTTGTTAGTGACGTATTACTATAATATACACTGAAGTTAGCGAGAAATAAGTGCTATTGTGATAAATCAAATATGCCTTTGCAAAATTAGTGTGAGCGTTAGCCGAATTCTTAATTAGATCGAAGGTATTGCCTTTACTTATTGAAGACATTTTTTTTATATTATTTGAAAACATTTTTTATGACTTTTGTACATGATGTTACGATTAAGTAGTTTCAAAAATGCATACACCAATTTAACATTTTTCAATAAGTTACAAATAGAAAGTTGGACTGATAAATATACTTAGAATTTATTTATTCACTTTTTTTACATTAATTAATTGTAAGAATTATTCAGTGTATTACATTTTTTCGGTGCGATATCACGCATCGTTAAATGTACTAGATTCGAATATATATCACAATATATATTTAATGTTGATGAAATTGTACAAGGTTTTCAATGATTTTTGTTCTAAGTTTTTTGCTATTTTTCTATAGAAATGTATAAATTATAACAAAGCATCAACTATGATTTGAACGCTAGTCGATATTTCAATGGTTGTTAATTTTTTTAATCGATATTACATATAACGAAAAATTCTTATCGATGCAATATGTTTATGTATATTTATAACTTTAGACATTTCAAATAAATAAGGTGATAAGTTTTTCAGTTTTATTTTTTCATTTTCATATAATAAAGATGACTTAAATCTTAAGTCAAATACATATTACAAATTTTCTCTAGATTATCAAAAATTTATGACTGAATGTTATCATTCGCAATTTCTAACAAATAGTTAATAAGTTATTTTGTTGATTAACTTTTTTGTTTCATTAATAACGGTGGACTTACAAATGCTATTTTTTCTAAAGTATAAGTGTGTTCAAATGTATTAAATATTTTATAGTTTTAATTGGTATTTCAAGAAAAGGAAATATTTATTGTTTGGGGATGAGATGTAATATTTATCACAATACAATGATAGACATAAAATTTCATTTTGTTTCATTACATAGACCCATGCATGCATTCCATGTTATCTTTTTTAGTTAAACACAAACACTTAATTGTCGATCTAGGTGTCGATTAGAGGCTTCACTAGCTTTGCTTTAGTGGTAGCATAAATCGTTTAGAAACACCTATATTATATTCCACGATTACAAACATTTCGATTAGAGCATGCGATCAAATAACGACCTTCGTAACGAAAATATGAATCGGTAGAATGTTTGTGTTTTTGAGATTGCCATGAAATTTGAGAACACGTATGTTTAATTTTTCTTTTTGACACGATTATTGAATAGATTGGGTGATAAACATGTTTTGATTGAATATTATGATTTACGTTGTTTTATAATTTCGTTACATTCTAACTTTTTGGCATTTTAAACAGCATGGGAGACGGTATAAATTATCCTCAACGACACATCGAAGAAGATGCAGAGTTATTGTTGGGAAATGATCAGTGGTCGGAGCATCCACCGTTTTCTTCAGGATCAGCATCATTACTTTACGAGCAGTAATTTTTATGGTAAAAATTGTTGCTGAATTTGCATAATGGCAATTAGTGTCAGAAAATTTTACAATTCAGATCTAGTCACAAACTTTTGTACATACATAGATAATTATTTTTATTTTTATGGACAAATTATTTCATATCGCATATAATATAGTAAAACTTGATGTTGTAAATTTTTATATATTCCAGTTTTTTAATGATTTAACACGCTACAACATTCCATTTTTGATCTATAGATTTCTTCAATGTACTATTTTGCATTTCATTGTTGTTAGTTTTAAAGAGATTTTATCCCATAAATAATTTAGAAGTTTAATGTCGACACTCAGTAATATATTATATTTATTATACACACATTTAATTAATTTTACTGTCTGCTGTGTGTTGTTTTAAATTTGACAATTCAAAATATATAAAAGATTTTCTATATTAATTATGCAACTTTAGACGTTGATAATGTACATTTAAGAAGTTTCAAACGGGTGAATTACCTTATAGAATGAAACATTTTGTAATGTCGGGTAAGTTAATTTAAGGAAAAGAGACTGATTCTATGTGTTTTAAAAAATGGCTGCACATAGGTTTGTATCTTTCGTATTTGATTTGATTAATAAAATCCTGAAATGCAAGGATATTTTTTGTATATTAAATAATTGACATGCGAAAGAACGAAGTAGCTCAAAACATATGGCGTTGCCTCCCAGTATTTCAAATATAAGTTTTGTAAAAACAAGAAACATAAAAATTTGTTTCTTTCAGAGCTTACATTTCCTTTTTTTTATTTTGTATATGATACATTCTAATTGTATACTCATTCCTCAAAATGATTCATTGTATTATTTTAGAGAAAGATATTTTTTTAATTTTGAAACTAAATTTCTAACGGGAGGAATATATTTGCCAAAGTTATGTTTTAAATGATTACTATGCTACTGTTTCGAAGAATGTAATAGATAACATAATTAAATTGTTTGATATTACTCGATATTACTGTATAATCATGAAGGTAAACCTATGCAAATATAATTTAATATTTTTTTAAGATCTTACTGTGGTGGACTATAAGATTTATTATAACACTAATATTTGTATATGAATTGTGTATTGCATATTTTATTGAAAATTTAATTATTGTAGTGCTAGTGTATCGAACATGCATACCCATTTATAATAACTAGTGCAAATGTGCTTAGCAAACGCTTGAAACCTACAACGATTTTTATTACAAGAGATTTTTACCTTCGTTAATATATTTTATGTATAGCAATAAAATCTGAACACTAGGTACAACGCAAATAAATCAATTTTTCTATCATTCAGCCACAAAAAATGCTGTTAGTATTAGAACAAAGAGAATAGTTATTTTGATGCATTTTTCTTCTTGTGGTAGTTTCACTTTTGTTTGTGCAGTTGAATATTTGTGACCAGACTTCTTAGACTTTGTATCGTCCTTAATGTCTTTTACCTTCCTCATGAGCACAGCACAGTTTATTTTTGTGTAATTTTATGCACTCGGGGTGCCACAGGTATGTTATATAACTTTCAGGTTCACATTATGTGTAGAGCGTGAAATGAGAATAAATAAAATATACAAACAGTTCTTCCATTTGGCTGTCGAAAGTGTAATTCAAATGAAAAATATAATACTGTTTCACTGCAATAATTAATTCAGGACTTCGATCAAAAGTAATTAAGTAAATTTTATGATAAATATTTTAAAACCACTAGTCAAAAATTTATTGCCAACTTCAAAAATTACAAGTAATTAGCGACTGTGATGTTAATGTATAGCCAAGAGATGAGTTCATAACACCATGTAAAATGCGGAACATGTGAACCATTTTTGAATTTTTTTACGAATAAATAAAATAATATAATCTATTCAAATGATTAGTTTTTTTATTCAATAATTTTAACTGAAATCAAGATGGTTTTACATTTTTATACAGAAAAACTCACAAGTAAAATAAAAAAAAGTTGAGTCATTAACTTTCTTACATATAAAATTACACACAAATAATAAAGATCTATTTGAAATAATACTGTAATAGCATAATTATAATAATAAAAAAAAAACAGTGAAAATGTTAATCAGATCATTCACAATGATATTTTTTGGCACGCAGCAATTAAACCTTTCAGATCAATATGAGAACTCGATTTTATTGCTGTACACGTTCTTTTGAAAAGACTGACAATATTTGCTTCTTTCTCAATTTGCATAGATATTTTATGAGCTCTTTCTATAATTTCTTTTTGAATGCCAGCAAGACGAGCAGCATTAAAACCGTAAGATTTGGGACAAGCTCCTGAAGATAATTTATACAAAAATGTAACAGTCTCTTGAGCAACGTTGTTTGAATCAGATTCATCAGTTTCTACCATACAAGCCTGTAAACAAAATATTTTCATTATAAACAATTGACATTTACATGTTATAAAATATATAAATCAATAATTACCATATGAGCCAATGAAACGTTTAGATTATTCTTAAAATCTTCTACTAAAGTATGGTAATGAGTTGAAAACACGGTACGACATCCCCTGTTACTTAATTCATCGACAACTGCAGCAGCAATTGCTGTGCCATCGTATGTAGATGTTCCTCGCCCTAAAAACGTATCGAATTATGATATGTTCTATAAAATGTCGCGATTTCATTAGATATTAATCTAACCCAGTTCGTCCAGCAAAACTAATGAATTGATGGTAGTATGTTTTAAAATTGCTGCTGTCTCGCTCAGTTCTACTAAGAATGTCGATTGTCCTGACATAATATCATCGTGTGCTCCCAGTCTAGTGAATATTCTATCAATTATAGTCATTGAACATTCTGTAGCTGGTATATGACAACCCTAAAAAGTTGATAAATTATTAACATCGATTGACTTGAAAAAATAGATAAATTAATAGATTTCGTTTACTATTTGAGCCATGATTGTCAGTAGGCCCAATTGCCTCATGAGAGTAGACTTTCCTCCCATATTCGGTCCAGTCAGAAGTGTTAAGGAAGCCGTATCATTCATATTCAAATCAGTGTCGTTAGGAATGAAATCAATCGAACAAGTGATACATGGGTGGCGACCATCTTTGATTTGAACAAATGGCTAAGAATAAAATCAGAAAATGTTAATATAAAATATCAAATAAGAAATTTTATTTTATATAAACTGACTTTTTCATTAGGTTCGGTGATTTTAACTTCAGGGATGCACATATCACTTGATTGCAATCTTGTATACTCAGATAGTGAAATAATCACATCGAGAATTGATATACATGTTATGGCTTTTTGCCATAACATGTGTGATTGACTGAATTTTTCGAAAATTCTTCGACTCAAATCTTTCAGTACATTATGCTTGTTTTGTTCTGCTTGCATCATTTGAGCAAGAAATTCCTAAAACATAATTCCAAAATAAATAATTGGTATATGAAAAAAAAAAATTGACAACATACCTTAGTTTCAGAAGTACTGAATCTTTTGTACCCTTTTTTCGCTCCTTCTAATGAATACATGGAACCAGCTCTGCTAGCCTTCGCTTCTGTAACTTCTAGTTGATATCGTTTTTTATCGGATCCAAAATAAGACACCTACAATGATTAAAATGAACGAAAATTGTATTCCGATAGATAGAGGTATAATTTGAAAAGAAATGCCCAATACTTTGCAATTAAAATATTTTTCTTGAGTTTCACGATATTTTTCAAGTTCAGATTCTATTTCTTCTATTTCTTCAAGTATAGCATCATATTCTGCATCAACACCTTTCCCAGGAAGAATTTTTCCTTCTTTCTCAGCAAGCTTATGATCAAATGCTTCCTAAAAGATAAATTATGTGAATAAATATTGCTTATGATTAAATTTATAAACAAAAATTACAAACAAACCTTAAAGTATTTTAGCACTTCAGAATAATCTGGATAGGTACCATCTGGTTCAAATTGAGTAATTCTTTTGACCAAAAGTGAATCACAATCACCAAGTTGTTTCACTATTGTAAGTGCCGATTGAAAACCATTCAAGATAGATAGAAAATCTGCTACCTTCCTTTTCGAATATGTTTTTTCTTCATAAAGTATTGCCCGACTATCAGGATGATTTTTAGAGCGATTCAAATTACCGAGTGAATGTATTCTATAATAACATAATGAAATCATATATTCAATTAAGAAAAATCGTACAATATTGATTTAGGAGTAAAATAACAAAAAAAAAAAACAACATACTTGCTAAAAAGTCTTTCCATATCAGGCAAAGCATTTAAAGTTGCTCTTATATCTTGAACTAGTGATTGGTTATTTAGGAAAAATGTAATAGCATCTTGCCGTTCTTTGATAACTGTCACATTACAAGACGGTGAACATATCCATTGATGCAATAAACTAACGAAAAAAGTACGGTAAAAACTATCATATAAATATACAAAATAAAGTTTTTAAACATACCGTTTGCCCATCGCAGTAGCACAATGATCGAGTTTGGATATCAGTGATGAATCTTCACCAATAATTCTCAAGTTGGACAAAGTTGTTGCATCTAATACCATATTACTAGGAAAGCTATTGTCGATTTTGATAGGTTTGACATTAATATCTGGCGGGTCATATCTGGTAAAATTGGACATTTCCATAATTTGAATATCTAGCAGAGAATCTGTTAAATACCAAATGCAAGCACCGAGAGCTCTGATCGCTAAGGTATAACTATCAGATGGAGTCAATCCTAATGCGTCCGCTGATAAAAAAATAATTTAATGAAATGCAAATTGTTTTATGGAAAATGTTAAACATATTAGAAATTTACCATCACTCAACATCGGCTTTAGTCCTGCTGGCCAATTAACTCCGGAATCACCTTGATAATATTTCTCCGCGATTGTCTTGAGTGTTTGAGAGGCTGACCAAAAATCTTTTTGTGATCTCAGTGTTTCTAATTTTGCTAACTGACATGAAGTTCTTAAAACTTTGCTCGTACGATCTGATGTGACTCCACGCTCTCGTAGCACCTTTTTAAGAAAATAATAAAAATTAGACTATATGACTAGTGGAAAATATATTTATGATTGAATCATTTATCTACCAAAACAGGTGGATAGTGGGCCAAAACAGTTAGAAGTCTCGAGGAATGTCTGTCGTCATCGAACTGTCCTAAATGGAATGTGCCTATAGAAGTATCAATGAAGCATATTCCATATCGACTGCATCCTGAGCCAAGATCCTAAAATTTCAATATATTAATTAAATAGGTTAAGAAAAACAAGCTTGAAAAACATACAAAATTGAGCACACATACAATTTCTGCAATAGAAAGCATGTAAGATGCTTTAGCTTCAGTTGGACCATTGTATTGAAGACCACATACTTCTGTTCCTTTACAAGTAACTTGACAAATTTCTCTTTGAACTACCTTATCTTTAATTGTATTATTTGCTATAGGAGAAAATAAATAAGAAAAGTCAAAATATCAAATATACTATAAGTCTCAATTTTACATCACAAGATCGACATACATTTTTTTATACGTTCTTGAAGCATATCAGGTGTTTCAGTTTGCTCTACTCTGGCTACTCTATATCCTTTTTGTACAAGAGTGCTTGCCATTCTCGCATATGCACTTTCAGGAAAACCAGAATGTGCAAAATCTCCCTATCAAATGAGTATTTATAAAATAAAATAAAATAATAAATTTAAAAAGAAAAACATGCAAAATCTCACTTTCATATATGAAAATCCTAATTCATTGACTCCAACAGCAGCATCCATATGATAGAGCTCATAAAACTTACCAACTTTGAAGAATAATACACAATCATAATGAGCAGATTTCATATCCCACCATTGACGATGACCCTGAAAAAAATTAAAATCATAAATGATCATGTCTTGGAAAGTTATTCGAATTAGATCACAATTAATCGTACTGGTGTCTGTGAAGCTTTGAAATCTTTCGGTACGTATAAAGTGCGAGGATCATAATCAGGATGATCTGGTTTTCTTCTCTCAGCATCTCGTACATTTTCTGGTTTTAGCCAATCCAAACGGCAATGAACCCAGTTGTTATTGGATTCTCCCAATTGAGATGGCAGTTCGGTTGTAGGAGCAGTATTACTTGTTCTAGGACTAATTATTTTAAAACAATATAAAAAATTGATAAATCTAGAACATATAAATTATCATATTCAATACCTATCTATTTTCATTTTTTTACTCTCCGGTGTAGGTAAATTGTCCCCTTTATTCTTCTTTTCAAATTTAAAACTATCGCTCAAGTTAGGCTTCACATTGCTGCTATCTAAATTAAATAACAACAATGAGAGGACGATCAGTACAAACTCAAAGTTGAATCAAACATACCTTTTTCATTACCTGTGTTTTCTTCATCCGAAGAATTTTCAGAAACCACACGAATCCTCTTTCTACGTGGAACTGCGACAATCTCATCATCGCTGTCTTCCAAATCTTTTCCATTAGTGATGCTTTTTTTCACTACACACACACACAATAGAGAATGTACACACGAGTGCAAAAAACGAAACCAAAACACGAGAATAAGGAAAATATTTCACCTGGTGAAGCACGTTTGCGACGAGGAGTCTCCGACTGCGTGACAGGCGCGCGCTTTGAGGCTAAAGTTGTGGACGGGGTTGAGGGGCTGCCAGCACCTTTAGGGGACTTCGAGAAGTAATTGAATAAGGTGTTCGAGCTGGGGGAGGCTGCGCCCCCCGCGCCCCCAACACTGCGTCGCGACATCGGCACTAATACGAACGCGTTCTCGCGCCAAATACTCCCACTACCACCACCGTTCAATGTCAACTGTCAGGGATACCACTTTTACAATCAATAAAAAAAGGGACAATATATTGGTCACAGTATTTACATTACAAATTCACAGTATATCAAACGTCAAATTCGCAACAAAACCAGCTTTTCGCACGACAAATAGTTGCTAGTATCAATAATACATTTTTAGTAGTGAACTTATTATAAAAACTAAACAATAGACCCAGTGTACATTGCAATGTACAGTAATTTAAATGTTTTTTTTTTGTGGGCTAGTATACGTCCAGTTCAAATATTTTTTTTTCCCTACCAGTGCGCTATTCGACGATGGAAGAGGGGGGGAGGTAAAATTTGAGGGGGAGGGGTAAAAAATGAAAAATAAATTGTAGCCGATTTCATTCGGAATGGTATCACTCTCACTTCTCTATTATGACTCTAAGTCACTTTAAATCCGATTAGAAGTTATCAAAGTCCCGGGGAAGACCCTGTATTTGAGTCCATATACTATACAAAAGTATAGTGTGGCATAGCATTTTATTTAGTTGGTAGTTAGTCCCTGTCAAAGCTAATGACAAGTAACTGATTTTGTAAAGAAATCAATTACTTTACAATGTTTTGAGATGATCTCATAAAGAAAGACATCTTTTATTCCACCGTATTATAATTCGATGTTATGTATTGTTGTTATTAAACAAATAGTCATTCTGATATACGTAATGTGATTGATTTCCATATGATTTCATTATACTGGGCCGAATATTGGTACCCTAAAAAACAGGGCATCGAACAGGAATTGAACCGTAATCGAAAACCGCTAAAAATCGAAATTTTTAAGGAACGAAAACCGCAACTGAACGGTTTATTTAGGTTAGGTCATTTTCGAGACGACAATATTCAATGGTCAATGTAAAGTTGGGTTAGGCTTCTGAAGAAACGCGAGAAATTATTTCGAACAGTTGGGTTAGGCTCGCAGCGAAAATATGAAATCTTCAACGATAGGTTGGTTTAAATTCGCAGCGAAAATATGCTATTTTTTTAACGATAGGTTGGGTTACGTTCGAAGCGAAAATATGTATCGTCAAACGTTAGGTTGGATTACGTTTGCAGCGAAAAAATATGAAATCTTCAACAATAGGTTGGGTTAGGCTTCGGAAGAAACGCGAGAAATTGTTTCGAAAGGTTCGTTTAATTTCGCGGCGACAATATGCATTGTTTAACGTTATGTTGGGTCAAGTTACATTACCAACTAGAGAAATTATTTCTACAGGTTGGGTCATTTTGCGACGACAATGTGGATCTTTCAATGTTAGGTTGGGTCAAGTTTTTTTTTCTATTTTCCTTGCTTTTATTATTAAGGTTTCTATACCCTACTACCAATATATCAAGCTATAATACTATCATAATTAACTTAGCCTACCTATATGCTCACTTGAGCCGTAAATATCTTTATATAATATTTATGTTTGACTTTTAAGCCTCGATTCGATGTTTGTTTCGGTTATAAAAAAAAGTGATTTAAAAGTTGCGATATTTCAAAGTTTATATATTTTTTTTGGGACACAGTGCCGTAGCAACCCATTGGTAATTGGGCAACAGCCAAAGGCGCCCTTAATTTTTTTTTAAAGATAAATTTAAATCAAAATGAACGTAATATGACTTTTTTAAATATGACTTTTACATACTATAAAACTTCTAAATGATTAAAATAATCATTTTAAAACAAAATCTAAATGATTAAAGTAATCACTTTAAAACAATTTAGATGTTTTCCACGGAAAAAAAAATTTTGGGGTCTGAAAAAATTTTGAGAAGTGTCGAATATAGAAAAAATATTTTAGAAGGTTAGAATAAAGTTAATATAGTTAAAATAATTTCCCGTGAAGCCAACTTCACGCGAAATTATTCATCACACAACGATAGGTTGGGTTAGGCTTGGTGAGAAATTCGAGAAAATATTTCCGAAAGTTGGGTTAACTTCACGCGAATTTATTCAGCAAACGACGATAGATTGGGTTAGGCTTGGTGAAAAATTCGCGAAAATATTTCGGAAAGTTAGGCTACATTAATGCGTTGAGCTTTATTTAAGGAAAAATTTTTTTGGGGTTCGAACACATTCGAATAGTGACGAATAATTTGTCATTTGAAAATTATGAAATTAAAAAATTATTTTTGACCAGCTTCCTATGGAAAAAAAATTTTTTCCAGGTCTTCCCTGGAAAAGAAGGGGCGCCAAATTTTATATTTGCCAAGAGCGCCAAAAAATATTGCTACGGCTCTGACATTAATTATTCCCAAATGAAAGATTGATACTTACAATTAAATAGCAATACAAAAATCTCTATCATCTATAAACTATCAGAAATACATGGTTAGTTATCAAAAAATTACCGAAATTAAGGAAATTAGAGTTTTTTGATATTTCGTGTTTAAAAAAAAAAGCAGTCGTAAGTTTTCAAATATTTTTTAAAAATGTATATGATGGTGTATTTAATGATGTATCAAACACGCAGCTATTTAACCGATTTTTTAAAACTAAGGTACAAAAACGAAACCGAAAGATGAAATTTTTTGAATTCTCCGCGTATATATCCTTGAGAGATGCGTATAAAATAGTCGCAGTTCTGTAAATAGAATTATTTTCTGAACCGTTACTATGATGAATAAATTTTACAATGATCTTTTTTATAAGCTGTAAATTTTACTAATAATAATTTTATCGAAAAACTGTTTTTGTGATCTCTGACCCCACGTAAAATTTTATATTGACTTCTAATCGACACAGATTTTCAAAACAAAATAATTATTATAATATTCATTCAAAAGAATAACCGCTTTGGAGATAATTCTATGTACAAAATTGCTACATACATTGCTCCGTGACGACGCATAGCTGAAAAATCAAATAGAATGTCATTTACTTACTGATATCAAGCTTAAATTACTTATAGGCGTTGGAAGTGCTCGATTCGGGGCCCCAAAACTCCCAAGCGTTTAAAAAAAATGAAATTTTCTAATTTTTCTATACCTAACCAATAGACATAATGCATCATGAAAGTTGAATCACTTTCTGAAGAAAAAAATTTGATCGTTTGTACAAAATGTTTGGCCCTTCTGTAAAAAAAAATTGTGCACAACTATCTTAAAATATATACAGAACAAAGTCAATATATAATATTATCAATATATAGCTTTAATTTAATGATAAAATAGCTATTTCCGAAAAAGAGGTCAATCTTCCTTTGTCACACATTCAAAATTTTTTCAATAATGCTTCCATTTCACCTACAAAAATAATCTACAACCTGGGAACTCGCTTTAGGGCTCCAAAAGTCCCTAGCATTTTTTTAAATGTATTTTTTCTATGAAATATTATAATTTTTTCTATACCAATCCAACAGACACCATAAAGTTGAATCACTTTCTCAAAAAAAAAGGCTATCGTTTACACAAAAACGTTTGGCCTTTCTTTGAAAAAAGGTCTTGTGCAACTGTCTTAAAGCTATAAACTGGACAATGTCAATATATTATCAATATATTTATCATAAATATATATTTACATATATAGCTCTAATTTAGTGATAAAATAGTCGTGCGACTAATAATCGTATCTGCTTCGTGTGTGAAGACAAAGATTAAGTACAAAGAGTCGCTAACAATCAGACGTTTGTTCCCAGACCCCAAGATGGAGGTGATCGGAAACTACAAGATCAACATGAAGTATCCATTAGGCGAAGGCAAATTCGGAGTCGTCTGCGTGGGTCGCCATCTCACTGGCCTTTATCGTAGTAAGTCGTCAAAGAAATTGGCTATTAAGATCCTAAAAAAACACCCAATACATGCGTCGCAAAACCTCATCACCAAAGAGATCTTTATATTGCTGAAACTAACCAAGATGGGGCAAGAAAATGTGATTGCATTATTCGACTGGTTTCAGAATGAACACTCTGTCTACTTAGTCATGGAGTATTGTAATGGAGGTGACTTGAGTAACTATCTCAAAGCGGTGGGTACTCTCAGTGAAGACACAATCAGGTTATTTGTCAAGCAACTAGTAAGAGCTTTGAACGTTCTTTATAAATTAAATATCATACATCGGGACTTAAAACCGCAAAATATTTTATTATCTCATGATAAAAAAAATATGAAGGATGTTATCCACAGCCGAGTGAAATAACACTAAAATTGCTGATTTTGGTTTATCTACACTGTCAGAAAATTCTTTTGCGTCTTCTAGACTTTGTGGAACTTTTATATATATGGCGCCAGAGATGAGATCGTTAGCAACATATGATGCTAAAGTCGATTTGTGGAGCTTGGGCAATATCATATACGTTTGTTTAACTGGAAGGTACCCTTTTAATAATCGAATTCCACAATTGAGCGTAACTAAATATATTCCTCTTAAGACAAGTCCAGAATTGATGACACTTATTCAAGGATTGCTACAGTATTATCCTAGGAATAGGATGTGTTTTAGTGAATTGAAAAACATCCTTTTTTACAAAACCAGCAACAACAAGAACAACAACAAGAAAATCAAGAAGAAGAAGAAGAAGAAGAAGAACACCAACAACAACAACAACAACAACAACAACAACAACAACAACAACAACATCGGAGTTCGTTCAACTACAGCCGCTGTCTGTTCAATTACAATTGATGCTCATTCAACTACAGAATGCTCAACTACAACCGCCGAAACCCTTTACACCGGAAAATATTCAACTTCATCCGCTGCTCACTCAACTTAATCGGACCTCTTCATACATAACCGCAGCTGCTGACCGTTCCGTTGAAATTCGACAAATTAATTGTAATAATTAGCTATAAGAACAATACACATAATATTGTTGAGACTTTAAAAGAAAAAAAAAATTGGTTACGGGTAAAATATATAATATTTTCATTTAGTTTTATATAATGTATCATATAAATATTGAAGGTGTTTTGAAAATAAAATAAAATTGATCATTACCATTTTGTTTTATTTTCTTCAAATTCATTTACAAAATGTGACAATTGAAATTTAATTCATATACAATACATATTATATTATTATCACACCACGCGTTCCGTTCATTCAACGGGATGTACGAATATTAATTGCTTTGCAAAAAATATAAGAAATCAGTCTCTCGTAACTAGGGTTGCCAGACGTCCCCTGTTTGAGCGGGACTTCGTGTTTTTTTGTTCGACAGGCAAATTCCGAGTCCCGCATTACCTCTGAAAATCCCGATTTAACCAATTGTTGTTGTGAAAATGTACACATGTTATATAGTAAAAGAGGCTCGCTTAATTTTTTTGTAGACAACCTGTAGTACCAACTTCAAACGTTCCTGTTTATTTTATTATTGATTTTTTATAATATATAATTCAAAATTGAAAAAAATATATGTATTGAATATAGAAAAACTTGTATTTATTTTATTTCAAAACATCCCAAGCCTAATTTATCGGGACACAGCCGAAGTAAAACATGCAAGAAAAAATCACCCGAAAAAAACACCTAGAGATAAAATTCAAATACAATTCCAAAACTGCCGCATTACTTTCGAAAACCACAAAATTCACATTTACTACCACTCATTGTTAGGCTAGCGCGGTAAGGTATAGCCTAAACTGCCGCATTTGTCTGGTAAGACCTTGTCCTACAGTGAATAACTAATAGGCTGCTAATGATGATGATGAATAGCTGGCACTCTAATTGTAAGTGAATACCTAGGTTACCCATACTTGGGTGGTTTGATTGGAGCGTCGTCCTCAACGACCCTCGGGTGGGCTCGTAGGCTAGAATCGTCATGCGCCGAGCATTATACCGGAAGGCAAAGCAGGACATGACAAGGGAGGGACAAGGAGGTTTTTCAAGCTTTTTTTATTAGCTTGCTCTGACGCACACCGTTGTTTATTTGTGATCCTCAAATAAAAGATCGATCTCGATCTCAAATACTACACCTCCGATCGATTTGAAACCTTCGTAATTTAGTGGGTATGCCGAATGGGGAGAATCCCACACTACTATCGGACACGGGTCCGATGGTGTCCATAAAAGATTTTTTTTCCTCCTTGCGCAGAAAAAAAAAGGTTACCTATAGCTAAATATGGCCCTGCATATAGGTATAAATTCAATTTCCATTGTGTGAAATTCTGTAACATAAATTAAAGGAAAAAAACGAAATATAAATACATAGTCAATTTTATTCATTATTAAAATAACCTTTTTATATATAATAATACGTGATAGAAATTGAAAATTAAATTAACATATACATATTTTACCTGTCTAAAATTTTTTTTTTGTACAAGAAAATATGCTTGAATAAATTAATGTTTCAACAATATCACAATTGTTAAAAAAATACTAATTATCTTTTTTTTTTGCTATTAAGTTTTAAAGCTGCGACTGTGGTTAAAGTAACTGCTGTTGTGTTTAAAAGAACTGCGACTGCAGTGGAATAGGACGTTGCTGTATTTGGAAAGGTTGCGATTGTAATCCAAAGGCCAGCTGTAATTGAAAGAGTTGCTGCTGTAGTCCAGAGAGTTGCTGTTGTTGCTGACGGTGATGGTTTTGCAGTCGATTGTACTGCTGGATTTGTAGAAAAGGGTGACTATACAATGTATGAAAACACATCCTATTCTTAGCATAATATTGTAGCAATCCTTGAAGAAGTTTTTCAGTTCTGAACTTGTGTCTTGCGGAATTATAGTAGATAAGTTTATATTAGGATTTGGATCTTTAAAAGGGAATTTCCCAGTTAAACAGATGAAGATAATAATGCCCAAGCTCCATAAATCAACTTTAGTATCATATATTGATGTCCTTCTCGTTTCTGGTGCCATATATATCAAAGTTCCACAAGGTTTAAAAGTTGTAAGAGAATTTTCTATGAGTTTGGATAAACCAAAATCGGTTATTTTCAGTGTTATTTCACTCGGCTGAGGATAATGTTTTCAAATTTGTTAGCATGAGATAATAAAATATTTTTGAAGTTTTAAATCTCGATGTATAATATTTAATTTATAAAGAACACCCAAAGCACTTGCTAGTTGCTTGACGAATAACCTGATTGTTTCTTCATCAAGAATACCCACCGTGCCGAGATAGGTATCCAAGTTACCTCCGTTACAATACTCCATGACCATGTAGACGCTGTGTGCATTCTGCATACATTCGAATAATGCAATCACATTTTTTGTGACGGATCTCGGTCAGCTTCATTGATATCTTGATCTCATTGATTATGTCGTCTTGCGATTCATGCGATGTCTCTTTCTTTATCATCTTGATAGCCACTTTCTTCGAATGATTTGCGCGATGATGACCTTTGTAGACGGAGGCAAAGCCGCCGCTGCCTAATAAATCTTCAATCACGTAGTTTCCGACTACCTCCATGTTGGAGTCTGGGTGCGAACGCCTGACCACTCACTACATTTGGATTCTTTCCATTGAATTTATAGTACACACTATTATTTCATCGCTAAATTAGAGTTATATATACATACATATATGTGATAGATGTGTAGATAAGATATGGATAAATAGAAGCAGTATCGAACTTAGGATTTTGGTGCCCTTTGGCAATGTTTTTTTTGGACGCTTTTATCGTTAATTTTTTCTATTTCATTATTTTTTTGGAAGTATAAAGCTTCCACAAAACATTTCTTCTTTTCTCTATTCTGTGCTTCCTTTGCATCTTTCGCTCATGTTTTCTGTAATCTTAAAGTTCTTTATCTACTGATCTTTTCAATATTTTTTTCATGGTCATACTCTTTTCCATTTTTCTTCTTCATTACTTTGTCCGATCAACTACTATTTTCTTTGCCAATATTATAGCTCATGTTTTTAAATTTCCTATTGATTTACGTTACTTGTTTTTTTGGTCTAGATATCCTGTATGTAATTTTTTAGGCATTTGCACACAACATTTTACAGAAGAGACAATTTTTCTATTTTCTAATTCTGAACAATGGGAAATGTACTCAATTGATATAGAATTTGTATTTGTTATTTTTTTCTGAAATAAGGCTCGTCCTCCTCCTCCATGAAAAATTCTTAGATCCGTCCCTATCTACAATATATTGCAAATGTGACTTGATTGTCCCTATCTACAATATATTGCAAAAAGCCATGGCCGTAGCTGGGATTTTTTTTTCTAGGGAGGGAGGATGGGAAACACAAGTTTGTACCTACCTATGTATATATATGTAAGCAATTCCAAGCAATAAAAAATATGCTGTTTTTTTTTTTGAAAGTAAAAGCATTCAAAAGAATTGATTTAGATTTTAGATTATATATTATATATATATATCATCGCGATCGAGCGATATTTCTCAACATAAGTCATATAATCTAACAATAAGTATGATCTGTCATGATTATTTAAATTCAGGGGAGGCCCGAGTCCCCAGGCCTCCATGTCCCCCCCCCCCCTCTCTGGCTACGGTCATGACTCAAGCTATTGATATGCATTTACGTTACTTATAAGACGTCTAAAACCAGTGATCTCATTAACAATGCCAATTGTTCGATTAAATGAATAGAAATTTTTCACAGGGTCGAATTTATCTCTTTTGGATAAATGTTGCAACTGAATGCATTCTAATAAGAAATACTCAAAAGCCGATATTTAGAAATTGACTTGTTTACTGTCTAATTTTTTTATATAGATTGTTTTAACTGTGCATATGTATTTTATTAGATTTTGTGTTCCTTTTGGTGTGAATATGAATGATCGGATGTTTAGAATATTCATTTAATATTACAAATTCATTTTTATCGAGCCCATTGACACTTTGAATTAGAAAAAAATTCCGGACATAAAACCAATATTTTTTTTGAATGATGTGATATTTAGAATAGATGACCAATTTTTTTGTTACTGTGGAAACGAGTGCTAATCATTAGAAAAAAGTTTTGACTTCATCTATTTTGATAATGCTTTAATGATATAATTCTTTTATTTGTCTCAATAACAAATTCGTGAATTATTTATTTAATAAATTGAAGAAAAAAACAAAATATAAATAATCAATTTTATTTCATTTTTGAAACAACCAATAAACAACCTTTTATGTGATACACGATCGAAAATCAAATTTGCATATTTTTTATCCGTTCCCAAATTTTTTTTCTATTATACATGAAAATATCATTGAATAAATCGAGAAATCAATGATATTATATTTGTTAAAAAAATACTAGTTAATTGATATCTTCAATATTGCAGAGAAATTATTATTGCATTCGAATTTTGTTTCAATATTCACATATTGAGGAAAAATATTTGTAATTTATGAGAAGGAATAATGAATAGCAAGTTATGTAGATTATAATTTAATTTCATTGCCGACAAATTGATAATTATTTGTTACAAAATGTTTAATAGAAAAATTAGTACCTTAAGTTGAGGCTTTGAGTACTCAGCTTATCTAATAAAATATATGCTTTCGACTAATTAATGAATTAAAAAAAGACCATTTAAATACAGAGTACTAATTTGAATACTATAAACTTTCAGAGGCTTAGCATATGACTATAAAATGAATAGTACACCTCTTTGACTAGTAATAATTAGGACAACAGTCTTGATAACAAGATATATGTATTACTTTACAACAAACCTTACTAATTTTACATAATTCTATGCATTTGGTGTTATGACTAGATGTCATACATTTTGTCACATTCAATTTGTGTGCGTGCGTTAATCTGTACAAAACAATGACCATCTTTTAATACTGCTTCAATTAAAAGTTTATGCGATGTTCTATCACAATAAAATTTATGCCTAATTTATTGTATACATTACTATCTGCGATAAATCTGATATATAAATCTATGCAGCGAAAGTATGTTCATATATAAAATACTGCTGAATTACAATTAATGTATTTGTGGCTTGTGATTGTCCGACAATCCAAGTACAATCAAATTATTTAACTTAAATAGATTTGTTTATATAATTGGAATACAGTCAATTTTTTTATAATGAACCATGGTTAAACAAATTTATCCATTATATCTGATTTTTTTTCAACGGTAAAGTTTGATTGAAACATATATTTCCATAGTCATATTACAAGTTATTATTACTCCAGTGTTCGTTATAACTAAATTCAACTGTATTTCATTTATTGTAATTGTGTGCTTATAATAATAAATAACAATATTTGTACGAAAATCAATAACATAATTGAAACAATTGTCATATTTTCTGTTGTTAAATACAATTCAAATATACTCTTAATGCATTTATTAAAAACTTTTGTTCCATCTAAATGCACATAATAAAATATATATGTGATGATATGCTCGATAATTTTCAAACATTTATAACACAGCTTATAAAACCAAATTTACATATTAACATTCTTAGTTAAATGATACAAATGAAATGACAACTTAAATTGAAAGGCAACATCCTAATGTATCCGAAATTAAAATTAGTCACAAATATTTTTTCACATTCATAAAAAAAAAATATCACAATCACTAATTTTGCTACTCTTAAGTCTCAAAGAGTTTCCAAATCACTTTTATATTCTATGCACCATAAGAATTTTCGTTTATCTCTTGATCAATTGACGACCGTCCTCTCCGTCTCCACGAACCATGGGTGCACACTCCATGGCCTCTCCACCATTCATTCACATCACGATAGTTTTAGGTTGCAAATCATCATGAAGCATAGAACACAATCGACACCAAAAAATAGGTGTTTATAAACTCACCAGTACCCTATAATTAGAAACGTATTGATAATTTTTTCACTAAAATACTATTTCACATGTGATTTACAAAATATTCATACCTTCCACTTGAAATATGAATTATATAGCTCATCATCTTTGTCTAACCGGTGTAAATATTCAGCTAGTTCTTTTAGGACTCTCAAATTCATCTACATGAATATAAGAATTGTAAGGAGCTGCCACTTCATAGTCTTCAGGTCGTGCTCCCATCACAATTGGCAAAATGTTACGACTATTAAATGAAATAAATTCAGTCAGAAAATGAGTAGAATTTAAATTTTTTATTGAAATTACATAAATTACCCCAATCCATTAACGAAGAATTTTTCAGTTATATAATCCCTACAGTTTGAATTTTCAAAAGCGAGGTAGAACTTATAGTCTTTGTCAAGAATTTCAAAGCACTTGTCGGCATTGTATCGAGGACACCTCATTGTTCCACATGCACCATAAATATCAACTTGTATATATTTTTTTTTCAGCTCGTTCGCATATTGTAGGCGATGGTTGCGAGCACCACAATTGGATACGAACCAAGCAACCTGGAAAATAGACTTCATTAAATATCTATAATGTGAAGACTTTGAATTATATTGATATAAGAAACTTTTTTACTTTTTAGTCTTATTTAGAGCATAATTTCTGTCTAGACTTTCTACTTGGGTCACCTGAGAATTATAATAGTACCATCTTTCGTACGGTGCAACCAAATCACTGTCCCTCCTGTATGTAGCTGTCCAATTAAATACTTCAGGATTTTTTTTAATATTTGGAGTATGATAAGGACACTCCAAATAATAAAGAATCCATACCTGCAACGGTAAAAATATATAACAAAAAAATGTCAGAAAAACAGATAATATAAAGATACAGTGAAAAAAGCTTACTTGATTTTTTCGGTCTAGCCATGTTAGGTTGAATGAAATGATCTTTATATAATATCGCATCAGCATCTATAGCTGCAGCATGATCAGCAGTCACTTCGCAAGTGCTGATAGGACAAGAGTTGGCCCTATTGAAGACATCCCGACCAGCTTTTACGTTCCATGCTCCTAATCCGTTCGGAAGAAGGATCTTCTTCAGCTTCGGGGGCCCTCATCTTCGTCCATGTCACCGGGTTGTCTATAGTCTGGTGGGACGAACATGAGTTGATCTGGTATCCTGTCATCAGGAGACTCTGATGGAAACAGTCTGGACACGCGACGCCCTGTTTGAAGATCCTTAAGAGCAGGGAGTAGGTCTCCTACTACCTCCTTTAACGAACCACGGTTTTTCTAGTTCAACACGATTTGGTAAATGTTTGACGCCTCCGTCCATGTGTTCGCTTTCCATCGGTTCTTCTTCAGGTTGTACCTAGATTAAAAAAAAATAATAATTTAATCACAGTAACCATAAAACAAATCATCTTTAATTTTTATTAACATAAAAATAATACGTATAATATTTGCCACAGAAAATAACAACATCGTGTCTCTTCTTTAAAGACGACACTTTTTTTTCCAACATGGAAAATCGATTTTCCCGAAAGCTCCCATTTTCACACACACACACACACACCTCGGGAGATACTTACACGATACGATCGACGCAAACTCGGTACATTATGAAAAATTATTATACACTTCAACGACGAAGATACTCACATCTTCCACGGGTATTGGGTCGTTCCTGTGGACCTCGACCCATCCCTCAGGAACGCCGTCGTTGGCGCCCTCGGCTCCAGCATCACCTGCTGGACCAGCAGACGGCTCCAGGACGTTCTGCTTGGACAATGCATTTCCGTTAAATACTGTCACCTGAAAATTAAGACGATCAATTTATAATTTTATGTTAAGATATTACAAATTTTATTTATTTATAGCAGGGGTGGGCAATTGTTTCAGATGGCGGGCCGGATCGAATTTTTTTTTTTTTGGCCGTTGTGGGCCAAAGCCATATCTAGTAAAAAAATAATAAACAATTTTCAATGTCTTTGTGCTTGTAGTTCAATTAAATTTTAACTCATTCAAATAAATCAGAATATTGATCGAAAAATAATAATCGTTTTGTCAAGAAGATTGTTTCAGTTCAGGAAAATCATTTATTTTCTGTTTCATTTACAAAAAATATAATGATATCCTTTTTTAATTCTCATACTCTACTAACTTGTTTCAATTTAGATTATTTATTAACTTTTTTTCATTGACTTCATATGATTTTAAATAAAAATTTAGATTAAATATTTTTTTTATTATCAAGTAAATACTGCTGCGGGCCGAATTTGGCCCGCAGGCCGCCTTTGCCCATTCCTGATTTGTAGTGTTTTTTTTCTTGGAAGAAAACATTTTCGCTTTGATTTTTTTCTGTGAATCATGAGTGTTTTATTCAATTTGGTGTCTGTTTGTTGATGAGATTGTTACGCGTCAAGATAAAGCTTTTGAGATCACTACCATAAAAAATATCCGATGATTAATATTTTAGAGAAAGCATTCGTTGAAATTGTTTTGATTTAGAACATATCGTTGAACAAATATTATACGAAACGGATATGTGAACTTTTGTATATCATTCAAACGGAAAAAAAAATAATAGAAATACACGTTTGATGCGCTACGGCCTCGACATTATATATTTCAATTCAATTTTCTGCGATTGACTTGTTTTCAAATTGTCATAGATTATACACACAGTTAGAAATAATACTATCCGCTATTTTATATACATATTGAACGATCTTCTATTCGAAAAATATACGAACTATTCGATCGTTACGGACGGACAAAAAAAAAAAAACATATGGTCGATGCGATTAGTTATTCCCATGAGAAAAAACACGATGCATATGTTCGATCGTGTTCTCAAAATACTTTTTACGTGTGAAAGCATAAATTTAATGTCTTTTCGATTCTTTGATCGTAGTCTTTATTAATTTGGATAAGCGAAAATAAAAAATACGATTATTTATAATTCGCGCGTACTAAATTTGATTTGAAGCTATTTTCAATTGACTGACGGCCTGTGCAATTAGAAATAGAATCATCGCATAAGCATGGGTTCATTTTGGTTATCGAAATCCAAAATATTTGAAGTATTTCCTGGCCAAAAATATATGGCTAATGCGAATTATTATTATTTTATTGATTTACGTAAAAAAATAATCTGAAAGTTATTGCAAACATATTTTTTTTATTGTATTTAAGTAAACTTCCAGAAATCGTAAAACCGTACTGATATTCTATGTTTAAATAATTTCAGTATACATATGTATTTGTTTTTTTTAATGTTTAAGTTATGCATAGAATTACGAAGTAAACAAAATATATTGTAAATATGTTTCTTTGTAATTATCGTTAAATTGTCGAAGCATGAAAATATTTAGACTCTTATCAGAGTTTACAATTAAATTGAAATTCAAATAAAACATATCATTAAATTGGAAAAGGAAAATCTAACGTTTAATTTACTAATGTAGTATTACGAGCTTCGTGTTACTATCTCATCTTATATCAAACAATAGTAACAGCAGGAAAAACTATTTTTTCATCGTTCATCTATTTTAAGCATGATATTTAAATTCAGAACGGATCTTTTTTGTCTGAAAACTCGTTATACTCGACACTCGAGATTAATTTAAATTGTAATACATTTTTTTTTAATAACATTGAAGCAACAAGTGGTTAATATTAATTCAGAAATCCAATCATTTAACATTTTCATTTAGATTCTAATACGATATAGTAAATAATGATCATTAAAGATTATTTTAAAGCTTACTAATAAAAAAAAAAATATTTATTTAATTTATCAAAAAACATAAATGCAGAATTTCCCCAACTGTCATTAAAAGTTCTCGGAAAATTTTTTCACCACTTTCAAACTAAACTAATTTTTTGCGAAATTCTAATCATTCCAAACTCGAAAACGACTAAAGATTCCAAAGAAACACCACCACTTTCATCCCAGACACAATCAACGACCTCCCACAAGCAAAACCCATCATCCCCAAAGTCACACCCCTCTGGGACAACCTAACCCGACACCGTCGACTCTGAGCCGACTCCCAACACTCAAACCAACCACATACCTGAAGGATGTTGAGCCAGAAGATGAGGAGGCCGGCGGCGAGCATAAGGAAGAGCAGAGCCCTGCGCAGGGACACCCGCGGCCGCATCATCGTGCATGACGCTGCACCACCAGGACGACCTCCACCTCAGGACTTCCTTACGATGAAGCCAGACACGGTTCTCTGCCTCCTGTCAAATGCCGGGAAAAAAGCGTAAACAATCTTCGAAAGTTTCAGTGGAGGAAAGTTTCAGATGTTGGCGCGCGAAGGCCGCGCGTCGCACTGAGGCGTCCGACATGAAAATGACAACGAATCGATACAATTTTTTTCTGTGTTTTCCGTCGGATTTCTTTGAAGACTAATGCATTGTGTTTGAATCGAGGGCGTGTAAAAGTTTAAGACCCATCAATTAGATTAGATAAAAAAAAAAAACGTTGCGTAACGCTTCTCGATATAGCAGACGGGACGATGATAAGGTAAATTAACACAGTAAAAATTAACGCGAGTTTTAATTGCGCGAGATTTGGGTTAATTGCCGCCGTTAAAATTGGTGAAAACACTGTTTAAATTTTTTTTCACAATACACTGGTTATTATACACTATGGACGTCGCACATTGGTACAATTATTATCGCATCAACTGAAAACTGAAAGATAGAATGGATGGATGGAACTGCCCACTAAACTTGATCCATATACGGTGTTAAATTGACGTGGTGAACTTCAGCGATTCTCAACGATTTTATACTTTAATATTAAATCGAAAACTATGTATTAACGCCGATGAAGATATCAACAGTCGGAACTCCAAATTGAAAAATTTCATTCAATTCCGTGCAATGTAACGATTTGAAGCACATGCGAGTGGCAATTAACTGACCAACCGCAACTAACCTTTCATTAGTTCAGGGCTTAATTATAACGCGATGTTAAAAAAAGAATTCCGACCAGAAACTATTATAAAACGGAGCTAAATACGCTTGTAAATCGAAACAGAACGTGTTTCAGTTTCGAAATTTAACACAAATCGATTTCTGTAACGACCAATTGATTAGAGATGAACGAGGAATAAATTTCACGGCAAAACGCTTTCGAAAGGCGTTTCGAAATCGCGTTTCAGCTGATAAGTCGTACAAATATTATATTATTTACGGTTCGATATCGTTTTAAAATCGTTCTATGAACGCTAACGAATTCTTGATTGATAAAAACGCTATATTAATCAAAATCCATATAAAAATTAATGATAATATATTTAAAAATTACAAAGTTGTGGAATCGTTGCGAATGTTACACGTTGATTTTATTGTTATGATAATAAAATATCGCATTATCAGGCTTTGATCGTGAAAACGTAGGACTTGCGGACGCGCATTTATTTTAACGACTAAACACGTATAACTGTAATTATAACAGTGTTGAAAATTGTGCCGGAAAAGGGGAAAATCGGAATTAAAATCGACTCAATTATGCTTAAAAACGAGTAAACATTTGAACAGCGCTCGTTCCGCGCCTAAATAACGGCTGACGATTATGGTGAGTGAAAACGGTATTTAAGCGGAAAAACGAGAAGAATTTTTTTAATATATTTTTTTTATACTGAATGATCATAACACTGAAATTTCCTTAATTCCGAATAATTTTCCACGGATAAATTGTGGTAATTTTCTATTAATTTTTCGCTAAAGAAAGTTAAGAGTTTTTTTTATTGCAAAAAATATTTTGTTAGAACAATTTATCCATTATTACTAAAAAATATTTTATGTATACGAAAATAGAACGGATTAATATTAAAGAGGGTCATTTTGTTTATTTATTTATTCTAATAAGATCAGATGACGTTGGTGAATTTCAATTCCGCAATATAAATTATTCAACGGATCTATTCACTACAAGCAAAAAATCAATTACATTCGAAAACAATAAAAAAGCTCAGAAAACAAAAAATAGCCGCCAGAATAAACAAAGAAAACCTTCACATTTCACTTTCAACCTGAAAAGAAAAGATCGATTCGAACCAGGTCCAAAATGAACATAGACATATAGCGATGTTGCACAGAGACAATATGTCTCCTGTGCCCAAAGACCAATCTTAATTTCACCCCTCATTTATATCCGAGAGGGCAATAGTGTTTTCCTTTTCGGAGGAGGGCCCTTGTCGAAATTGCGGAACGTTAACAACAGGGGACGTGGCACTTTGACGCAAAATAAATAAATGTTAAATGTGTGTATTTGTCTGTCACGTTTCTGTTATCATTATTGCTACACGTAGACCACTTTTTTGTGTGAAAATATCGAATTAAGTACTTACGCGATAACGATTCAGTGGAAAAAAATTCAGGGGCGTGTTATAAAAAAATTTATATCCGTTAATACGAAGTGGTTGTAATTACAATTGTGCGGTATTGATAATGTGTAATGTGGAAAATACGTATAAGCTTTATTCTTGTTGATATTAATCATAATGAAAATTTGGATTATAGAAACGACATAACATAATTTATTCAATATATCAAAATGTCAATATTTTTTTTTTTTTATATTATCGAATGTAACATAGATTACTGAAACTAAGTGACAAATGTTGCGGTTGCTTGAAGGAAAATTACAATTTTAATACAAAAAACTCCTTAATAAGTCACTTTCTCTTCACCGTTAATTAATGGACAGATGAGATTATAAAAAATATTCGAACTTCAAACAAAATATCAGAAAAATCCTTATTCTAAAATTCACGTTATATAAAAAATGGAATAACATATCAATAAATCAAATCTGGAACAAAAAAATACATTTGAAATTCAAACCACGATTCAAAAGATCTAAACCGGGATCGCGATCGAAATGCCACAACTTTCTAATAAACTCGGACGTTCACCAATGTGAAGAAGGCCTCATCGGCATCTCCAAAAGGTCGCCGAAGGTTCAAAGGAACGTTAAAAAACACCACCATCAAACCAACACCATAGAAAGTCGAATCGCGATGAAAATGTCAGTCGTTTTGCATTGTCGCGATTGCAAAACACTTTGGCGAGGCTCACTTTGCGCAATCCGTTGCAATTTCCTGGACAGGCTGTTTGTGAAAAAAAAAATCAGTGGTGTCGAATAGATTGTGGATTGTGGATCATGTGTCACTGTTTGTCTGACATGGTGAGTGTCAAATTTGCAGTTGATCGTTGCGAAATTTGATCGAATTATAGTGATTACGTTGGGGAATTCCGTGGTCGTGCATATAATTTTTTTTGTTATGAGAATGAGAGTGTTTCGAATAAAATTGAAAAAAAATATACATTTGAATAGTAATTTAAAAAAATAGAAAACATATAATGAAAGTTCATATGTAATATGAAGCATCAAAATAGGTACATATCTATAAAATAATACAAAGTGAGGCAATTTCAACATAAAAAAAAATCAATTTGGACGATAAAATCATAACACGGCACCGAAGTGCCGAAGACGAGAAAAAAACACCGGCTCGAAAAAAAGCGCGGGAAAGGGCTGTAAGTAAATAAACGCGGATAATTTTATTTTTTTTCTCCCAGAGTCCGAGACGGAAGCAAAAATCACGCGCAATTTTCACTTTGTATTCGAAGGTGGGCGCGAAAGGAGCCGCTTAGCGGGACGTGACGTCATTAGCGTTTTTTCCAGCGGCTTTTCCAAGCTTTCCGCGGAAAATTGGGCCGGCTCGAGTTCGTTTCTTTTATAGCCTGTCCTCTCTGTTTCGATTTTTATGTGCGTTTGTTTCTGTGCGTGATCTGCGGACTGGAACGCGATTAGATAAGGAATTCGGACTTTTCTCGGTATGGACTTGAGATATTATATAATATGTTGTAGTAATTTACGATGAATATAGATTCGATATTTTATATTAGAAAAAATGTTGATTTTGTATTGAAAATTATACTTTATAAAATAAATATCAGAATACATTTCGGAGGCTGTCAACTTGAATCAAAGTAAAGATTGTGATTCGATAACGAATTTTCATATTTCGAAGTGAGTGACGTTTGAGTTATATTCATCGAGTTTGATTTATTACATAAATTTGATTTCATAAAATATTTTGAATTTAATATAAATGTATGTTTATCATGATATAAATCATATCAAAGATTAAACTTTGAAACTATAAGCGACTATAGATAAATACCTTTGTTCACAAATTAACACTTCAAAATATTTTATAACCGCAATACAATCGATAAGCTTAAATTTTTTTTATTGAAAACCTATTTATTATGTTTTGGTTGCGAAGCCTGGATATAGATTTTCGATTGTGCACGCGATGTTTCTGAATGACTAGATCGTATATTTGGGGCAAGATATAATTATAAATATAATTCAAGACAGTTGCTGAATGCATAAACTGGGAAACGTGCACAGAATGCAAAATTAGATCGTGGTATGTGCTAAGCAATGCATTAAGTGCATTAGTGATGAAGTGCACATTTTATTATTTTCATTTTGATAATTTGTCACTATATCATACTTTGAATTTATAATGATAATGATATAAATGAATGATTCCAGAATTTATTAAATTATATTCATAGATAAAATCTTTCTATCGAAATTGAAATTAAATATTATTTGTTGAAATAAAATATTCTTAGAATTTTAATTTTATTTAAAATATGATTTTCCTTAAAATCTTATATATATAAATGACCCAATTCTATATTTATATCAAGGGTTGTTTTTGCGCCCATGTTTTTATACAAAATTTCGATCTTCATTACTCAGAACTTCATACAAAAAAAAAAATAGACAATCAACAACAATCATATTTAAAAAAAAAATCCCAACACAAACCGAACTCGAACTACCCAAAACGAAAACCCAAAATCCAACCGCCCAACACGCACTAACGAACCCGATATTTTTTTCTACGAACCTAGTTCGACGTGCTCGTAAATAATGCGAGACATTTATTCATATTTCACGAATATGTGAGAGCCAAAATTGATGTATTTGCCGGGCGAACCCGGGCGAACGCATGAATATTGCATTCGCACGGCACCCCATACACGTTGCGAATTATTCAACGTCTGCGAAATTACTGCGAAACACCCGCGACTTCGATTTATTATTTAAATGGAGGCCGTTGTTTTCAAGATTCGGGCCTGTTTAAATTTTCAGGCGGGAAAATTCGAAGTTGTCTCGAGTGCGGAAAGATAACTCACGACGGTTTGTGTCTCGAAATAATTTTTTGTTGAATTAACTTTGCATGTTTGTGATGTTGTGCATTTTATTTTAGAACATTGAGGGGTCAATGCTTTGTCGCATCGGTTCTTATTCAAGTTGAGCGGAAAATGAAGCGATCAATAGATGATTGCGCATCAAAATCAATCGAATCGAAAATTGCCCAATTTCAGATTTTATTGATAAATCAACTGTGAAATGCGAAATAGATGATGTTCAATATGTAATATGATTTTATATATCTAATAATGTCAACTGCAGATCAGGGCTTTTAACATCAAAAGATAGGACTTTTCAATATTATGATAAGGGCAAGGTTAAAAAAAGTTGAATACTGAAACCTTCCTTTGTAGTCTCAAGTTAACAGTAAGCGGTCATATATAATACATCTACTGTTACTACTGCCTTTGACATGACGATAATCACTGAAGAATATTTTATATAATAAAAAATAAATTGAGTTCTATAATAAGAAATTAACACTGAATTCAGTTAAAAAAAACTGTGTACATATTAGATAAAAATTTGAATTGATCGCACATTTGATTCATAAAGGTTTTAATGATAATTAAATTTAATCTTATTAAATCAGTGCTGTTCTAAAAAAAAAAAACAGTTATTCAATTGTATCACAGAATAAAACAATGAAAACAAAACCACAATATACTCAGCGCATAGACAAAAGGGATGAACACTTTGAAAGTTAACAAAGCCCTCGCGTGGCATTAGACACGCAAACCGAATGCCCGATTTAAAAACTGAAACATTCGCCTAAAAAAAACGCACAAAACCAACCGGTTTTATCTGAAAAGATACACTGTTAATTCCCTTATCAATTTAATTAAACAAGTTAATACGAACCGTGCGTCCTGTCGATAAAAAAAAAAATGGCACTTGAACACTAAACTCGTCGGTTAGCTATCTCCTTATGCCTTCCAGGTATATTGCCGTTTCGTATTTATATTATTTGTATCTGACTTATGATTATTGTCAGTGGGTAATTTGGTATTTGTTATAGATGCAAAATTACATCATGTGATTTTATATAATGCGTCCAATTTCATCGTCAGCGATCCGTTTCTTGGGGCAAAACTGTTAACTTTGATGAAACGCTTTAGTGTGACGGGAAGTACCGTTTCGAAGTGTAGGGAAAGTTTTTTTCAATTTTCCCCGAATAAAAGATTTTCCATTTCCGAAAAGAAATCTCACTATGGGCGAGAAAAAAGTTTTATAAACGAAGTTTCGAATCCGTTGATAATCTAATCGTTTTTCATTGCGAATATATTGGTGCGAGTGAAATTTGCGTGATAGAATGATAACGTCTCTAGGATGAACGTTAAAAAAATATAATTTTGACAATTCATATATGTAGTTTGAAGTCATAAAACCACGAACAATTGAACAATTTTTCGAACTTCCGTTTTCAAGCGATTTACATAGATGATTCATCATTGATATGCAAAAAAAAGTAATGAAAATGCGATAATTCGTAAATAAATTTGCTATCACAATAGACAACATTTGAAATTGTTGAATATCCGTTGCAAAATTTGTTAACAACATTTTTTTTTCAGCGATTAATCGAGCATGTGAATTCGCAATGCTCTGAAAACTTTCTACCTACTTACCAATTGCTATGTGATTGAAATACTATATTTTCACGAAATCAAAAAAAAAATATTGATTTGATATCAAATTAGTACACGTATAAATCAATCTAAATACTATTAATATTGATTTTAAACTATATGTTATACAGTTTATAATGATTTGATGAATTGAGGAATAAATATGTACAAAATATTTCTCGAATACGTTTTCTTATGAAAATCTGATATTATTGCTAAATGAAACCAGATAAGAATCATTCGTAAATACGTAAAACGTTTAATAGTAATGAAAAAAAGTCCACGCATTCGTTATAACACAACTCTCGCATGAATAAATCGAATTGAATATGAAATTGGAATCAAATTCACCTTTACACGTCTCGTCAATAATGCAGTTACTCGTGCACTGGCGCTGTTCATCTTCCTCACAATTTATCATGATTGTTATCATCGCTACCACCTGTCTGATAAGGTAAAATCATGCACGATAATAAAATAAATATGTTTTATTGCATCAACCGATATTTTTTCATCATTGACACAATCATACATATATAACATTTAACAATTATTTCACTGATCTTACGAACTAGCTTTCTTGGTACGACCGATAAATTCGCATTAACAATATTTCTCAATAATAACAAGGAAAATACTATACATATAATCAATGTGAAATATTATAAATAATTTAACAAGAAGAACAACCGCGATATGTTAATTCGAATTTGATTCACGAAAGTCGACCACGTCGCTCGACTGGCAAAGTGCAACTGTGTGCAAAAGTGAAGTTTGCAATTTGGCATTGCGCAAACCGTTCTATAATACCAGATTTGCCATGATAGAAACACGTAGCTATGTATTATAGACTTTCAGTAATGGCATTTAATGGTTTGTGTAGTGTCTGTTGAGAATTCAACTTTTACTTGGTCCGAATCGGTCACCTGATTAAATTGTTCTGTAGGTTTTGCACGATCAGTACTTTATTGGTTCGTTACTGATGTTGAACCGTGTAACAATTATATACGAGATTAAAATTTGGAATAAATTTAAGTTTTTTTTATATTATGCAATTTATTATAATTAATTTGTAGAGATTTAAAAAAAAAAGTATTATTGTTTTTTTTTTTTGAGTGAATAAAGACATATAAGTTCAAATGAATAAAAATTTTCGCAATTTGTTTATATTTAGAAATAATTACTTTTAATTTCATTTACGAATTATGCGCAACATACTAAATATGTGCACAGGTGTACTATTCGGTTGATGAATAAAGTGATTATTCATTACTTGCGTTTGGAATATTGATAGCTTAAATTTGAATCTGATTTTGAATACGTATTATATTCAAGTGACTTCCGAGGCAAGTGACAAAAGAAAAATATATTTCTAAGACCGCAATACATAATGATAGATAAACATATTCGTAAATTTAAACTGACAATCTTATCTAACATAAACAATAGATTCAATATTTTGAAAATAGGTCAAAGTAATTTTTTTTTGCAAAATATCAATTTTCTAAAAATTTCTATTATTACTTATATATTCGGTATGAATACGTAACATAATTGAATATAGCAAACAGTATTAATTTCAATCAATTAAATTTGTTTGCTTACATTTAACACGCTTCGTTTCGCAAACGATGAATAATAAGTATGAATCATCAACAATGAACGATATGAGGACATACATATATATTTTTTTTAAAAGGACACACAAACGATCGATCGAACAAATGCTTCATTACTAATTGTAAATAATTGCCATTCGAACACTCGAAGTAATTATTTATGAACTTTGCGACGGATTAATAGCTGAATCTTTAATTACAATCGATTGTTCAGAGTACACGAGGAAAAATCACATGTTCGTTAAAAATAAATATCAAAAGAAAATTTTGAAATGTATGAGAACAAACCTTGGAATTTTTTTTTTCGTTTTCATCTCGATTCGAATATGTTTATGTATACAATTATCACAAAAATAAAAATATTAAAAGCTAACACTGTAAATATTTATACGATTAACACAAACTACTCTGTCACACGTCTATGTCGGAATAATAAAACGTTTTATAACAACTTTGTTTCAAAATCAAAATTCTAATGCACACTACTCATATGTTAAGTTTTGCGGTAGATAAGAGCGGTCGGTATCTTTCGTTGTAAAACATAACGAACTCAAAAACAGCAACGAATCGACGAACACAAACGATTTTAATAATTGGGTTACTTCAGAGAAAAAGTAGTCCTCAAAACATAATGCGGATAAAATCAAAACGCGTCGTATTGATCGAAAAAACCCAAATGTCATAAATTAAGAAGAACAATGCAAATTCTATACCGTCGGTGTTTTCGAATGCCGCGATTCGAAAATAATTAATTTCATGCAAAATAGTGCTTGTTTTGTAATTTCGTGCGATGATCTCGTCTGTCGAGACGCGATCGAATTAATTTTGGTTGTGATGTTCGTGAAATATTAATTTGTTGATGCTTCATTTTCGTCCGTTTCAGAGATCCATAAAGACTGGAATGTTTTATTAAAATTATACACGAAATGCCTCAAAATGAGTTCTGCAAAACGAGGGACGACGAATGTCAGTGACTCTTAACCTTTTCTCTCAAAATAAATTGTAAAGGGCAAATTGTAAAGGCACGAGTGACACTAGACATAAATTCAAATATTCATAGATTTTAACAAAATTTAAAATTGAATAAAAATAAAAATAATACAAATATCATATCAAAACCTTTTTTTTGAATCAGTTTAATTACCAAATCATATTTACGTATAGTTAAATAAAAAATTAATGAAAAAAAAATCAGCATAATTGCACAACTAAATAAACAAATACACAAAGCATAAAATACAAATAAAACATATTTACCTTCCAACACCAAAAAACAGCAATGCAGCCCTCGGCGACCAAACAACTCAATCATTATCCGAATATTTTCAAAACACCCAAACCGCGAGAACTCCCACGGTCATCAAAGGCCACGCCGGCTGCGACCGGCCTACAGGGCTCAACACGACAATACCATCAGACAAGAACCGACAAGACCAATCCTTCGACAGACCAACACGATTTCGCAAGCCCAAAAAAAAATGACAGGAGCCTAACAAGAGGGGTGTAGCCGCCGTCAGCATCCGCGTCGCTGTGAAAATCCATAAGGAGGCGGGGGCGGAGGCGTCGGTGGATTGCGCATGTCTGGGGGGCGGATTCCCACCCCTGAGGCCCCAAGCGCCCCTTCGCCCCCCCCTAAACTTTCGGGGGGGGATCCAAGTTTGCCGGTGCGCTTATTGAATTCTCTGAGCTTTATCTGAAAACGTATCGCGGTGCTTTCAATGTTGCATTGTTGACGATTTCTGCCAAGGAATTGTATTGGATTCTATTATATTTGTGTATGGATTCTGAATTATAATATTTGTTTTGTATCGGAAAGATGATGGTATGGAATGGTCCGACGTATCGCCTTCTATCGATTACTGAAGTTAAGCGATAAATGACACGGTCAGTACTTGGTTATATTATGTCGAACTGTTTGTATTGTAGTTATTTTTTATTATGTTCATTTATTTGAAATATTTCTGTATGTAGTGAATAATAAAAGATGAGGCAATCTTTTGAATGAAAACTATGCGAAGTTGCACTCTGGTGATGGAGAAAACAAGTTTTTTTTTACGATGGTGTGAATGGTCGAAGTTTGGTGATGTTTTCGAAACTAGGAAAATTCGATTACGTTGAAAAATGAATTGTTCGTTGCGAATCTTGTAGATTTAGTTTTGATATTTTGAAATCAGTTTGTTTTTTTAAATAGTGTGAAGTCTTTCGAATTTGTGTATCGAATCAAATGAGAAGTTTTAAATCGGCCGTGTCTATTAATAAAAATTTCGTGCTAATAAGTACAGTTGATATTTCACACTTCATATTTTGTTTGTTTTGACTATGACTCAGCAAATTGTACACATTGCCTATCGTAAAATTTGCTTCGAAAGATAATAATTCTCAATATGTGCTGTAATTTAATAAAACGATAAGCTCGAAATTTTATCGAAAAAAATCGTACGTTTTCAAATTTTCATCAACAATCAAATTGTGTTGAAATGTCGAGAATTTTTTTCAATGATACTCACGAATTTTCAAGAAAAAAATATATAAATAGAATATTCACATTTATGCAAATTTATAAAACATTTAACGGATGATTACATTATGTGGTTATTTACTCATCCTTCACTTGACCGACGACCGATATAAAAAAAAATGTGAAGTCAGTGTCAATTATCAACAATATTGGAGAACAATAAGCATTCATGTTTATTTGATTTCCGCACCAACACTGATTGTGAGTTATTCACATATGTTTTATTGCAGAAGTTTCAATACAATTTGTTTACTTGGAATTTGACTTGGAAAAATGATAACTTTTATTATGGTTTCAGTAAGAAACGAAATTTACGTTGAGTAAACTAATATTGGAATGTATGTATTATAAGTCAGCTGTCGAATATTTTATGGAGATATTAATTGATTGATTAAAAGTTTCCGAGGCTTCATTTCTTCCTTATTGATTTTTTCTATTAGTGGTTTATGAGTTTCCAGTAAAATTTTCATGTTCGGTTGAAGAATGTTCCGTTTATTGTTTAGTAATGAAATGGATTCGAAAACATGGAAGATAATAATTTTTTTTTTTTTCAATATGTGAATATTTGTTTTAGCTATTGAAAAAATGAAAAAAAAAAAACGTCGTTTTTTTTTTTTACCATTTTATTCTCCTATTTTACATAAGAATTACAATAAAATATTTTATCAACTTTGAAAATCTCTAACATTTTCGGAGAAATCCCATCAAATAAAAAAACTAAAAAAAAACATACACTTAGAAAGAACTTATAATTAAGGTAAAAATATATTCAACACATATGTTTGCAGTAAATGGTAAAAATTAGATGCCTTTATCTACATTTGTAGAGAGCGAACTATCAAATAAACCCATCAATCATTTGTAGAGCCATGATTAAATTTCAATCGGTTGAATTTTGATAACTACATTTGTATTACAATGATTTGCGACGATTTATAATCACAATATATTAATTAATTCTATATATTATATCACATGGATAGTTTTTTCAGCATCATAAAAAGATACAAAAGAATGTATGATGAATGTCGTTTTTTTAATTACTAAAGACTTCATATATATTGGCTCCTAAAACCTTTAGTTTGTCATTTAGTACAAGTTGCTCGATAATTTTAAGCTGCAATCCAGACAATCCCTCGTCTGCTGACTGAGCAAGTAATCTGTTGATTATAGGAATTAAACTAATAAACGGTACTTGAACATTATTGATATTGACGAAAGAGTTCAAATGTGATTTATCCATGTAGACATTCGAGTTTTCACTATTGCTAGATTCACCGTTGGATATTGTACCATTTCGAACGGTGACCGGTGTAAAGAATTCAGCAATATTATCAAATAATACAGAAAAGCTTCTACTAACAGATGATATACTCAAAGATATGACTTCATCACTCTCTAACAAATCCATAGTTTCATTTATCATGGATTTCAAGATAGGGTCGTCATCGTATGAGCTATCGGTTATCATGTATGAAACTACCTGTTTCAAAGGGTCGCAGTTATCAGCGCAAAGAGCGGCTTGTATTGACCAAAATAATTGTTCTGTGTCTTTCAAAGTCATCTTTGCTTCAGAGATATCGGTGTGATTATATTTTTTATTTTCGAGTATATTTGTTTGGACATTCTTTCGATTCCTTCAGTTACGAAATAATTACACAAGGACATATATCTCAGACGATGTTCGTTCGTAATGATAGGATTTCCTTCCCTAATTGAATCTTTGTAAATATAACCTCCGATTAAATTCAACTGTATTCTGGATGTGACAACTAGTATTGTAAATGAATATATTATAGTTGTTGCATGGGCAAACGTTGTGACTTTCAGTTCTTCCCAAAGTTCTGCTTTATTACTAGGATTTGAATCTAGTTGATCCAAAATTGGTTGAGTGTCTATGGTGTTCAAGACAGCTTCGCTGACTGAAGTAACTAGATTCAAAATTGTTTGGTTACAATTTCTTTCGATGCTTTCAAAATGGGTCTTCTTTTGAAATGTCAAAAAAAACATTTTTGTCTGTTCTTCCTGCCATTCCCGCAATTTCCTTTGAGCATAGCTTATCGCAAGGGTAGTTCCACCAATTACGGCCGCAGTAACGATGAATTTTTTTCTTGTGGCGATTAAGAAAACCTCGCAGCGTAGAAAACATTTTAGACCAATAGCTTTATGACTTTGAAAAGTGTACCATATCTCCGAAATGAAAGATGTTGATTCGAAATTTTTTGTATCTGTAAAAAATAAGTACATTTAATAAATTTATGCAAATGCACATAAGAATGAATAATAACAATAAATAACATTGATTCAGTCTTATTTGAATAATTCAAAGTGCTATTATGCTACACGACTGATGACATTGAACTTTTTTTATACAAATTGAAAAATATTCATGTGGGGAAACATCAAAATCGAAATAAAAAAAAAATTACATTCAAAACATAAATTGAAACATTTTCTAAATACGTCCTCTATAAAAACAAATAAGGAAAAATATAATTGAGAAATAACCAAACACCAGCTTAGAAGGAAATATATGAAATACAATCAAAGTAAAGACTTAAATAAAACCCGACATATCAAAACGAAACATAAACAAATATACATTGAATATATCAGATTAAATAATACCTCAAGAGCGTCTTGTACAGCAGAAACGTCAGACTGACAGATGCACAACGCCTATGGCCAGCGCTCCACGAACTTTGACCAGTCTCTCAGTGCTGCCACATCAAATATTTCCTGTTTTATCCGCTTGTAATTATTTTCATAAACTATTTCAATTTGAAACGTTCAAATACATCATATCCATTTTGTACGTATCAAAGATTTTTTTTTTCAACGTTTCAGATAAATATTCAATGTCCGATTTGTGACCGTATTATGTTCTATGTCATGTGGCTGAGAAGAACGAACAGATGGCAACATCAGTTGGCGCTGTCACCGGCTCGTGTTGGTTTATATCCGTCGACGTATTGCAATACTTTTAAATTTCAAATATTATATTATATTTGTTATACAGTTCATTTTGTATATCTATTTTAGTCTGGTAAGATTTTTTTATTATTTTACATATAAATTATAATTGAAAATAATTATTACTTGAAAATATTCAATGATTGCACCACATATTGAAATGCAAATACTTGAAACGCATGTTCGCGAATTATTGATATCAAATAAAACGTTATTAATTTTTTTTTAATCTATTTCTTACAGTTGATTTATTATGTTTTATATAATTTTAGGAAAATTCAAGTTTTCTTGTAAATAAAACATAGAAATCTGATGATGGATTTACCAAGAATTTCTCGATCATTTCGAGCACATTTATCTATTGAACCTACAAGACAATTAAAACCAAGCGATGTTCTTAAGCATCGTTTATCAAAATCTAAACAAAATAATAGGTAAATTAAGATTCTTTTACAAAAAAAAAAATATTATACAATTTTTAAAATAACTTTATTATTTCAGTTTTTTTAACATGGAAAGATGTATATAATCTCGTTAATGATTCTAAAAATAATTCAGATGTTCATGATAAATTGAAAAGTTGAGACATCTCAATCAAGAATTAGTAGGTCCTGAACAACCTCAAGATATAGTAGACGATGCAAGCGTTTTTCTTTTGCGCTTATTTTTTAAATGAAAAGATAGTATTATTAAAACACTTGTCGGAAATGAAACAAATGTTTGGAAAAGTTACTCCAGCCACTGCCAATAAAATATGTGAAGTGAGAATTTTTTTAAATTTTCAAGTTATTAATGTAATATACAAAATTTTTTTAATGCTTATTTTTTCAGATTATTATAGATATTTCTTCTCAGTTATCCGATAGTTGTAGATTAATAATAGAAAATAATACTTTGGAGACTAATACTGACGTTAAAGAATGGGGTTCAGGAATTTCTTGTAATTTCTCATCTCCTTCCACTTATCAAAAAAAGACGTTTCGAAATTGCGGAATTTGACTGCAAAATTTCCGCTACCAAGGAAGTTATCAATAACTTCAATATGAAATATGAAAAAATTACCCGAGACTATTAAAACCAATAATGCGAAAGCAGCTCAAAATTTGTGAAAAATATGAATTCACATATATCTCAACCAAGAAATAATTTGGCATCTGAAATTCAGGTAAAGATATTCATATGTGAAATAATCTCGTTTTATAAATACATATTTCAGAATCATCACAATATTTTAATTTGTAGCATGATAAATCTTGGTTGGACACCCAACTTCAAAAGTACTATTCTAGCGGAAATCCTTCTGGAGTTTCTAGCTCTGAATTTTTTTGAATTCAATAATCACAGCACTACAATCTACCAAATCAGATATCGAACTTCAAAATGATTTATTTGACCTTCTCGGATTTGATAGATTTGAATTTATTCAAGATATTTTGCAACATAGAGATTCTATAGTTAATAATGGAGTAAAACAAACACCACTGACTGTAAATCCCAACTGAAACATACGCTATATTTAATAATCATATTTTTTGTAATTGAATATATGATTGAAATTTCAGTAAATAAACCTCAATCTCACTATTTGTCACAAGTTTTGGTGCACTCAGAACAAGAAAAAACTACAATTGAAACAGTTACGTAAAGAAGGAAAGAAAAATGCCAAACTATCAAAGAATAAAGATGAAGACGACGATGATGCTTATGAATTAAATCCAGCTTATTTGAGAGAAAAAAAAAGGTTATATTTTGTTGATTTTGAAATGTTTACATCTACCTCAAAATGATGGGAGGTTTCCGTTTTAGAATATCATCATTAATTGCTCCCGCTAATAATGTTGTAACGTTTCCAACTACAAGTCGCTTTTTTGAAACAAAAAAGTCAGTTCACAAAAAGTATTTTATCCAAACGTTTTTGATTGTCAACAAGAAGCTAAGCTTAACGCTGGTATGTTTTGATGTTTTGCAATTAGTGTATTGCAGTTTTCGAAAAAAATATATTTTGCAATATTTTTTGAAATTTAGGTTTTATCAGTGGGAAAAAAAAATGATGCTACCTGAAAACATCCAACGGCTCAATAATAATGTTTATGAAGAAGTAATCATACCATTGAGCGAACCAGCACCAATTGAAATAGGAAAAAATCTAATTTCTATCTCAACATTAGATGAGGTATATCGTCTGCTACATTATCAATTTTATCATAAACAAAACTAATCCAGATATATAATTTTTCAGATTGGACAAACTGCTTTTGAAGGAACTAAAAGCTCAATCGCATACAATCTGTAGTTTTTCCCACAGCCTATAACACAAATGAAAATTTGCTTATTTGCGCCCCGACTGGTGCTGGTAAAACGAATGTAGCCATGTTAACAATCGTGCATCAAATACGACAACATATTGAAAACAATGTCATTATGACTAATAAATTCAAAGTTGTTTATATTGCACCAATGAAGGCGTTGGCAGCTGAAATGACTGCTAACTTTAGTAAGCGTCTAAGTGGTCTCGTATAGTTGTGAAAGAATTGACTGGTGATATGCAATTGACGAAAACTGAAATTCATCAGACACAAATGATTGTGACAACTCCCGAAAAGTGGGATGTTGTTACACGTAAAGGAACAGGTAATATTTTGTTAATTGAACTGATTTTTCAAACATTTATTAACTTGTTTTTAAATATGAAATTGTTCAAATTCATATTGTATTTTAGGTGATGTTGCTTTAACATCTCTGGTGCGTTTATTGATAATCGATGAGGTACATTTACTTCATGGTGAAAGAGGACCTGTGATTGAAACTTTGGTTGCCAGAACTCTCCGTCAAGTTGAATCATCCCAAAATATGATACGAATTGTTGGTTTATCTGCCACTTTACCAAATTATATTGACGTCGCCATGTAATATTTTCAAATAATTATTTTTTTAATTTAAAATTAATTACGTTTTAGTACAAATTTATAAATTTGCAGATTTTTGCGAGTCAATCCGAATATTGGGTTGTTCTTTTTTGATTCTCGGTTCCGACCTGTTCCTTTATCTCAAATTTTCATTGGAGTGAAAAATTCAAAACCTTTACAACAGGTAATTTTTTTATTGAAAAAAATATTTAAAAGTTATTTTTATGTTATTGATAAAAAATGATTGACTTTTAGATGTCAGATATGGATTCGGTGTGTTATGAAAAAGCAGTGGAAATGGTACAAAAAGGACATCAAGTAATGGTTTTGTACATGCTCGTAATGCAACAAATCGTACAGCCATGGTGCTAAGGGAAATGGCTCAAAATAAAGGTCAAATACAATTATTTGAACCTGAACACTCTGTAGGCTTAGAAAATGCAAAACGAGCTGTTATGAAAGGAAGAAATAGACAATTAGGTGAATTATTTCAATTTGGTTTTGCTTGCCATCATGCTGGAATGTTAAGAAGTGATAGGTAAAATAAAAAATTGTATACCCATTTGTTAATCTATTGAAACTCATCATATTTATTTTCACAGAAATTTGGTTGAAAAGTACTTTTCTGAAGGTTACATTAAAGTTCTTGTCTGTACTGCTACTCTTGCATGGGGAGTTAATTTGCCAGCCCATGCTGTTATAATTAGAGTAATTTTGACTATAATATAACAATCACTCTAATTTCCCATTATTTATCTTTTTTTTTCCATTCACCTATCAGGGTACTGAAATTTACGATTCGAAACATGGCTCTTTTGTGGATCTAGGAATATTAGATGTTTTGCAAATTTTCGGACGTGCTGGAAGACCGCAATTTGATAACTCTGGCACTGGCATAATCATAACATCCCATGATAAACTTTCACATTATCTTTCATTGCTAACTAATCAGTTTCCAATTGAAAGTAATTTTATTGCTTGCTTGGCAGACAATCTCAATGCTGAAGTAATTATAATGTTCATATTTTTTCTTCAATAAAACAACATTATCATTTTTATTGCCTTTCACAAATAATTTTAGGTGTGCTTAGGAACTATTACTAATATTGAAGAAGCTATTGAATGGTTGAGTTATACGTATTTATTTGTGAGAATGAAGAAAAATCCTTTGGTTAGTTATAAAAATCACAATTAAATTATTTAATTACATCAAATGATTATCAACGTTTAACAATTTCAGGTTTATGGACTCAATTATCAAGATTTTTATGAAGATCCTACTTTAGAGAAGAAAAGAAAAGATTTGATTAAATCTTCCGCAAATGGCTTTAGACAGAGCATGCATGATACGTTTCAGTGAAAGAACTGGTGATTTAAATATTACAGGTAACTTTTGCATTATATTCAATAATGTATTGAGTCAAAAAAAAAATATTTTATATAATTTAAAAAAAATATGTGTATTTTAGATCTCGGAAGAACAGCTAGTCATTTTATATCAAATATGACACTGTTGAGGTATTTAATGAGATGATGAAACCAATAATGGGAGAATCTGATGTATTGGCAATGATATCTCACGCACAAGAATTTCAACAATTAAAAGTAATATATTATAAATTTTATTTTCATATTTTATCACGTATTCTTAATACATTTGTTAAATTTTAGGTAAGAGATGATGAGCTTACTGAACTAGATCAATTGTCTTCAGATAATTGTGAAGTGAATGTCGTTGGAACTGAAAAATCTTCATGGAAAAGTTAACATTTTAATTCAAACATATTTATCAAGAGGAAATGTCAAATCATTTTCGCTCATTTCAGATTTGTCATATATTAGTCAGGTTATTTATTTAATCTTTCACACATAGATTATTTTATCCAATTACTAATTTTATATTTTATGTTAGAATGCTGTTCGAATAACGCGTGCTCTATTTGATATTGTTCTTCGAAAAAATAATCCAATGATGGCAGGGAGATTTCTTACACTGTCCAAAATGTTAGAGCTTCAGCAATGGGACTCTGAAAGTCCTCTGAGACAATTTCGTGGATTACCATTTGGAATTATTGAAAAAATTGAAGCAAAGGATTTGTCTGTTTTCGATATAAGAGACATGGATACCAAAGAATTGGCCCAATTGATAAAAAAAAAATCCGAATATGGCAGGGCACGTTAAGAGATCTGCAGACGAATTTCCTTTACTAGAGATGGAAGCTAGTTTACATCCAATAACAAGAACTATTTTGAAAATAAAACTACAAATCATTCCAAACTTCAGGTATGATATATATTTTTTGGATAATTGAAAAATAACAAATTAATTTAATTATTTTAATATTTAAGATGGAATGATAAAGTTCATGGAAAAACTGCAGAAGCCTTTTGGATTTGGGTTGAAGATCCTGAAAGCAATTTCATGTATCATTCAGAACATTTTCTGATCACCAGAAAACAGGTTTGTTCAGTATATTCATCTGGCATTATAAGTTTTTTTTTTAACTTTTAATTTTTTTTTTTTCAGGTTTATGCGCGTGAAACTCAAGAGCTTGTAATCACAATTCCATTGACAGAACCATTACCACCTCAATATTATATCAAGGCTACATCAGATAGGTAATAATAATTTTATTTTTAGAATATTTTACTTTCGATGACAACATTTTCAAAATCACATATTGTCATGATAGGTGGTTAGGTTCCCAAACATATTTGCCTTTAAGTTTTCAACATCTTATACTACCAGAAAGTCACCCTCCACATACAGGTATAATAAAATTACTTACAAATTTCATGCTTAAAGATTTATATTTTTATTATTATTTTCAAATTAGATCTCTTGGAGTTACAACCTCTTCCTGTAACAGCACTCAAAGATCCCGTTTTCGAAAATTTATATACTTTTTCGCATTTTAATCCGATCCAAACACAAATCTTTCATTGTTTATACCACACTGATAACAATGTTTTACTTGGAGCGCCTACTGGATCTGGCAAAACTATCGCTGCAGAAATTGCTATGTTTAGAGTTTTTAAACAGTATCCAAAATGCAAGGTGCTGTTTTATTTAACTTAAATTTTCTGACTAATTTTGTTATATTCAATATTTGTAAATTTATTAAATTTATTTCAGGTTGTTTATATAGCTCCTTTAAAAGCTCTCGTTAGAGAAAGAATAAACGATTGGAAAGTTAGATTAGAGAGGCGAATCGGTAAAAAAAAGTTGTAGAATTAACAGGTGATGTTTCTCCTGATATTCGAGCTATTCAAGAATCACACGTAATCGTAACCACTCCTGAAAAGTGGGATGGTATCAGTAGATCATGGCAGACCAGGAATTATGTAAAAGATGTTGCGTTAATAGTCATAGATGAAATTCATTTGCTTGGAGAAGATAGAGGGCCTGTTCTAGAAGTAATTGTTTCTAGAACTAATTTTATTGCATCACATACATCGCGAACATTGAGAATTGTTGGATTATCTACTGCCTTAGCTAATGCTAAAGACTTAGCGAACTGGCTTGGTATTGGTGTTATGGGATTATATAATTTCAGACCGTCTGTGAGACCTGTCCCGCTAGAAGTTGGTTTATCATTATTTTTATAGATTAACTTAATAAAAAAATAATTATCTTCATATTGAATTTTTTTTTTGGTAATAGGTTCACATTTCTGGACATGCTGGACGACATTATTGCCCTCGTTATGCTTTCAATGAACAAACCTACTTTTCAAGCAATAATGTCAACACTCTCCCAATTCGCCAGCACTTGTTTTCGTATCCAGTAGAAGACAAACAAGGTGATTTTATTATTTATATTAATGTAATATATATATTATTCATAATATTCGAGTTAAATTGATATATTTTTTACTTACAGATTAACAGCATTAGATTTAATAGCTTACCTTGCTGCTGAAGATAATCCAAAACAATTTTTTACATATAAATGAAGAACAAATGGAGCTAATTCTGTCAAATGTAAAAGAGGCTAATTTGAAACTGACACTTGCATTTGGAATTGGTATCCATCATGCTGGTCTTCAGGATAGAGATAGGAAGACTGTCGAAGAATTATTTGTGAATCAAAAAATACAAGTTTTGATATGTACTGCAACACTAGCTTGGGGAGTCAATTTTCCTGCCCATTTAGTTGTTATTAAAGGCACTGAATATTATGATGGTAAACAGAAACGATACGTAGATATGCCTATTACTGATGTTTTACAAATGATGGGACGAGCTGGTAGACCTCAAGTATTATTTTTTGCTTTTTTTTAATGACTTTAATTCTTATTTACATGAAAACTTATTCATTTAAATTGTTTTAGTATGACAATCAAGGTGTTGCAGTTGTACTAGTTCATGATGTCAAAAAAGAATTTTTATAAAAAAGTTTCTCTACGAACCATTCCCTGTTGAATCTAGTATATTAAATGTTCTTCCCGATCATATGAATGCTGAAATTGTCGCAGGTAAAATGAATAAAACAAACTTTACATTAAAATGAATCAAATTGTATTTGTTACAAATATTAAACATTTTAGGAACTGTACACACGAAACAAGACATTTTAGATTATTTGACTTGGACTTATTTCTTCAGAAGACTTTTGCAAAATCCGTCTTATTACAAATTAGAAACATTAGAGCCACAAGATATAAATAGATATTTATCGAATTTGGTACAAACTGCATTAGATACCTTAGCATCAGCATCTTGTATAGAATTTCTAGAGGTGAAATTATTGATTCTTATTTTTTTAACAAATGTATAGTAGATATGACAAAATATATTTTTTTTCTTTTAGGATGGAAGAAGTATTTCCAGTACATGGATGGGCCGAATATCTTCTTATTATTATTTATCACATCAAACAATGAAACATTTTACAGACAAATTGAGTTCTGAATTAGGAATCGAAGAAATGTTAAGAGTATTGAGCGATGCTCACGAATATAATGAATTGCCAGTTAGACATAATGAAGATATTATGAATGGGTAATTATTTACAACAATTTGTTTTATTTTTGCGATAAAAATATTTTATTATTTCCTTATTATTTTCAGAGAGCTTTCTCAAGCATGTAAATTTAATGTTGATCCTTTGACATTGGATTCATCCCATACAAAGACATTCCTTCTATTCCAAGCTCATTTTTTTCACATCTTCACTTACCTTGTACAGACTATTTGACAGATCTAAAATCTGTTTTGGATCAAGCAATAAGGATTTTACAAGTAAGTAAATAAAACTGCTAGAAACATTTTTTTTTTTTATCTCATCGTATTATTACTTTAATTTAGGCAACAATAGATGCTTGTGCTGAACAAGGTTGGTTAGTTTCAACATTACGTGCTCAACAAATTTTGCAAATGGTTATACAAGCTCGCTGGATCGAAGAATCACCATTACTTACTCTTCCTCATATTGAACCACACCACCTGTATCTTTTCAGTTTAATGTCAAAAGCCTTAAGAAAACAGTGTTCTTTCCCTGCTGGTTTAAAAGCAGCATGTTATAATAGTTATGAAACTCTAGCTGTTCATCTTAGAAAAGAATTTGACGATAACGAAATAGAACAAATATATAAGGTGAGTGTCACATATTATTATGAAATGTTCATATGCTTTTTTTTTGTATTACAATCATCACTTTTCAGGTTATTTGTGATTGGCCTACGCTCACAATAAAATTAAGTGTTCATGGACGGTGGGGTGAAAGTCCTATGGAACAAAACAAAATTATAAGCGCAGCCACCCCAAAGAGATGTGTGGCTAAATGTGCATGCAGGACAGGTAATTATTTCAAATTTATCAACTAATTATTTATTATTTTGGATTGATATCTATTCTGGCTTTTTAGGATTACACACTCATAATTGATATTCAAAGACAAGGTGGTAAAACTAATGCCGTTCATTGTCCACGTTTTCCAAGAGGTAAAGACGAAAGTTGGTTCCTAACTTTGGCTTCTGTAGAATTTAAGGAAGTGTTGGCACTGAAAAGAGCTTCAATAAGGGGCTCAAAATCATCTCAAAAAAAAATTAATTTCTTCACGCCCATTTACAGAACAGGTTTGAAATTATCTTTTGGTAATTTTTTTTTGTATATTTTCTCTTCTATTAATTGTTTGATGTTTTTTGTAGGTCGTACAATACTTACATTGTATATTCTCAGCGATTGTTATTTGGGGCTGGATCAACAATATAATATCCAATTAGATGTAATTGATAAATTGGAAGAAATACAAGAAAGTTAAATATAATGTTCATTAAAAACAAAAATATAAAGGAAAAATTTTCTTATAAAATTTTTGTACAGTAAGACTGATAATAACTAATTAATTATCATATAATTTAAAGGTATTAACTTATATTAATATAGAAAAAAAACTTGTGATAATTTTGGCTAAAATGAGTCTAATTTAAATACCCATTTGTTTTATTTATTGTTGTTTATAAATGTATAATGAAAACAGGTTTTATATGTCAATATTAATATGGTACTAGAATTTCGAGTGTCTTTTGTACTTTTTTTTTTCTATACGTTTTATTGAAATTTATTAGTTTCAAAAGAAAAATCAAGATTATTTTATTACATGAAAATAAAACAAATATTATATATCCAAATTTTATTTCATAGTTTTTTTATTTGTTAATGAATATTTCATATTTAATTAATACAAACTTAGTTTTTAATAAGAGCACTTTACAATTACATGTTTATTTCGAGTCTAATGGAAGAAATTATCAACACACATGGAATGTATAAAAAACTTATTTTTTCTTTGGTATTCTCACTTTCTTTCGTTACAACTTTCAACCACAATACCCTCTAATTGCAAACTGAATGCATCATATGAAAAAATTCTTTTTTTTGAATCTATCTTTACCAGCTTGGCCCATTTTATGTCCAAGTTCAGAATCCAACATTAACGTTTTCATAGCTTCAGCAAAATCCCTTGCACTCGATTCACATAAAATACCAGTAACATTATTAATAATAGTTTCTTTGGGCCCTCCAGAATTCACAGCAATAACTGGTTTGCCAAAATACATAGCTTCCAATGGTACAATCCCGAAATGTTCATTAGAAGGTGTATAAATAACTACCTTACAATAATTAAGTAATGATATTTTATATAGATCAGATGGTGATCTTAGGAACGTGATATTATCAATTAATTTGGTATCGTGGGATAATTTACACAGTTCATCATAATGTCCTATATTTTCATCGTTGTTAGGATCGTAACCTCCAGCTATTATCAAATGCACGTTTTCCCAAACGTTCTCGTCGACCATAGTTTTCAAAACTTCCAAACTCCGTATGGCCAATTCTAAATTCTTTTTTACGTTCATATCTGTTGATCGACAAGAAAATATATTTCTCCTCAGGCACATTGATTATGTCTTGTAACGGTTTCGGTAAATTATTATCGAAAAAATTAGTATTTATAGAAGGATAACAAACATCCGGCACACGCGCGATACTAGGAAAAGACTTTTGAAACACCTTAGAAGTAAATTTACTATTCACTAAAATTCTGTCCGCCCTATTAGTGCTCACTTCTTCTAAATAATCTATAGGGGCGCGATACGCTTTTTTTCAACACAGTCTCCCGACTCGTCAACAATTTATCCGGATAATGACAATAAAATATAACATCGAAATTCTCATTCGAAAATTTCAATATAGGTATACACAGAGATATCAAATCACAGAATATCACATTCGGTTTTTCCGAAGGGATGACGAAGAAGGTCAGGTACAGAGCAGCATAGGCGAACCTCAAATAAGCGAAAAGGGCACGACACCGGCCCAGGAACGACCTGGGAATCCAGGATCCGACGACGTTGACGGGCAGGCTTTTAGTCTCCTCGAAACAGTGGCTGGTGTCATAATGGTTCGTGTAGAAGGATACCTCGTGGCCGCGACTCTTCAAAGCCAAGGCGGCGTCCAGGACCAGACGTTCAGCTCCTCCGATTCCAAGATCGGGATGGAGAAAGAATATCTTCGCCATTTGGAAGGTGTTGGTGTGCTTCTGGTTTACGTGTGGAGTCGTACTTTTGGTTCACGTGTGGAGTCGTACTTCTGGTTTACGTGTGGAGTCGTATTTTGGTTTGCGTGTTGACTCAACGAAGGACGGATATCGAATGCCGGTGTCAACGGTCAGTTGTGAATAAGCCGCTTCGACCACGCGTCAGCTGTTTTGACATATGTCAGAATTTGGTGTTGCCATATGTAAAATTTGTTGAGAATTATTTGAATTCGAATATTTCATTGTTAAATACAAATATAAATATAGATTATTCACTATTGGGTTTAGTTTGTGTTTTTTTTGTGATATTTAATTTAATTTTTGGTGTTTTTAGACGTTTGCTCAAACGACACTAGAACACATCAACCGTAGAACATATGATACTATTATAAAACGAGCGTAAAACATAATCAATGAAAAATTTCGAAATTAATTGTGTGATTAAAATAAATTATAAAGCATTTATTTGATCATTTAACCATCATGTAGTTCTTCAATTTTCCTTAAACGTGTAGTGTGTTTTATTGTCGTTTGGGCAAACGTTTAGTTACCAAAAAAGGAATACAATAGTTATGTATGAAAAGATGTATTTGATTTGAAAAAAAATAAAAAAAATAAATAGTTATCAACATCCTAATTTTTTAAGTTATCAAAAGAATAGATGTGTGAAAATACTAGCATTTTGAATGTGAACAACGAAAGGATTAAATTGAAAATATTTTTTTAATAAAAAATCAAACATTTAATAATAATAAAAGGTTGAAAAATAGACAATAATCTGTCGGCGTAAAAATATTTTTTTGAAGAAATCAAACATATGATATGCACTCGAATGACTAATAAACGAATACATAATATGCTTCAAAATATTGGTACATATAATAATTTTGGATCAGTGTTGTTGCATATTCGAATATGCATACAGCGTAGATATATCATAATTTTTCCCTTTCAAATAATTTTTTTTCATCAAATGGCCCGATACATAAGTTCTTCAAGTTCTCAAGAATCCCTAGAAAAGCAAGCAAACTATAACATCACATCCCCGAACCAAATCCATCTTGTGAGGTAAAAGAAGATCATATATAATATAAAAGATTTTTTATATATTTTCAATATATAAAATCATACAATTTCAGCGTAGAAGATGAAGGAGACGAAGAATTCGTACTGGTCTTCCACCAGACTTATATCAAATGTTAAAATGCGAAAACTGTACCCAATTTATGGTAAGCGAGATACACGTATGTTATTCAGGACAAACATTTGTCACGAATGCAAGAACAAGAGAACAAATTCACTATGTCCAATTTGCGATTCGGATATTTCGCCAATTCTGCGAAATTTTGAAATGGAAACAGTCGCTTCGAGGGTAAAGTAAAAAAAATAATGCGATTGTTAAAACCAATTTATTACGTAAAAATAATAATGTTTTATTGCAGATTTTAGTGCAGTGTCCGCATCTTGATGTCCCTTGGTTTCGTTTAAAAAAAAAATCGCGGTTCACGCGGAATTTTGCGAGCATAGGGTTTTATGTGTCCGATGCAAAAGTACAAATATGACGAAGAATGCGGTTGGACAGGTAAAATGAATTTAATTTCGGTTTTAAGGAATTCGCGAAATAAACCGTTATCGAAATGAAGGTTTTTTTGTATAATATTTCAGTGAGTGCATATTTGAATTAAAATAATGTGTTTTAAAATTGATTAGTATTTTTGTTCTTATCGTAAGTTTTATCTATGCTAGTGCGGCTAATTGTTGGTCAATTGATAATGTGATGAAATCGAGTTGGAAAGTGTGAGGTGAAATTGAAAAACAAATGTAAATAAAATCGAGATAAGATATCGATAAATGCTAATTTAGGAATACAAATATTGTTTTATTGGAATTTATCTTTGTTTCACTCATTGTCAGCAGTACAAATATTAGATATTACGATAAATATTTGGTTTTTTTTTCAATAACCCGTCAGATTTTCAAGCAAAGTATTATTTTATCATATAAACATTTTTTTCTAGAACTACAATATTTAGTTATCGAAACAATAGATACGTCATCGATTTGTACTATTAAGCGTGAAAGTGGATAGCAGTTATAATTTTCGAAAGCTTTCTATTTATTACGAAATATGATAAAAATATATTAAATATAGCTATCTCGTATTATCGAAATCCTTTCTTCGTCATCATCATCAATCATCGGATGTTTGTGAATTTTTCATTATCACGTACAACCATTATGCAGCGATAAAAGAAAGTTAACTTTCGAAGAGTTTCAATACTAAAATGTATTCGTTTAATATTATAGTTTCAGGCTAAAAAATAAAGTCATATCACTGTCTAAACATTATGAAAATTGATACGTTAATTAACATTAACAATTCGATTATAGGAAACATCATGGACTTGCTTCAACACTTTGAAGCACGACACAGAAACAATATGCGAGTCTGGCAAGGCATGAAGATATCGATGAGGAGATTCGACCCAGATGTATCAATAAGGGACATGCACTTCTTCATATACGACGATAAGTTCTTCCTGTACCACGTCAGTGTTTCTCCGCACAGAGGCAGGATCAGCTGGATCATTCAGAACGTGGGCCCAGACAAAAACGCCCAAGAATGGGACTTCGAAATGCAAATATTCAACACTTTGATAGCGACAGGAGGATCTACATCATGGACAGGTGTTTGCCTTATAGCGTCAATGCTGAAAGGAGTTTGGACAGGGAAGCTGCGCCGCTGTTCATTTGGACAACACCCATTTGTTCCTGAACGAGATAGGGGAGTTGAATTTTAGGTTTTTTGCTTAAGTATAATGGGTCTGTGTCCCATTAAGTATAATGGGTCTGTGATTAGTATTTGTTTCGGTGGAAATTTTGACTTGTATGATTTTGTGTTGCGCAGTTTTTCAAAGTTTTGTTTTTAGATTTTTTTAATTTGACTGTTGATTGTGTAATTGTTCGGTTTTACGATTTATGACGCGTTTAATGATTGTTCAAATAAATGTATATTGTAAGTAATTGTGTGTTTTTTTTTTTTGGGATTTCTCGAAAAATTATTTTGTAATTTGTACATATTATATTACTTATAACATACGAGTATAATGTGATGATAATGCGAAAATAAATATAATAGTAAGCAATCCGAAAACTAACGCTCGTTTGCAATAATTTTTTTATTACATAGAGAACAAGTCATGATTTTATCGATTTTCATTTTTTCATTTAAAATTAATGTACAAGTACACTAAAAAAAAATGTTTACCCTTATCTAAATAACATTCATAGCATAAAAAAATATAATACAATTCCGATACATTTTATATTTATATCTATATCTTGTATCAAACTGTCATGGAACCAATTTTTTTCCGCATAAATTATACAAAGATTGACGATTTGGATAGTTTCCACGAATGTCCACAACCAGAAAATTCTTTGAACGAATGTTCCCATAGTTTTCACCCCATAGTTTTCGCTCGTGGAAATCACTTTACGACAATGACATTAAACGATTCGCCGTTCAACATTTAATAATCGCTAATTTCATAAGTAAAATCAATAAATAAATGAGATAGATCAGCGGAAAAAAAATCTTTGCGGTGAAAATTTAGAAGGGGAAACCTAAGAGGAGAAATCTTAGAAGTTGAAAACAATGGGGGGGAGAGGGAGAATTGTGTCAACATTCGTTCTATGAATTTTTTGGTAGTAAACATTTATTGGATTTTCCGTATTGTCAACCTTTTTCATAATTAATGAGGAAATATGATTCTATGATAGATGTACACACTCATGAATATTGAATACATGACCTTGAACATTTGAAAACCTATTGATGAAAACCTTTCTGGGTGAAAACACTGCAAGCAGAAAGCCATTAAGAGAAAACTATAGGGGAGAAAAAAGTGTGGAGAACAACATTCAGAGATGAACATTCGTTTTATGAATTTTCTGATAACTAACATTCAGAACACCATATGGACGCAATTGCACGTGTTAAAAGCATAACCAGACAACCAGCTGTCATCAGTTTGAATCGAGGTTTCTTCGTGAGTGGATGTGTTTTTACTTTCGCTTCTCAAAAAACTATTGGGGACGATTTCACTCTTCGAATGGTTGACTTTTTTGTAATTCGATGAATTATGTCTGAACTGGACAATATTTGATTCGTGACGAGTCAACAATTGTGATATTTTGATCATCACGTGCGTGCAGTTGACGACACATTCAAAGTCAATTGTGTTAAATTAAATTTGTGAATGGTCGAACTAGAAGTCGTCAATTTGAATAACAAATACATTCTTATTGGGTATGTGATTGTCGATTATTGAACTGCTTTTTTTTATTTAACCAATTTATCGTTTAAATTGGATCAATAAACACATTTTTTTTTATGTCATTTTATTTTAAATTTTCGCCATGTATCGAAATTGCAGTACGTAATATTTTTTTTGTCGAGAAATTTCTTTTAGCGATGTCTTATGTAATTTTATTGACTGCTGAATGATGCAATTCTACTTTTTTATATTGGTGTAAATCCTTGAAATAGTCGTGTTAGATATTCAAACTGCATATTATGTATTATCGATATATTTCTGTATATACTGAACTTTATATTGTATGGGGTCAATGCCGAAATAAACCTAGTTTGCATAATGTTATCGTATATACGAGAAAATACACATTTTATTAAAATGTTGTTAGTAAAATAAAAAAATCGATTGAATTGTTTAACATTTTCACCTGTGTTATCAAACAGTTTTTATCTATGTCCGTATCTAAACATGATTTTTTTGTTATTCTTTCGCAGGTTTCTAGTTTTTCTGGTTTTTAATGAAAAAAAAAAATCAGTTGAATAATGGCTAGGATGTTCGAATCATTTCCAAAGTTTTTTTCTGAACCGACGAATCGCTGTTGACCTTTTTTTTTCTATATTCTTTGGAATCGGAGCATGGATCGGTGTAAACGGAATGTTTGTGCAATTGCCTTTATTGGTTAGATATGCTCCAGAAGGATGGAGTTTGCCCTCGTTTATGTCTATAGCAGTACAAATTGCAAACCTTGGACCAATATTTTACGCTGTTTGTAGAAAGCTTTTCCCTGACAGACTGAAGGATGCTTATTGGATTTATTCCTTGTTATTTTGGGAATATTGTCACCGCTTCTCATGTCTTCTTTTACAGGCATGAAACGATCGTTAACGGAGAACCACGAAGTTTAATTTTTCTAATATTAGTATTTTTCACTTCTATTGTGGGCTGTACTAGCTCTGTATTATTTTTTTCCTTATATGCGACATTATAAAGAAGTGTATCTTATTAGTTATTTAATAGGAGAAGGTTTGAGCGGTTTCGTTCCAAGTATTTTAGCTCTCATTCAGGGTATTGGTGGTAATCCTGAATGTGCTGAAAAACCATTTTTTTGCCAACGAGACCATGCTCGTTTACAAAGAACCCTTGTTTACTTCACAAATATTCTTTATTGTAATCTCTGTTGTAATGATTTTGAGTTTAATTGGATTTTTATGTTTAAATGTATTGAGAGTTTCTAAGAACGAACGGACTTCGATGGAAAAAAAAGATTAATATTGTCGTTGAATGCAAAGGAGATTATTCCTTAGAAGAGATAAAAGAAATTGATAATCATAGTATTTCTACAACTTCGAACGATCATCAAAACGGTTTATCAAGGTTGCGATCAACAAACCTATTATTATTGATGTCAGTGATTAGCGCTTTTGGCAACGGTATATTACCGAGTATTCAATCTTTTTTTCTTGTTTACCATACGGTAACACTGCATACCATTTAGCTGTGACGTTAAGCAGCATGGCAAATCCTTTTGCTTGTTTTTTTGGCTGTATTTTGCCACACACGTCTAATAGGGCAATATCAATATTGACATCTATATGTGCAATATTCCTCGGATATATATTAACCACGAGTGTCCTTAGTCCAACACCACCTCTAGTTGATGATACTTGGGGCATAGTTATAATTGTAAGTAAAATATGTTCCAACAATATTGCACAAAATATTTTATCAGTTGATATGTTAATCGTATTGTATAATTATCTTTTTTATGTTAACAGGTTATAGTATGGATTTTCACTGTCGGGTTAGTGAGCTATATCAAATTATGCATTTCTACTATATTTCGAACTGAAGGTGGTTCTTGGATGTTTTTCTGTGGATCGGCTTCTCAATTCGGTTCAGCTGTTGGATCTTTAATATCGTTCGTTTTAGTTAATTATAGTCATATATTTGTTCCAAATAATCCATGCAAATAGTAAAAAAAAAAAAAAACAATTATTTTCATGTTTTGAAGCTATTAGATTCTAACTATATTTGTCTGATATTATAGATTTAATAAGTCAAAAAAGCGCTTAAAAAAGTATGAGACGATTTTTTGAAAGTAAATTTTTTTCAAATTTTATAAAAAATGTGTTTTGATAATAATTAGAAAAATGAACTGAATTCTTGGAATTACCTATTAGTTGTTTAAAAATAGTCACAACTATCATATTTCATTGAATTTGTATTATTTTATTGAGAAATTATTTATTAAAAGTATGATTGCTTATTTATTGATTATTATTAAAATTAATCAGATTTTAATTTATAACTTATTCGAATAATAAAGAAGATATTCTAACACAAATTTTATTTTATAGAGACATTACAATAAATAGAAACTTTACAGCCATATTTTATTTTTATATATCACTTAAGATGATATTGGTTTCATATATTTAATTAAATCTCTTTTAAGATCTCGTATTAGTCATATATTTTTATATGAAAATCATATCTATGTAAAGGCCCACTTATGTTGGGTTGATGATATAATTAAGTATTATATATTTTTAATGTTTTGTTTTTTCTACTTGTTGAGAGTAGCATAGTTTGATATGTTTTCGATTTTATACAAGTTTGTTAATAAAATATTTGAAAATGATTTCCTACTCATTGTTTAAAATTTAACCCATTCGATTAAATATTTTTTTTTATGTTATATTTGAGACATGACATCAAAAAAGTTATTATTTTAAAGAATAATTAAATTAAACAAAAATAATAATTATAAAAAAAAAAGTGTATTCGTTTACATATAAAGTAAGAAAAGGATAAAAATGTAGTAAATAAGTATTATATAATATGTTACGTTGATTATGTACAAAACCTACATTGAATACAAATAATTTTCAGAAGCACCATTGAAAAAAAAACTTTATATAAGTATAAAAAAAAAGTTCTTAATCTCAAAATATAGACTTAACTTTGTTTTATAATAGACATAACCATTCCAGTAGTTAAAATGCCACTGGATTTTAGTAATTTCATCTCTTGCAACGTAGATTTTTTCATTTTACCAATTTTGCTCCTTGCTTTTGTTCTATGATCATCAAACAAATGGGGCAATGTTAGCATTGCCATTTCTGTAGCGCCAAGTCGAAGAGAAGTATTCAAAATTAGAGATAAATCTATCTGAGATAATACAGGACATGTCGGGAGGAGTTTCAATGCTTCGTAACAATCATCTTTCTGCTGTCCTATCAAAGGAGTATCTAAACGTTTGAAAGGCGATAACAGAACGTGACTCCACATATTTACATAATTTTCACTGTAGATAACTTTCGAGAAAAGAAGAAATTCTTTAATGTGAGATATCATGTTAAATTTGAGGATGCTCTTGCATAATTCATCTAGCGCATTATTATCTAATGTAATGTCATATATAAACATCATTTTTATGATTAGCGATACTGTGAGGAAATTGTGTTCTCTTGAATACCACATTTGTTGTACTGTTTGTGATTTATTTTCGTAGAAAAGTGATAAAAGATGTTCTGACCCGATCGTGTGTAAGCCGTTGACGAAATATATTTCCCATAACTTGGACCAAATTTCTTTTAGAGTGTATTTGGTCACTTTTTCAATTAAATCAATATCGACTATGCTAAGTAAGCATTGTAAAGCCCTGATCGGAGAACTATGATTTTCTGCAGACTCATTGGTACTCAAACCGATGCGCAGTAAGTATAATGCGGTTAATGTTAAATTCATACCTTTAAGAATATAACATGCTTTCATCAACATTTCTTTATTTAACGACCCATCATTCGATAGAGGTAATTTATCAGTATTCGATATATCAATTTGTGATGTATTTAACTTGAGAATTCTTTCCAAGATTTGCATTCTTATCGGTCCAATATTCAGATTATGCTTTCTAGCTATTTCATCAACCGCATTATTTATGTCTGAATCTTCGTAATTTGTTATGATCGATTTGTGATTGTATAATGCGTCGATGAGCCGATGAGGACTACTACAAAGAGACAGAAGTTTGTCTTCTCCTAAACCATATTTGCGTAATATATGAGCTGACGACGTGAGTAAATGTTTAGTTTGCATTTTTTTTTCAATACATTGTTATTCGGCTCAATTTTCGCCCATTGCTCTGCAAATTGATAACACATGTTAATGGCGGCTACTTGGTCAGCACCAAAAGTGCTACCTTGAAATACATAATAAAGACAAGCCCGCCCATTCCAGGTTTGTTATGTTTTGAACACATTCATTTGCGTCTTCGAGAAGACGATTGTTCTTCATATACAGACTCCATTTCATTATGCTGTTCTCGTTTATAGTTTTTTCTATAGTCATACTTTGCCGGACGGCATTACTACAGATCATATCTCGACTAGTTTGTACATCGGAATCTATTAATAAGAGGCCAGCTATTGGTAACCATTGTTTATATGTGACCAATGTAATTTCTGGCTTGAGATTGTTCCAACAATAATCAGACTTGAAATTTTGGAATGGTAATCGGTAAAACCAATTTTAGGGAATGTTTCTTTCAGACTGAATTCATCCAATTCTGTTTCATTAGGTTTACTGATTCGTTGATAGTTTTGTAGGAATTTCAAGAGTAAATATTCTCTTAAAAATGCTTGTGATTCAGTAATGTATTGCAATAAATCTAAAATAAACAGATATACTTCATAACAATAAGAATTGAGAGTCACCGTGATCAAATTTGATATTCGGATTTCACCATTTTTTGAACAAAGTTGTCAAATTCGTGACTAATTCATTTTACATGATATTTTATTGACAATTTTCATACATTTATGTATGAAATCGTTTCTTTGAATACCTCAGTGATTTTACATTTTCCTAAATTATATTCTGTAAATGAATATTCATTATTCCAAGATTTCAGTAATATGAATAGATTACATGTCAATGCTTCATCTAGGTTGATATTTCCAATAGAACAATATTCCTGGAAAACATCAATATCGAGAGATTTAAGATCGACTACAGATTCCAACAATGTTATGAGATTATGCATATTGTCTTGTTGATTATCTTTTAACAGTATTCCATAATTTTCCATTTTTTGTTTCGATGTGATTTTGAGAATACAAATCATAAGCTTGTTTATAAGGAACATTTGCATTGCGATAAACACTCCTACATTTGAGAATGTGCTGAGAAAATCCAATTTTCTTTTGCAAACTTGAATGGCCTTGGAAAACTTCATTCAACCATTCGGTTAGGGACGAAAGTGAAAACATCAAATTTGATATGAACAAATGATCTGGCTTTTCAAAAGTTATCATCTTCAGCATGAGACTTTTGATTGCATTATCATTCAGATTTATGAGCCAAGCGGGCAGATCCAAGTCTTTATTCAAATGCCAGGTTGTAAAATAAGATATGATTCTCAAAAGTAAATATCGTTCTGTTGAACTTGAAGACTATGCAAGAGCGTTGGTAAACAAACTGAACCATTGTTGCATTGCTCACTGGTTGTACATATGCAAAGATTAAAGTTTTTGGATTTGAATTGTTCAACTTGATTCTTAGAAAGCAATTCTTTGAAAACTGGTATAACAGAGCTCACTATATGAGGGTTGTAGAAAGATGATATTTTCCATAATCCGAAGAGTTCTTTTGTCGTGCTATGTGCAAAATGAATTGATGTCAACCAGCTGCATACTTCTGTGCAAAACGATACATGTTTAGATTCACAATTCTTTAAAACATGTAAAACACAATCCAAAGCATTGCTCAAGTATAAAATATCTTCGAGATTTATAAAGGGTATCAACTTTACGATTATTTCGACACAGTAAATATTCCTATCGAGGAAATAATGTTTATCAGACATCATCAATTCTGCGAGGCTAGGCAAAAGTTTTATGTTGATACTGTTTATCAATATCAACAAACTTTCACTTTTGATATTTGTAGATTTTCACCAACTTTGATCGTTTGTAATAGTAAAACTTGCAATTCTGACTGTGACATTTTTATATTGTAATTTTTTTTTTTTGCACCATTTCGACAAATAAAATTTTCTATATTCCTTAATGCGATATTCATTGAAAGAAATATGGAGCTGGTAGCTGTTTTTCAAAATATGCATTTTATATAAAAGATCCAAAGTGTTTTCTTCTTCTGGACTGCAAATGCATTTCAAAAAAATCTATGTAATTACGCTCAAATTCTTTATTCAAATCATTACTCTTAATCAAATCTTCTAGTGAGAATAAAAATGCGTTTGCACATATTTCTTTGAAATTATCATCCATTGTATAATAAATATTTAAGGCAGAGAATATTTCTCCGAGTTTTATGTATTTTGAATACAGAGTAAATAAGCATCTTCTTTCAATGAACAAAAAAACGTTTGTAATTTTGTGAATATCAGACATCATGTCTGCATCACCTTTTTTTCAACAATAAGTCTGATAAGACAATCGTAATCTTCTGAAGAGAGTTCATGACATTTATATTTCATTAATATAGCACGTATATCTGAATGCAACATTTCATTGTACAGTTTAGGAATCAAATGATGTTTCGAGGCAACTGCATTGTCGAACATACTCTTTATATTAGCACTCCACGGTACATTAGCCGATTTTAGGATAATAATCAAGCAGAGATATTTTCGTCGACATTATAAATATTGTCAACTAAAATTTGCATTTTGGATTCGTCGATTGCAGGTGAAAGTCCAATAAGTTCTTCTATATATTCACGAATTATTGCATCATGATTTAAATTGTGATGAGCCATAAAATTATCGAGGAAATTCTGAATTAACATTTGGAGGTCTTCGTTAAAAGCTTTTCTCAATATGAGTTTGCTTAGTTCATACGGCGAAATAGTATTGAAATCGCGAAGAGACACAATTATGTTGTAATCTTTCTTTAGAGTTTGAATTTGTTTCATGGATTTTATGAGGAGATAAATTTTGTCTGCTGACAGCGGGATAAATGCTACTAATCCTTTAGAATTGAATGTAAGATTTGCAAATTTTTCTGCAAACTGGATACCCACTTCAGGCCAATGGGGCGAATTTTCTAGTATACCAATTCTTTCTTTAGCCCAATTAATAATCAAATCGATACTATATGGTAATACGCTGATGACGTTGGGAATGAAATATTCCAACCATCTCAAAAGAGAGTTTAATTTAGTTTCAAGGGAAATACAGTTCAATAAACTTGTAATATCATCGATTTTAGACTGTTAAATATGAAACGATAACTTTTCGTCCAAATCAGTGCTGCCTGGTCCAAAAAAAAAATTGTTATACAAAAGCTTTTTTTGCATAGACTAATTGGATTTTCATTGATGAAATCTTGCCATTCCAATGATATTTCATTTTCTATTTTAAATAATTTGAACACTTCCACTTTCCAAATTAAGTCGTCTAATTTAGTATTCAAATGAGAACACTGAAGACTCACTAGTTTATTTTTAGCAAATTCGAGAAGAGGGCATAGTTCAATATTAGATTCTATGCCATCAATGCAACATTCAGCAACAAATTCCAAGTTAGTGCATGAAAATAAAATGTTATTCAAGTCTTTGAATAATTCTGGTGAGAATTCAATTTTCAAACTATTCAAAAGACATTTTGCTTTAATTTTAAAACTTCTGTAGGTGAAAGGTCGTGAGATTTAGCAAACAGTTCAGCCGCTTCATAATTCTTGAGGGAAATAAGAATTTCTAATTGAGATATAGGCGAATTTTCTTTTTTACGAAAAATATGAAAACCTTTCCATCTTTAATATCTGCATACAATCCATAGTTATCAATACCTCCGATAATTGCACACCGTTGAGTAACGTTTGCTTTCAATTTGAGCTTCGAAAAATATGAATTTGTAATACATAAGTTGTACTTTTCTCCATCGAGCGATGTTAAAAACAACAAATTATTACTATTCACAAACGGTGTGAAATCGAAAATGTTACTCAGCTCTTCAATAGCATAACTTTGTTTTGTTATCGGACAGATCATGTTGATATTTTTTGTTATTAGACAAACTCATACACAATGTCGATTTATATATAGGTTTCATTTGCTTGAACTGCATTTCCATATACAAAATGGAATCTTCTGACAATTCATCGTGGTTTATTTGAACGAAGTTTATATTTCGTTTGGTCTCCTATATTGCTGAATTTCAAGATGAAATGAGGATACAAAATACCTTTTACTGTTGACAAATATAACATTACCATCGTTTTGTTCGTAAAGAAATGTGATATTAATTTTATCATTGGAAATAACCACATTGGTTACATATTCCGTTCCAGACTTCAGATCGACAATGCACACAACTCCGTTTTCCAATATTATTACAGAAACATTACTTTTAAGTATTAATAGATGTTGTATATTCGCTTGGAATGATTTGTATAGTGTTAATTCACACTTTTCTCCATGTAGTATCAGAAGAACGTTATCGAAATAAATACAAACATAAGGTAGATGAATATGAGATCGAATCTTCGGAAACGTTTCATCTGAGGATTTATTTTCCAATACAGCACTCACAGTTACGGAAAAGTTACTGCTTATTTCATCGCTGCAAACTAACGGTTGATAATGTTCCGAGTTTTGTGATTTGTCGAGGATCTTCCAACGATCCATTTTCACTGCTGGAAATTATAGAAAGATCAAAATACGAAAACGAATAAATAACAATCAAAAGTTGTAAAAGTTTAATTGTAAAAGACGTTACCACAAAATCAAACGATGTATAACTGAATAAGAACAACTTGACAAGGGTAATCCAAACTTCAATACAAAACGGTTATTCCATTCGAATCAAAATTGTTGCCAGTACAAAAAAAATAAAATATATAAAAAAATAAAATATATAAATAAATAAAATTTAACTAAAAAAATTCAGGATATTTATTTAAAATTTAGAATTCGATTTAGCATATTTTTAAATGAAACTATATATTATGTTAAGAATAAGAGTAATGGTTACTGTTGATATAAGTCATTAGTTTGACGTTTGTAGGTTGGACCAGTTAATTTAATGGTTTTGGAGGTGAACTTGTAATTCTGTATTAAACATGAGTTCTGTACCATTTTCTGGAGTGCAAACCGACGCTGTGCCGATGCAGTCGAAAGAAACATCTTCAAAACCTCCTAATTTCGAAAATGAACCGTTTAATAAAACATCACCCCCCCGACACCGCCTTCTCCATCATCTACTAAAGAACCTATTTACCCTCCTGGTATGTATATACTTTTATTGTTTAATTTAATATTGTTTATTCATCAATCTTTTGCTGATTTGCCAAATCTTTTACTCAATTTTTTTGTTCGACCTAATTTATTTTCAATTTGTGTGAAGTTCATATAACGATTCAATTGCTAGCTGTATGTTTGATCAATTATCTCCAGAAAACAAGTTTTTCGTCATACTATTATAATATATTTAAAATTTAACGTATTACAGGTTCCATGATAAATTTTAACAACTGTAATAATATACATTTTAAGCAACGCTGTCGTTTTCCAAGCAGAGAAAACTATTATACATGGAAAAAAAAAATTATGAAGACAAAGTTCCTTCATCGAATAATAGAATGGAAAAGGATTCTTCAGTACTTCAATTGATGGATTGTAAAGACGAGGTATAAAACATAAAATTTTTTTTTGTATAAGTATTTTATTTTCTTTTATTATAAAATTATTTTTCAGATACCCACTAAATATTTGACGTTTATAAGTGAAAATCTTGGAAAAGGTTGGCGGATTGTTTTTTCGCAACATGGGCTATAAAGATGGATTTATTGAAACTATTATTGAATCTCATAAACATGAAGGGACATCAGAGGTATGCTATTTACTTGGTATAGCAGTAAAATTGCATATTTGCTTACATTACCTGCCTAGTACTGAAATATGAAATTTGTATCTAGGATCAGTATATCACTGTGCACTCACAATCAGATAATTAATCGAGTTCGATTGTATTTGGTTTTAATAACTAATTTCTTACTTGTTTCAGGTCATTTATCAGTTGTTATTAGACTGGATTAGAAACGCAGAAGACGGAGAGCAAAGAACAATATCGGAATTATCTATTATTTTGTGGAACGAAAAAAAAAATGTATTAGTTCAAGAACTAGCTGTTTTGCACCAGACATTCAATTCCAAAACGAATTTGTGATTGTAATTTTTTGATATCACAATATTTTATAAATGCTATGATCTTTTTTTTCAATTTTACATAACAGATTTCAGATGTTCAGTATTATTTATAATTCATATTTATATTAACATGCTCGAATAAATTGTGTTCAGTAACTTTCAAATAAGCTTTAATGATATACACATACTAAAAAAATGTGATTTCCATGCTCAAAAAAAACTAAAATATTTTATAAAGTGTTTAAAGGTTGGATATTTTAGAAACTTAATGCATGTGCCATATTTACCACATACTGAACGGCACACCGTTGATATCTCATCCATAGTTTTAATGTTAAACAATAATAAAAAATTTTATTTTATTGAATTTAATGTCTTCTAAAATGGCTGAATGAAATTGGTTGTGATTCAATATTGAATTAGTTGTGAAAACAATAACTTAAGAAAATTTCTGTGATATAACATTCCATTTATCAATGTTATTATAATACATATTTTGAATTTAATTTATTAAAAGTTAAATTGTATAATATAATAATTGTTTCGTTTATGTCTTCAAATGTTAATTTAGGATTCGTGGATGCGATCAAAAATTTTTTGTTACATTGTTACTGAATATTTTTATAAAAATAAATTTTTAATCTTGAAATATATTTTTTTATATAGTACAGCACGTATTTGTGTAATGTCTTTTAATAAAGTTATCTGAAATTAAATGAAATATATCTTTTCTTATACTTTTAGTGATTCGAAGGTCAGATAAATTATGTTTGTTTCAAATAGTCAAAGGTTGAGTTTGGCACAAGGGCAAAAAAAAACAAGATAATTTTAAGAGTTTGATGTATTATCTTAAATTGGTCAATTGGATACTCCGAGATTATAAATTGATTAGAATATATGCATACAATTTTTTTAGCAGCGAGTGTCCATTACTTATAAATTTATACAAAAAAATATATGCTAATATTAATGAACTTTTTTTTTTAATATATGGGAATGAAATATTATATTTTGAAACAAATCTTTGTTTCAAAACAAACAAGATAACTATGTTTGGTTTTCATCTTATTTTAAGATCTGAATAATAAAAAAATAATAGTAATGAAAATGTAAATATGAAAAATTGCAATATTAGAAATAGTTTTTTAAATCGGAATTCAAAATACTCCTGGTTTTTTTTTTATACATATCTGATTCAACCGGTTTAACCAACTCGTTAGTTTAATGATCTTTAGCTTTGTTTGTTCTTTCACCTATATACTACACACTAGTACAAATAAACAAGATAACCTTAAGTGTTTGCTGCATTATCTAATTATCCTACAAGTTGTAAGTATCCTAGTGTTAGGTTCTGAAATCAAAGTTTGTCGCTAAGTGAGCTAAAATAGCAAGTATAAATAGAGTGTTATCAATAAGAAAACATCATTTCTCGAGCTTCTGTAGTGCAGGTGTTATTCAAAGTCACAAAATGTCACCCAACGACAACGGATTGAATATTATATCTATCGATGTGGATGACATACGTTTCCCGACATCTATCGGAGGCCATGGATCAGATGCGCTGGTATTTTTAATTTTCAAAATAACCTGTCACAATGAAATAATAATGTGCATATTTTTGATTTTATGAAAACATTTTGATTAAAAGCATACAGACCCTAATTATTCTTGTGCATATGTAACTATAAAAACAAATGGAGGAAAATTTGGATATGGAATGACTTTTACGTTAGGTCGAGGAACAGAAATCGTTGTTCTTGCTTGCAATTCTATAAAGCCTTTAATAATCGGAAAAAAATGCCGGTGAGATATTCCGTAATTTCGAGCATTTTGGCGCACAATCACTAGCGATTCACAAATGCGATGGGTAAGGATAGAAATGTTTATGAAAATTATAAGACTTATTCAAAAATGATATAACTTTAGGTTGGTCCGGAAAAAAGGTGTCGTGCATTTAGCAGTTGCTGCTATAATAAATGCATTATGGGATATGTGGCGAGAATTGAAAATAAACCAGTATGGAGACTTTTGGCAGATTTATCTCCAGAGGTATATTTTGAATGTATTATTGTTGTCTATATTTAAATATGTATTTTAATTTTTTTTTTTTTTGATACGAAGCAATTGGTATCCGCAATCGATTTTCGATACATAACCGATGTGATCACTCCGAAAGAAGCGATTGCGATATTAAAAGAAAAGGAAGCAGGAAAAGCTAAAAGAATAGATACATTATTGAGCAAAGGCTATCCTGCTTATACGACCCAAGTTGGTATGTGATAGTGTTGAATATTTCAAAACTAAAATGGTTATTTTATATATGTTATATGATTTAGGATGGATGGGATATCCCGATGATTTGGTGATATCATTAACTAAAAAAATACATGGCGATGGGATACACAAGTTTCAAAATCAAGGTTGGCGTGAGTGACGAAGATGATTATCGAAGATGCAAGCTCGTAAGAGAAACAATCGGTGAAAAAAAAATAACTTGGTAAAATATCTTGAAATATTATGAAATAAAATGATTGATTATATTTTTTTATAATAATTATGTATTATAGATGGTAGATGCAAATCAAGCATGGGACGTTGATAACGCCATTGATTCTATGAAGAAATTGGTGCAATTCAAACCGATGTGGATAGAAGAGCCCACATCTCCAGATGATATTTTGGGTCATGCTAGAATTGCAAAAGAAATGAAGTAAGACTTTCAAAATAATATTGATACTCTATTTGTGTTAAGTAACATTATACAAATAATCGACAATTCCACGGAAACATATTTTTACTGAAAAATTAAAAGACAACCTTTACAGACCTTACGGAATCGGTGTGGCTACTGGTGAAATGTGCTGCAACAGGGTGATGTTTAAACAATTCATGCAAGCGAAAGGATTGGAATACTGCCAAATAGATTCAGCACGGATAGGTGGAATAAATGAAATACTTTCAGTTTATCTGATGGCTCATAAATTAAATGGTAAAAATAATGATTTTATAAGAATTCTATTTTAATCTTTCACTAAATGTACAAATTTTCATTCCAGTTAAAGTCTGTCCTCATGCTGGAGGAGTTGGTTTGTGCGAAATGGTGCAACATCTGCAAATGTGGGATTACATTAGTTTATCAGGTACTATGGAAAATCGTGTGATAGAGTATGTCGATCAGCAACATGAACACTTTGTTACGCCAACTATAGTTAAAAACGCACATTACATGCCTCCATTGGTTTGTAGTCTATTTCAAAATGAATATACTTGTTACTGATATGTGATTAATATAAAATAAAATTTCAGATACCAGGTTACAATACAGAATTTCTGAAAGATTCTATCAAAAAAGTTTATTTATCCACATGGTACAGAATGGCAACGAATGTTTGATGAAGGAGTTTTTCCACGTCCATCATAAATTTACATAGATTAAATAATAAATATGTTAGTTCATAATAAGTTTTTTTCGCTATGTAAAATAAGTACAATAAAAATCATGTTTAAGTTATGACTATTTTATTTTTAATATGTTAATAGTAACATTAATCTCTTTTTTTTTGAAAGAAAAAAGCGCTAAGCTTTGATTGTTTCAGGGCTAAAATAGGAGAATCAGTTACTTCAGAAGAATCTTCCGCTCTGGAGAATGTTTCCGCTTTTGAAGTGCTTCATTATTGACCGTGAGAAAGATAAAAGACTTTTGAACGTTTTCACTCCAATTTTATTTAGTTCACATGGTACCATAGATGGATTTTCGGCTTTTAAAAGCTTCTTTGTTCCTTTCAAACCATTGGAGGAACCTTCTTTAGGTAAAGGATTTGATATCTAAAACATAAAATTTTGGATTGTATAATGTTATATAATTTTGCAGATAAGATAAACATATAAAATAACAACACTTACAGTTGGTTTTGAAAGACTGCTATCATCTTCATCGTGAATTAGTTTTCTATTAGTTAAAGATAATGGATTATGACCATTTTGGATTTGTTGTTTTCATTGGAAACTGATAACCGGAATGGATTCCTTTTACCTTGCGATGATTTTAGTATAGGCTAAAATAATACATATTTGTGATATAAATAGTTTTAATTATCTTTCTGTAAAAAAAACAAAATACTAACTATAGGTTTAAGTGGTGAGTCTGTATCCAATTTCTTAGCAGGGATGATAATACTATCATTAAGGTCTTCTGATTCTTTTCAGTCATTAAATCGTCTTGTGTGGTATCGAAATTATTCATTGAATTATTGGCCATATTTTCTTTCCAAGAATTACTGAGATTTGATAATTTATCGGCCAAGTGTAGTTTTCCTAAACGAGACGCATAACGTGCAGCTAGCATGCAAAGATTATGATCTTGTAATAATTCTATAATTTCAATTGCACGTCGTTCATCTTCACTCCGGCAAATAACTGTGAATATAGGAATAATCAAGCCATACAAAATTATGAAATATGTTTCATTTATGAAAAATAAAATGTATTATGCATTCATTCTTACAGCGAATAATTTCAAAACAATTTCTGTATAGTTCACAGTGTTATTTGAAGTTTGTGAGATAAATGTTCTTCTGAATTCTTCTTCATATTGACTCTTTTCAGTATCCATTTCACAAAACGGTAACTAAATCATAAGGTTTAAAGTTAAAAACAAAATTTAAATTTTGTAAGCAAAAAAAATGAAGGATGAAAGTACCTTTAATGGGAGTTGAGTCACTACAGGTCGTGGAGCTGTTGGAGGAAAGAGAGTTCCACGGCAAAGAATAGCCGAAGCTTGTCCATCAGTTTCATTTACCTAAAAAAATAAAAGAAAAAAACATACAATTAAAAAAAAAAAAACTTGTAAATAAGAACTACCAAAATTAAAATAACTCACAGATATAATAAAGAATTTATCAGATACTCCTTTAAAGTGCTGTACAGTATCACAAATAGGAATCCACACCGACGAACTAGTATTATACATTCAAGCATTCCACTAGAGTCCAAAGTGATGGGAGAACCCAATTCAGAACACCCTGCCCAATTTAATCTAGCTCCATTGGATAAAGCAACTGGGATTCCGGTACGTCGACAATTAACAGTAGCTCCTTAAAATTTACCATTTGATTTAAATTAAAATATTTTATCAATATAACAAGTGAAAATAAAATACCTCGAATTTGCAAGATGTCCATTGCTATATGTTGATCTTCTAGACCTGGATCAGCACTATGGTAAAAAAACATTTAAGAAACCTGCACGGCCTGTGAGGCAGGCAGGTGGCCCCAATAAAGATAAAACCTGGAATCACACATTAAGTATGAAAATACAATCTTATGCAATAGAAAAGAAAGTAGAAAACGTTCATACATGGAGTTGTGTGCCAAATATAGTGTATAATCTTAAAAGCCTATTCGATGTTGCAACCCCCTATATTTTTCTGTAGCCACTACACATAAAACTTCTTCTAATTCGCTTAAAATTACGCTCCATTCCTTACTTCCACCTTTAAAAGCGATACATACAATTTTGCTGCAGAAAAAAGGAAATATGAAGAATTTTCAGATATAATGAATATTTTGTTCAATATGTAATAGTTACCTAGGTACTTCACATGCTAGAACCAATACAGACGAAGACAAACTGGCCATAGTGTGATTTAAATGATTATTCAAATGAATTCCATGATGAATATTCGTATCATGAAATTCAACTTCGATATTGTTGTTATTTTCAGTAGAGTGGCAGCTTAACAATTCCCACTTCGTTCCAACACATATACCTAAAATAACATTATGTGATGATGCAAATAAAGATTCTGATGAATATTGTTGCTTAATCAAATAACCTGTGTTCTAAATTGATAGGTGTAGATGACGGTTGGAAAGGTGGTTGTATAGTAGCAAAAGTGGGAAGTTTAACCGGTGACGGTGATCGAGAACGAGATTGTGATCTTCGAGGACTGTCTTTGAATCTGGATCTAAATCACTTACGTAGTGTATCTTTTTCAATTTTCGTAGAGATATTGTATTTTCATCATCTTCTTCATCGTCATTGATGTCAGAGTTAGCTTCACCATTTTCTATTAATAAAATAATGATTGAAAATAAATATAACGAAAAAAAAAGAAATCTAATGGGAATAATAAAATATTTTTTTTCATACCCTCCTCTCTTTCTATAATTTCGATTAAATCAAGGTTATCATCAGCACCTGAATCCATATCATCATCTATATCAATATTTTCATTAATTGTTGGAGCTCTTGTAGGAATATGACTTGTATTTTGATAACAATTGACAACAGTTAAAAGCTGTCCAGTTACATCACAACATGCAAGCTCTCCATTTTCTAAAGCATTTTTTAATAATTATTAAGTTTGATGAGAGAATAAATAAAATTGAAAATTATAATTATCAGTACCAGAAGGGTTCCATGCCATTGAAGAGATATTTAAATTGCTCACATCTTCTGTAATATCTAAAGGACGTTGTTGATTAACGTCCCATACTACTATTTGACCTATTGTATTGCTAGCGGCTAAATAATTCCCACATGGTGAAAACACACATAAAGAAAAGGGAGATTTTACCTGAAAAGTCGTTCGACATTATTTTCATATTGAAATAATCACTTAATAAATTTTAATCAAATACCTGAGGGTGATTCAAGGTGAATTTCTGTTGCCAATTTACAGTTTCTAATAAAACTATTTCTTTGTTGTTAGGGTAGGCTAATAATTTTCCCGTTTTGGTTGAAAACTACAGCGGCCTGATTATAAAAGAAAATGTTGAAAATATGATTTAAAAAAATATTGAGAGCAAATTTTGTTTCAATTACCTAATACTTTGGCTGCATAAAAACTATTGACTTTTGGTACAGAATTGATCTCTTTGATGATCGATAAACTAGCCAAATCCCAGATTCTATAAACACCATCCCCACATGAAGTAATACAAAACTTAGACAAAGGACAAACTGATATTCCTAGAACAGGTCCCTGGTGCTCTAATTTATTGGATGACCACTTATTTTCATTATTAGTACATATTCTCACTTCCATATTTTCAGACGCACAAACAAGACCCTTTAAACACAAAGTCAAAAAAAATACAATTTCTTATCAACACAACGAAAACAGAAATATAAAGCAAACTAACACTTTCGACTTGTCGTAACTGGCAATATGGGTGACTGGGGCAGTGAATCGAGTAACTATACCATCTTTTTCAAAAGCAGGGTATGTATACGTTTGCACGGCATGATTATCAGTAGAAACATATAAACGATCACCTACAACGAGCATCGACAGTGCCCATTCTCCGACACAAAACACTACGAGGATCATCGTCTTCGAGATCGTTCCACACTCGAATATCTCCATCAGATCCACAAGTGAGAATCTCTCTGAAGTGAATTTTACAAGTCGATTAGTGTATAAATATTATTTAATTTTGAAATAGATATTCTAGATAAGAAACATTTCACTTACTTTCCATCGGATGAGTAAATGACTTCTGTGTGACCTTCAGCATGAGCATATCTTGGAGCTCGACGTTCCATTATCGAAGAAAAAAAACGTTTATGTTTTTTTACAAATACTTGAGTTTTGGTAAAATCAAAAATTGACTGTCAATCATTCCGACTGATTGTTTCACGTTTACGCGGGAACGGTAGACATTCAACGTAGCACGTGAAAAAAACGAGCATTATTCATTGAGGCATAATTACAAATCATATAATTAAAAAATTATAGCTAATTAAAACTAAATGTTAAATTGAATTTTAATATTTTAATTTATTTATGTTTTTTGTTCATAAAAAATTGAAATCCAATAATAAATTTTTAACACTGGCAACTATTGATTTGACAGCTGTCAGTATACATGGTTAACCTCGTCTTGTGTGATTGTTTCTTCATAAAATTGTTATTTTGGATAGTTAGATAGTTAATTTTCAGAAAATAAAGTCAAAATGGGAGGTAGGGATGGGGTGGTAAAGGATCTTCGTTGACTGTCGAACAGTTACAAAGTATGGGTGTTGGTAGAGGAGAAGGACCTGGACCGACTCTTGCGCCTCCACCATTGTACCCGAAATTAGAAAATCCACCGCTGCCTTTAAATGTATTTAAATTTACTGTTTATGATTTAATGAATCACAATATTATCTGCAATATTATTTTTTCGTAGATGGATGCTTCTATGGATTACATGCTAATCTTAAAAAAACAATTTATTGAATTTTTAAACGATTCTCCTGTTTATGTTCGACCTGATGCTGTTAAAAGTAATGTTGAACGATATTCTGATAAGTACAAAGTAAGTAAATCTTTTGAATACTTGTATTTATTAATTTCCAGTTATTGAAAACTGATTTTGATGATTCATATATTTTAGGTTTTATCAGTAGATGGAAAATCAAGTAAAGCTTCATGTTTCAATTGGAAACACATGCCTAGAGAGTTAAGACCCCCCCTCAAGAAAGGCAATCAAATCTAACTAAAGGTGTTAAGAGAAAATTATCTAAGCAATTAGACGTTAATTTAAGGTATTACTAATTTATGTTTTGTCAAATATATTTATGATTTGTACCAAATTAATGTTCATTTCTTCTTTCAGATTAAAAAAATTAGAAGAATTAGAAAAAAATGTCAAAAAAACGAAGGCGAAAATGTTGAAGATTCAGGCAATGCTGATAAAAATTCATCTGATGATGAAGACAAAGAGTCAGAAAAAGAAGAAGTAGAAGATCCCGATGAAGAAATGGACGATGGAACTGATTATGTTGATAATTATTTTGATAACGGAGAAGCATTTGACGAAGAAGACGATAATTTAGACGATGGACCTGTATATTAGATTTTTTATATTTAATTATTACGCTTTTTTTTTAATTTTGAATAAAAAAAAAACAACCTTTTACTTACTGTTCTCTTTTACTTAATAAATGTTACTCAAATTTACCTGCTAAATATAAAATATAATTTACCTCTATCAGAAGTCACCTATAGTAGATCACTGCTATATTCAAAAACATAAGCTTTCTAATTGAATACGTAAATAATGTAAAAAAAATAAAATAAAACAAACTCATTATATTATGTCACATTATTTTATTATCTTTGTGAAGATCCTTCACAAACAGCCACCTGAACCTCTATAAAATCAAAATTAAGCACTTCAATAAAACCAGACTTCATATTCCATTTCATTTTTTTTTTATTTCAATATCCAGCCCAAGAATAGGGCATGAGACCTAAAAATTCTGGCGCGCCATGTATGAACAAGTGTTATTCGGTCAACTTGTAAGTCTTGTTTGGAAAGTAAAATATTGACTTTACCTACTCCAAAGCAAACCATGAATGATTTGAGGTTTCGCCGGAGTGCACGTGTCGGTGAACTGCCTCAAAGGGCCCCAGGTGGGCCACGACCACGTGTCCTGAGTCCTATCTTAGCGCGTTGCCGCTAAGTGCTCCGTATACAATCGCCTTCATCCACGCGCTTTTTTTTATTGTTCGTCTTTTTTTCATCGTCATGTGCAGCTTATACGACGTCCATAATAAGAGAAGGCTTTTTTGAAAACCGAGCATTTTTTATATACATTCGTAATGATAAGGGAAAGGTAACTCTTGAATACTAAAAACCTTCTTTACTAAATGATTTCAAGTTAAGTTTACGTTAATAGTTATTTTGATAATCGTATAATTTGTTGCTTAACTTCGGTTATCAGCAGTGTCGGCCCATTAGAATTTGTAGAGGAGGGACTGCAGCAATGAAAATAAAAATAGTAAGCATATAAATATTGGCAAAATACGAAAAAAGTTGCCATCAACACATATAAGAATCAAAATGTATATTGTATTTATACATATGGGCAAGACGAATATGGGAATTAAAAAATACAAAACATTTGCTTTATAGCCCTACAGTTCTTTAGGGCGAGCCGTCACTGGTTATCAGTAGAAATATTATATTATTGAATAAAAAAAATCAAGTCTGTTGCTGTTATTTTTCAAGCTTTTTTTTATTATGTTGCGTCCGGAGAAGCCCGCACTCGTTTTGCTTTGCTGTTTGTTTATTCAATTAGTAAGCAATTTTGTCTTACACTGATGATTTTTTCAAAATATTGATGTTTAAAAAAAAAAGTTCAGGACGAAATTTAGATTTTGAAATAAGTACACATTCAGGTTAAAATGAAATCAGAGACTCGATCAATAAAAAAAAAAAAAAAAATAAACACAAAAGAAGTAAGTGAAAAAAATCAGCAAAAAAAAAAAAAACAATTTCATTCCAAAATTCCAAATTTAATAATCGATATTAATTCTAAAGCAATTTTCTAAACAATTGTGAAATCGATCAAATCAAAAGATATTAGCAAATTTTTTTAAAGTTAGTAGTAATCAATCCATGGATTCGAAATTGCAAACGTTCACATATTTCAACGCCAAAATTTGACATGATAAAATATATCCTATAAAATCTTCAGATGGACACAAAAATAAATAATAATCGACATGAGTGATAAAACGTATTCGAAACGGTCCGGTTGGCCTGCGGACCGGAAGGTTGCGGTTTCGTGTTTGAGGGCGAAGCGTTTTTCTTTCGGGCGCGTCTAGTTTTGAGCTTTTTAAAACCCGAAACGGACGCAATTTATTACCGACCGCATAATATCACTTATAAATGCACCCGACGATATTAAATGATACAACCTCACGCACTAACTTGCAGTTTTCCCATAAAAGAACGAAAGGTTCATCGTTCCGAGCGGGTCATTAAAACAAATCGACGTCGTCTTGTGAGATCGCCGCGTCTGATTTTCAGCACTGCTATTGATTACAGTTGCGAATTTACTTTATATGACTTTTCGATCGTTATATCATGTGATATTCTGTTGTAAATGTTTTTTTGTGAGCTTTGTCTGGTTAAGGCTTTGTTTTTCAATTATATAAGTAAAGGATGTGTATGAAATTTAATTTCTTTTTTGGTGAAAAAATATAATGGAAATGGGTAAAATGGTTCTAAAATTATAATCACGATTTTTATCTTCATTTGGTTTATTCATTAAAATGAAAAGGAATCCGATTATTGAAAATTTTGTAAACGTGAATTATGTATGTTGAAAATCGAAGAATTCTAGATCTGAAAAAAAAGTGAGGATATATTATATTATATTTATAATTTTAATAAAAAAGTATAATACTTGGAATGGAGGAAGATTAATATACGAAAATATTTCTTGCAAAATCAAAATTTGTATTATAGTATTAATGGTAACACATGACAGTTGAACACACGATACTTAAACACATGATAGTTGAACATACGACAGTTGTAAATACGTCAGTTGGACACTTGAACACATGACACTTGGAACACAGTGACATTTGAGTACATGACAGTTGAATACAGTAACAATTGAACATCCCCACGCATCTGAAACAAGATATTTCAACACTGGCAATTCTGACCGTGCCCAAACCGAGTGGCTCTAATAAAATCAACGAAATACGATTCTCAGCGTATTGAAAACACTCCATAAAACGTTCGAATTAGCATCGATAAATTTTCCGCAAATATAATTATGCGTCGAAGAGTGCGCACGCCGAATTTTACGCGCGACTAATGTCAATTTATCGTCGGCCATTGAATGCGATGCGCAATAAAATAATTTTCGCGGACGCGCATTACATATTATGTTGCACACGGGGACCGAGTGGGTTCGTCGCTTTATTGCCGATGCTTCGATGGAAACGATTACGTTTACAATTTCTGGTCGGTTTTGTTCCGCGGTTTCAGATGTTTGGTGGTCCGTTACTTGTAAAATAACAAGACATAACTTTGCGCCGGAACGGAACGCACGCACGAGGGCGATGTTCATATTTGGCGTTTGCTGGACGTCTTGGGAGTCCTGATCATTTGGATTGATTTATGGATTGATTAGTTTTGTCACTAGTAGGGTGACGACACCAGTGGTGGATCATCTATCTGTAGTTGACCATTCCTCAGAAAAGCGAAAAAATTAAGATTAACAGTTTAAAGATGATAATCATTTGGAAGCAATAAATTAGCTGTAATAAGCATCTTATCTATCTCATATTTTCCAAAATATTTTAATTTTTATAAACTCTAATTTTTTTTGAGAGATGGTCCACTAGAGGTACGTAGTCAACCACTAGTGTTGTTACCCTAATATGGTTCTTATTGTTTATGCATAAAATCGATTGAATTTCATAGTTAAAATTAATTTTTGTTTTATCATCGTTTACTGCATATTTGACATGTATTGTCACCAAGCGGTTAAATAATAATAAGCAATTAGAGTCTTTTGATGGTTTCAAACAACTTTTTCATCAATGATAAAGAAAAAAATATCCTAATTTTCATTGACATAGAAAAGATCTTCTTTGTAATGGAAATTATATATGATACGTGTGTTAAAAAATAAGTAATCACTAACTCATCGATCGATTTTAGTTGAAAATAATCGGCAGTACGAAGTGGACCAATGTTCGAGGTTACACGTTGAAAGACTAAAAGCAACTATCAATTAGATCGAACAATTGAGGTTTCACTCTTTGCTGTCCGATAAGGCAAAATCGTGCGATTTAGTTCGCGAATCAATCTCGTCGCCCGTGTAATGTAACCTTTCGCGAGCGAGCGCTCTCGTTAATGGTACGTCTCCATTAAAGTGATAAAGTGCAGAGCACACATTTTAAGGTTCTCTCTCAAGTGCGAGGGCCGCGCACCCGAGGTTGTATTTGCTCTGGCCAGATATGGCCATCACGATCGGTCAATAAACGTGTGGGTACTCGGCGTCGGAGCGATTTCATGAAGCGGACGAGATTCCGAGATTTGAAATGGTGGTAGATGGTGATGGCGACGGACTTTGACGGTGATGAAGAATGGACGCTCGAGAGAGATATGGTAGTTTGCGTGTAGTAACTGAAAGATTCGCTATTTTCTATGGTTGTTTTTTTTGAAAATGTACGATCAGATAATTTATTTTCTAGGTTTCATGTTGTTGTACATACATATATAAATTATTCGTCTTATGAATTTGGGAGCATTGTATATATTGCATAAGATGATGATTTTGGACAATTTTCTATTCTGAATTTTCTCAAATAGATTCTAGTTTGATTCTGATAAGAATGTAGACTAGTTAATATAGCGAACTGTCATCTTTAGTACATAGTATGTATATGCGGCCTTTATAATATCAATTACGAGAAGAGTCTTTCTTAACCATCTAAATTATGACCACCTTTTATTATTTCAATATTGATAAAAGAAAAAACTTCAAAAAGTTTGAATTTCAAAAAAATATATTAATTAGACATCAACGCAAGAATTTATACAAATTCTCTTAATTAAAAAGAGCGAAACCCAAAACTTAAATTTGACATTCATACAAAAAAAATTCATAAAATTACTGAAATTAATTTTTTTTCAGTGTAATCTAAATTGAAAATCTCATAAATTTCAACATTTATGCACTAACAATCGCTCAAACTTTTTAAACATCAACGCACTAAGAAAATTCTTTAAAAAAAAAACACGAAACCCAAACTCAATATACACTCATCAAACTTTTCACCCAAATTTTCAAATTCAAACACCACAAACCTCCATTTCGAACCAAACCCAACCCAAACAATATCAAACCCCCCAAACCCCCCATCCAACATCCAACCCCCCAAAACTCCAACGCCCACCACCTCCACGCGCCTCCCAACACCGCACCGTCCACCGCCAAACGTCCATCCACCCGAATCCGAAGCACAAAGCAGTCCCGGCAGGCCAGCAAACGGATGCACTCGGTTGCAGCGTTGCGGTCCGCGTCCATGGTGGAGATGCTCCGGCCCGCCGCTGCACCGCTCGCCCAGTTGACAGCCGACCGGCTCGCGGTCCACACGCGACCGCCGACGGCCATTGACCGCGACCGAGTCTTTGTGGCGGATGTGTTGGCGCGTCGCTTTTTTTCTGTTTTGCACGGTAAGGGTGGGCGATTGTGGCGTTTGTTATGTTGGTTTTCGATTGATGCTCGAGTTCGGTTTTTTTGTACGGTTTTTTTTTTCGGGATGAAAATGTGAGTCGTTTTTGTATAGTTTTAAGTGTTAAGTTTAACGTTGCGTAAGGTGACGACACCAGTGGTTGGCCGTGTGTCAGTATTTGATCGCTTAAAATGTGAAAATTGAGGGTTTTAAAGACGATTTTCGGGAAGGGTGCGATAGATAAGATGTAATAAGTGACTTATCTATTGCACCCTTTTCGAAAGATTATCGTTTTGAAAACCTTAATTTTACGTGTTTCTGAGAGTGGTCAATTACTAGTACATGGTGAATCACCTAACGTTAAAACCATTTTAAAATCTGATAATATTAAATTTTTTATCTTTTATTCATTCGGTTTGATAAAAAAAAAATCATAATCGATGAAAGCTTAACAGATCCGATTTTTTTTTAATTATCGAAATGCTTTTCTCACGGTGTTTAAAGCATTCGACGATTTGAATAAACGGTGTGCAATTACACGACGTATAAATGTATAATAAACACATAATAAAATAATTGAATTCATACATATTCAATGTAGCATTCGATATTTGTATAAGTTATGAATAATTTTCGCTACGCCGACCTCCCGATGACTGCGGACACATTCGAGAAATTTATTATGTACGATGCGAGCTTCCAAAATCCGACTTTTTGAAAAACGTCAAAAGCCAGTGCACCTTGAACGTGTGTGCTCAAGAAGACCAGGTTATTGTTTGTCGTGTGTAAATAGCGAGATTTCGTTCTTCCATATTCCCAAATGTACGTGTCGATGATTTTTTTTTTGTCGAACGAAGAAATTCTCATAAATCGTATCGTAAATATGTCGACAGATTGAAAAAGTCCGCACTGTAAAATTTTACAATCGTTTTATCTCTCACGGCATGCATATCTTCTTATACTGCTTTGAATTTGAGAGCTTTTCGTTTAAATTAATTAATGCGTAAAATTAAACGCCTGAGATTTTTTATAGATAATTCTGAAATGCGAAATATGGGCTTTTTTTTTTTTTGTAAATACGAAAAGCTATAGCGGACGCGCATTAAAATTTGATACGGATATTTGCATTAAGGATTCATATTTTTGTTCATGTTTGATTGCATCGGCAGATTGTCACGACAATAATTATCGCTCGTCGGATTTCGCATGGTAGAATTTAGAATATTTCGACGATTACATATATAATAAAACGAAACGGATGAAAAAAAAAAGCGTATGCGAAATAGCCGGGCTTTCGTGTAATGAATATTAATTAACGACGCGTTCGGGCAAAAAAATAAGATGCATCGAACGACAAAATTATTCGAAACAATTGAAAGAGAAATACCGTTCGGCGAAAATTAATTTTTCGCTTGTAAATTACAATAAAGTCTCATTTGGACATTAACATTTGCATAATTATTGCGAACCGTGATTCTAGTTCTACTGTTGAATTCGGCAATGTGAAAATTTTTTTTTAACACCAAACTCTTATAATTCAATCCGTCGATTTTGTTTATAAAAAATTGAAATCACAATAAGTCTTACTCTAAAAAAAGCTCAGCTAATCATGTATTAACTAAAATTTTGAATCAATCCATTCTCTTTATTTTTTATATCAAAATTTCAACATATTTGTACCATTTTTTTTTAGTGAAATTGCTATTGTACAAAATACGAGGTCGACGGATTCATTAATATAATTTATGCGATGTCGACGTAAAGGTGTTACGCGCCCGATTAACGACCACGATTGATTAGCTCGATCGCTCGATCAATTTTGATCGAACTCAAGGCTCTTCGGATCTATTCGAGCAGCTCTGATTTGTTGTAGAACAATGAATGAAACCTTCGGTAAATGTAGAATAAGCGATCTACGCAGATCGAAAGTCGGTGGTGAGTGGAGCGCGAGTATTTTACATGGTGTTTTTCGATGGTATTATTTTTTATAAATTGTTTTAGCTTAAATTGAATAATTTGTGTCCGGTTTTATTTCAAAATTGTCATTTATTTGTAAGAAAATGTTTATTTGAATTCAGATTTTGTATGAATTTTTGAGAATTATGAACGGTCGGGTATATTCGCAACCTATTAATTTTGTTGAATTCTATGTTTCAACGTTTCAATATTTATTGTTAGTTAACGTTATTTAAGAATAACTTTTTGTCAAAAATTGTTGAGATAAAAGAGAACGATTTTCTCATGTTTTAAAAACTCTTTGAAAACTATTCGACATCAGGTAATTTGTTATATTCAACATTCTTTAATTAGGTAGAATTTTTGACATACAAAGTAATGTTTTCGTAGTTTTTTTTTTTGAAAAAGCTGACCGAAAATGCGAATTATTTGCGCAAAACAATTAGGTATTAAACAGGATGGTTTTTTTATATACTGAAAGAGATCCAGAAATTGATTTTATATCTTGAACAAAGACACGGGGCGTTATCGAACAATTTGTAGCGGTAGGCGCATTCAGTGATACAGCTTTTATTGTTGAACACGATATAACAGTAGCAGCAATAGAAATAATAGTGAAAACAATAATAATTTATAATTTATATGGAATCGTATTTATGAAATTCAGAAAAAAAACTTAAATTGAAGTAGATCTTATTATATTTTACAAAATATATATGAATAAATGTTATATAAAGAAAAATAGCTATAACTAATCATAAACGAAATCGTTAATAGAATTCTCGAAAATACAGCTAATAAAAAACAACATTGACAGCAGAACTAGCAACTTCATTAACTATGAAATCGACAGCAGAATCTATAACGGTGACAATAGGATTATCACCGTTAAAATAGACAGTGGCACCAGCGGCATCATTAGCGGCATTAATATCGGAATTAGCAGCATTATTAGCGGCATTAGCATCGGAATTGGCAGCAGAATCGGCAGCCAGCATTGGTAGCGACCTCGCAGGAGATATCTTTTGCAAGAAGCGGTAGTGCAAGTGGCTGCTCGCGGCTGTTGATCCGATGAATCGCCGCTTGTCCGTTGACCCTCTGCGTCCGTCCCGACTAGGAAATACGATACCGGCGATTTCATTCAGCTAATGCGAAAAGTGCTCGTCTGTGCGAGGTGCGAGATGATGGGCGTGGAGGTTGAGGAGGGCCGGCTTTGTGCCCGGGAAGTGTAGTCTGGTGCTTGGGAGTGCGAGGTTGTATGTCGAGTGTTTGAGTCACTGGTCGATGTTGGTTTTCGGTTTTGTCAATGGATTTTGAAAGTAGTAGGCATTGAAATGTAATGCAAGTATTATTCGGATTATATGCTTGAAGAGGATGTGGAAATATTACATTTTTTGATTGTAAAATATGTTTTTAAAAGTATTTATTATGTACGGGATTGGAAATATACTTGGGCCTCGTATAACACGGTTTTGTTATTCTACAAAAACGTGTAGTAATACAAATTCGTGTTATAAAAGGTTTGAAGTTCATAAAAAATTAGGGTTTTCGTTAAAAAAAATTTATCGGAGTTTGTTAATAACCTTTTTTTTAAATAAACAATACAGAAAACATACATTTACGTATTTACGACAAAATGCATTATAGGAGCTTAAGTTAAATTTCTTAATGTGTTTTACACGTAGTTTATACATATATTTTAAGACCGAAAATTAGGTTTCTTAATGATTTTAGCGTTTAGTTTTACGTGCGCATATTGCAGGAAGATTATGTTTAACAGTTTTTAAAAATATTTTTTTGCCTAAATTTGCACATGTTAACAATTCATTAAGAATCTCAATTAAAGCACTGATAATGCATTTTTAAATGAAAATTTGTCATTAAATAATTTGTGAACCTAAATCGTATTATACGAGACCCGAACATATTTAATTTTAATTTGGTTTTGTTTTAAATACAATTTTATCGAATCCTAATAACGAATCGATTGTATTCAACGCACACATAATTCGCAACCCACCGACATAATTTCAAATGGAAAAACCAAACTTCCCCAAATCGGAAACGCACCAACAACCAAATCGTCAAATCCCAAACTAACCAACACAACAAACTCCCATTACACCAAACAGCTAAAAAACCATACACACCCGAGATAACGACACACCCGCGCGTGTGTGTGGTCCACCGTCGCCGAATCAATTATCCGTCACGCACTCGCCCGACGCTCGCGCATCACTTACTGTCAAATTAACGCGGAAAAGTGCGATTTTCCCATTAACCCGAGCCTCTCCTGCTTTTGTCCGCTCTCATGAAGACGTCCGCGCGACCCAACAAGACAAATAAAGACGTCACGGGGGCCGTTCCCGAGGAACGGGCTCGATAGGTGGTCCTCGGGACTGCGCCCCATCCCGGGCCCTTTTCACTCCAACGGGTCGTTTTTTGTTTCGCTTTCGATGTTTTAACGCGGGCATCGGCTTTTCGTGGCCGCTTTTATTGCGTCATTTTATGTGTTTACGTTTATTTTCGGCTTTGATTTTATTTACACGAGTGTCGTTATCGTTGAATAGTCGAGCCGTTTCGGGAGATTCGTATCTGTTCGGTACAGTCGAGTTCCGATTTGGTCGGTATCGATTTTCATTTAAGAAATGCTAAATATTGAAAAAAATTATGTAAATTGAATTATGTGTAAACTTTGATATAGAAGTATCTATTTATTAGGAAAAATATTTTTTTTTATTAATAAAAAGTGTGATCATTATAGATTTCGTAAGTTTGGAATATAAAATTTTCTCAATGTTTATAGAAAAAAATTAATTAGTATTTTTATCAATTTTCAAGTATTTGTAATAAAATAAATCAAGAATTTAGTGTAATTGTTGAAATAACCAAAAAGGATAATGGATTGTTTTGTATTAAAAACCGAAAAAATTGTTAATTGACTATTTTTAAACTTGTTAAACATTCGTCTTGTTTTTTTATTCAAATTCTAACAATAGTTTCTACAGATTTATTTTATTGTACAAATTAAACTGTGACTGTATTCTAAGTTGTTGAAAGAGCTTTGAATGTTAAGATGTTATCTGATATGTTTCGAATTGAATATTTTGATGAAGGTTGACGAATTTTATTTCTAGGACTACTGTTCGTAGGCTCGAAAATCTTCGAGTACTTTGAATCTTTTTTTTTAGGAATGTATGATTGTCATAATATTAAAGAAATTTATCGAATTTCCATATACAAAAAAATCATATAGGCATCTTATCACGTCGAATTATTTATTTTTATAGCGGCAATAGACATAAAAGGAGCGTATAGGTATTTTTATGATAATAATTTAAGCCGATGTTGAAAATTAACAGATTCAATATGAAAACGTCATCCCATTTACGGCTTTTATGTGGCAAGGGGTTAATATGAATTCGTATATACGAGGCCGTTCGTAATGCCGACGTTGAATTGTTGTACGGTAAAAAATTGCGTTTTTTACCTGCCGCTCGGGCTAGATGAATGAACCAAATGAGACCTCGAGAACAGCTGTTCGTGACAGGTGTGTATGTGCGAGTGTTAAAGGGCAAGACGCCAGTGAAAAATGACGTTTTCCATTAAAAAAAATTCGCGTTTATTTTCTTCGTCGGCTATAAACGACGCCTCCTTTGTCCGTCGTTAGGGTTGTCGAAAGTTTGTCACATTGTATAGGAAAATTTGAATAAAATTAATTTTGTGCCAAAAATTCAGTTGAATGACATCCCTAGTATGAGGATAATATTATTTATTTTTTAGTATGATGACCCTATTACATGTACAATTCAAATTTTAGTCGTGAAAAATCAAACTTGTCCGTCTATAGATGGAATTTGAATATTTATTGACACTTTACTGTTTCGAAATTGAAAAAAATATTATGTATAACTTGTATTTATACAAGTTTGGATTTGCGATTATTATAAAAAAAAAATGTTATCGTCTCTTTGAAATTTTCCCGAACGCGCGTGTAAAAAGTGTAGACAATAATTTCCGCCGTGCGGAATTAATATTTTATTTTGAAACGATCGCCGCTCAGAAGCTCATAAATTTTAAATATTATCCCATTTAATTTAAATATACACATATGTGTTCGCCTCATCGAAAAGATTGGTTTTGAGTAAAAAAAACCACTCTTTCTGAGCTTTTCCCGCGAAGAACCGCCATCGAATCGGGATTACCGACGGCCCGTTGAAAAAACATATAATATATATTATGTATATGGGAAAATGAATGCATTTTTTCGAACATTTAAAAAATATGTAAATTTCCGACACCGATCGAATGTTGCGTTGGCGTGATTTTATCATATTTTGTCCAAATACACTACGCGGAATGTTTCATTATCTTTCGGTTTTTTCCCTCGTATGCGAAATTATCATTATCGGTATAAATATGCATAGAAAAATAATTTACCTATGCGGAGATGAAAAAAAATACCGCTTTTTCGTTTCATTGTTCGCCCCATGTGTAATTATTCGAATCAGATTTTCGGATTTTGATTTAAATTAAAAAAAAACTCATAATAATGTTTTTTTTCTTGTATGGGAAAAGAGCAATTGTTCGCTCAATTAATCTTTGCGGCAATTACATTTTTTTTATATTCGAACATGTTTTACTGTTATGCTTTTAAAACGTGAGAAAATCACGACAAAAGCGTATTCAATACGGGCTTTTTCTTTTTTTTTTTAAATATAATTGCATCACGAAATTATGATGTTGAACTTGATAATTGATTATACACATGCTTTTAACAAACAAACTTAATAGTATAATTTAGCTTAGAAAATTATACCATAACGAACTTAAATGCCGTTCAAAACGAATACATTGGGCACGGTCAAAGATGAGGCTCATTTTTTTTTTAGAACGGACGAATCTTATTTACATAATTCGCTCGTTTTCTATTTTGAATTCAAACATTATCCCTTTTCCGAAGGTGTAAAGGACTAATTCATTATAATTATTGTTAAGAATTAGTTTTTATTATTATCGTTTCGTTAGAAAAGCTCCAAACCCAATAAATGCGTTCGGTCTTTTTTCTGCTGTCGTAAATAAATCAGCGACGTGGAGCACTCAATCGCAACGTAATCACTGATTATTATTTGTTTTAATTATAGAAATAAATAATGTATGAATGGATATTTCGATTACGCGAACGGTCCGGCCCCCGAAAAATATATTCTTCTAACTTATTTCTCCGCAATAAAAATGACATTTATTACACGAAATCTGTCCGTGCATTCGAGGCTGAGGTATGTATTTTTTAAGTCATAAAAGTTGTACCGTAATGATTATCGAAATATTATTAATTATTTTTATCCAATCAGGCTCTCGTGGACTCACTATAAATAACGTTATGTTGTTCAGGTGAGCCAAACTGAACAAACCATTTAATTATTTATTTATTTTTTCAATAGTAATACAATCGACAATTAGCATTTATAAATTGATAACAAGTTTATTCATTTTAATATTTAGATTTAGCACTGATTTTAATTATACATAGATTTATTATACAAAATTTCAGTAAAATTACATTTTTCATTATAAAAAAAAATATTTTGATAATAAAAAAAAATTAGATTATATCAAACTTAATTTTAATATTTAAATTCATTTTTTTCATATCGATATATCAGTCTTATTTCGACTTATAATAAATATAACCAATTTCAATCATGTTACGAGTACATAACTTTTTATCCATTGATAATATACCTATTATGATTGGAGACCCATTGACTCAATTTGTGCTTACCAAAGTTAAGCTTTTGAGCGCCTCTGTCCGTACCAGACGATTGCCGGTCTAGAGCTTCGCCCGCGGCCGATCGCGGCCGACATGTTTCTTAATTTGCCTACAATCCAAAACGCCATTCTTCTTCTGATTCATCTGAAGCTGAGACGCGGTCAGTATCATCAAACCAGATTTCTCACGATCAACGCAAATATTTACGACGCGCCCCGATGAGTGCTCATGAAACGACACAATTCGGCCCTTCGTTCATTTTTTTGCTACATTTTGTGAAGGTTCGGGTTTGATGAAGTAACTTTTGCTGCACCTGAAAAGTGGTTATTCAATGTGTCTGTAGGCCTTGAAGTACAGTTACAAATGGGATAATTGTGCTTAGCGCTAAGTGTGTAATTGTGTCATAAATTTCACCTGAGCATTACAGGTAAAAGATTTGCCTTTATTCGCAATTGTTGCGATTGTAAAACGTCAGTTAACGGTATCGGTATAAGGGTAATAAAATTGATGGGTAAACACGATAACGTTTTCAAGAAAGTGATGAAAATATGAAAAGCAATAAAATTGATATTTACTACGTATTATGTTTCAATCATTTTCGTCAAGGTTTTGGATTCTTGAAATTCTATGAATACAATCCGTGACTTAGCAGTAGCAGATAGGATCGACTTTGCACACAAAAAGTCATAAATTTAACCCGATTGATGAATTTCCAGTAATAAAATATCCATTAATACGCATTTATAAGATATTAATCGCCGCGTTATTCATGTTGTGCGTTCGGACTCCTACTGTGCGATATCCTACGAAGCGATCCATGAATTATCGATTTCGATATTCCGCTTCTAATAGATTTTTCCTGTTTCGGAACACTTATTTTTCTATAATGAATCAGACCATTGCAATTTATGATTCGATCTAAAAAAAAAATCAGGATAATTTACAACTACCTTTTAATAATTGTTCACAAACCATTTAGAATTTAATATATGTAAACATTTTTGGATTTCACTTAACATCGAGTGCGATGTCTGGAATTTCAAGTGTCAATTCAATTTACATATGTACGCTTAACAAAAGGTTGGATCAGCACATACCGAATTCTTGCGATCACTTATAATATTTAGATTGTTTGTTTTCAAATATATTTTGCATATTGAACATGTATGCATTCTTTAGTTTGCGTTTGAATTTTTTTTTCATAGAAAAAAATGCAAAATCGAGATTTCTATTAATCGAAGTAACCAAAGACGATCGCGTCCTCGAGATTGTGTGCATTTGGTCTATTGAACCGTTACGTGGGCGTTCGTTCGGGGTTAGAGCAAAAGAGACGGAGTTTCATCTTTTTTTTGTTCTGAAGATGAAGAAAAAAAACCCGCGGAGATCAACTGTGATGTAATGGTCAGCGTGCTGCTCTTATGACTCAGTGGCGTTACGCAATAACGACAATCGTTTATAAATATGACAAAAAAGCGGCGACGAATCAAATAATAAATTCAATCCGACATTATGAATTGTAATGCCGATAATTAATATCGCGTGCGCACAAACGGCGAACGCACCTAATGGCCGTATTAATTTTTCGAATTTCGCAAATTTGTTCGATCCGTCGGTGCCGTATTATTATGTGTGCTTTGAATAAATTGATTTTTTTCCACGTAAGTGTATTCGGCGCCCACATAATGTGCATTAGTCAATACGTAACGTTAATATTGACATATGAAAAATGACGTTAGAAGTGAACGTGCGAATCGCAGGCGATAATGCGAAACGTTTAATATTGTTGCGCAAAAGTTGTATTTCTGAATTGTTTAATCATTTTTTTCCATCGCTGTAATGTCTCAATAATGCTTAATGAGTATTCATGTTCACATTTTGTATAAGAATGATTTCATTTTATATTAAAAAATCTTTTGAACAATATTTTGAATATTTTCGATATCAGTACATGGAAAAGAACCTTTGAACGTTCAGTGAAAATTTCAATATTTTTTTTAATAATTATATTATAATATAAAATTATACTCTACGCACGTCAATGTTTAGCTGTGAAGATTAGCACATTCTTGGTGAATTTTTGTTAAATTCGTTGTTCTGTTTTGGTGCGCCGCTGCCGGCCACTGTGGGAACACCCAGAGGCGCTGCGAGCGTTATACTTTTTTGATTATTTTATTTTATATATACATATATATTTTTTCGATATATATATTTTTTTGTTCGGGCTCCGGTCGAGATATTCGACCGCAAGAGTGTGTATGGAGGCGTGTGTGAGCATAGCGAAACAGGCCTTTGTGTACGGTAGTCTTAATTGTCCATTATTATTTTACGCTAAATATATACCTTTATAAGTACGAAAAAAACGAATCAAAAGCATTTTAAAGCAAATACCTCATTGGTTCGTGTGAAAAGCTCATTTCGGTAATAACGCACACATTCAATTCAGCGTAATTAAATCAAATTGAAAAAAAAAAATAGAAAACAGCTCATAAAAATAAAAAAATATATATATTTACATAAATCATTAATAAATTCTCACTTGAATATATTTCGAATGATCTTGATTCCTTTCACTTTCAGTTTTTTACATTCAAAATGGAAAAAAAATCGAATGGAGTCATTGAAATTTTCATATCTTTACCCCGATCAAAAAATGGTATTTTCAGGTCTTGTCCAAAGCTCTGACTAAGATTCAATTACATTTCAAGGCTTCGATCGTTTTCATCTCCTCATTACTGTGCGATTGTGCGATTGAATCGTCAAAAAAGTGTGTCGAGTATTGAATGATGGTTCGGTTATTTTGATGGTCAAGCTTGCACCGCACAATCAATAAAGCCAATCATCATCATCGTTTTTTTCAGTAGTCGAGAATAGGAATTTGGTCGTCATTTAGCTGATGGTGATATATGGGATCAAAAGGGGCGTATTTTTTAACGTACGGCAGAGCACTTTTGCTCCGTTTCCAGCGAATAAATATTCATTTAATTATAATGTTTATATAGTCGTAAAAGGTGAAAGGAAAGAGGCCATATTTTATTCGGAAGAAGATTTAAGCAACTGAAGAAGGATGGTGATGATTTTTGCACGATTGGCGAACGAGCGAAAATTGTTTATTTTTCGCGACGCGCCAAAAGCGGCCAGTCGTGAACCGAAAGTTTAACTGGAATCAATTTGTTGTAAAAATAACATTTTGATGCGATCGTATAAGTTTTACAACTTAGCGGTTTCAGCCGCTATAAATCGAACGTGAAATGCACATAAAACAGATATGAAAATGCAACTGTGTGCGAAGCTAAAACCCCAAAAGTTCCCACTAACGGAACCCAGCTAGACCGACGATTACCATTCATTTTTTTACATCTCAAACACGAAAAAAGCATATAAAACACCTCGTCTGAAACGAGGAAGTGAAAACGCTGTATATTATAAATTGTACATATACACACCGCGAGAGACTCTCGTTTCAATTAGAAAGCGCCAAATGAAATCAGATATTTATTGGCCGTCGTGTACAGTAACACAATATCTCATATATCATATTGCGAATTCTGCCCTGCCACAGGAAGCTTTTAATATTGAATATGTTATGCGTGCGAGCGCGCGTGTGTTTGTTCGTCTGCGCGCGTGTGCGCTGCGTACATGTGTACGGTGCTATTAATTAAAGAATAATTAATTCGCGAACATGGTACGCCATATCGGAGCCGGTTCTTTGTCGAACTGGCCGGCGAATTTGTGGCGATGCAATTCGCATTATTGCAATATTGCATCGCGATGTTCGTGATGCTCGGTTGCCGAATAAATACGTCGCGGTTGCTAATCTCTTTTCGTATAAGTACTAGTTTGTATCGAAGCGGAATTGCGAGTTTAGATATATTGAACGTGTTAACTTATCGATTAATTTTAAGTGGAAAGATACTTTATTAATTAAATATTGCAATCAGATATAATATAATAGATTGATACTAAAAACTTCAATTGAATTACTACATGTTTTCTTTTAATATCAATTGTTTAATATAATTAATTTTTATTAAAAAAGAGTTCGAATACATCATTTAAAAATAATGCATCGGGCATCGTATAACATGGATGGATTGTGGTCTATTTTTGTACAACGCGTTTTATATAAAACGGTTTTAAAAGAAGAAAAAAAATAGATAATGTTTTGCTTAAGGTACACAAATTATTTATTGACAAATTTACATTTTAAAATGGATAAAAATACAGTACGTAAAGTAAAGTCTTTAAATTGAGTTTCTAAAAAAATTTCACACGTTCACGCATTATAAATGTGTAAATTATTATTTTAAACAAATTTTGTTTGTGGTTTGGAAATTATATTTATCAATTTTTAATCATATTTTAACGAGCTTCGGGTTTACATGTTGTCTAGTAACACCTTTTGCCGTCCGAACTGTTCGCATGTGCAAATTTAGAAAATCTAAAGGAAAATGATTTGTAAAAACTGTCAAACATAATCTACCTACAACATGCGCATGTAAAACTATGCTCGAAATTCGTAAAGAAACTTAATTTGCGGATTTATTAATAAATTTAATTTAAGTATTTATAATGCATTTTATCAAAATATGTAAATGTATATTTTTTGTGTTGCCTATTAAAAAAATATATATTAACAAACTTCGATAGTTTTTAGGAACGAAAACCCTAATTTTGTATGAACTTCAACCTCGTTTAACATTGATTGGTAACACGACGTTTTTGTGGAACCATACCTATAATCGTGTTATACGAGGCCCCAAGTGTACTTTGATGATACAATTACAAATTAAGCGTATATGCCAGTATTCAAACGGCATCGATCATTAGATGCAATCGCGAGCGACTTTTACAACAATTTATCATCCGTGCATTCGATTAAAATTAGCAGTTAATCATCTCGAGCAACCCACTTTCTAAGAAGCGATCGAAAAAGTCGTCGATCGGAGAGCTTTTTCCCACCGCACATTGCAATTTTATTTATTGCGAAAGCGGCACTCGCTTATCTGTCACATCTACCGGCCTCATACACACACATAGCGTTTTCGTTTTGCGCGCGAAAGTCGCAAATGTGATAAATGGCCGACGCGTCTTCCGTCCAGGTCGAAGACTAATCGGGTTTTTACCGTCGAGGAGCGGTCTTCATGTGAAATTGTAGAAAACGCCATCGCCTTTAATGAATGCGTTATTATTATTATGCATCGTGGTTAGTGTTATGGTTTCTTTTTTCGGCTGAAGTGAAGGCGTCGTTTCGATCTTTTAATTTAGTTTCAAAGGCAAGTTTGCCGCGCGAACATTACAATTTGTTAGCATTGTGCAATTATGCGCGGCGATGTGCTTTTGCGTTTCCCATGGTTTCAAAGACCTCGATTCTATCGTTGGAAAAGTTGACTTCCCGTGCCGGGACTCATCAGCAGTAAAATGAGCGAAGAAGGCTTAATGTACCAGGAAGAAATGGCGAAATGAGTTTTTTTCGCTTCGTAAAGGAAAAATAAATAAATAATAAAAGTGAATTATTAAATGAAAATGTGAATACACATCTCGATGTAAAGCAATTCGCATTTATATTTTCAATTGTTTATTTATTGTTCTTTTGTGTGCAGCCACCACTCAGTTTGACCCACAAATGAAAATCACGATTCCGAACCACATGCATTTCCTCTTATAAATTTCATTGCGCAATAATTCAATATAGGACGAACTTTTAACGTTTACCACGATGCATTGTTCGGCATTCGATAAAAATGATTTATCCACCATAAATAATAATAAACATCAAATCTCGGAAAATTTAATTCGAAATTTCATAATGCAACACATTCCATTTGACGTTAATGCTATACAATAATAATTGATATATTATACATATATATTTATTATTTTATTTTGCAGATACATCGCCGATAAACATTAGACTATTCAAATTATTCTACAAACAATTTAATCGGTAAATCAATATTTTCTAATATAAATCAGTGAACAGTGTTCGGAATTTATAAAATCATACAAAATCGCGAGTGATTGTGCTTCAGTGTTATCAAGAGATAAACAAATAAATAAAAATGGATCGCGATCGCGTCTGCAGGCGCAGGACTCGTCGCAGGAGTTGACCTCTTGCCACGGGACGTTCTTCGGCGTTGGCAAAGTTCAGCAAATTTCAGGTCGAGGATGCAAGGGGTCTTCATGAGTAAGCCAAAGGCGGCGGCGATAGGGGGCGGGGGCGGGGGCGGCGGGGGTGGAGGCACCGCCCAAGGGGCCCCCGGAGCCCCCAACGGCGCGGGGGGCGGAGGCGCTGCTCCTGATGCTAGAGCGAAGCAAGTGCTCAAGGAAGCTGTCGATGCTGTTGTCAACAGTTTCGCGAAACATACTCAAGGATACGGAAGAGGTGAGTGCTTTTATTACGTTTTTTCATGAATGTCTGGTCATGATTATGCATGATTGAAATCAAACAAATTTGATTTGCTTGGTCAAATACTGGTAAATCAACTGAAATGAGTTATTGTATGGGTCATCGATAGATTTATATGTTAAATCAGTTCGATTCGAGTGAGTTTAGTCATCCCAAATTAATTTATATGAGTCATCATGACAAAATTTTAATAACGGTCAAGTCGTGTATGCCGACTTGATTTGAATCGAATGTACCTAGGTAGTTTTCAGGTGGATCCTAATCAATTAAGGCAATCGTTCAAGTTATTGTGTTGAAATTTTAATGTTTCATTTTATTGTTTTGTATCACAAATTGGCTTCATTCTTTTGATCTTGTTCCGTATATAAGATGCAATGTGAAAATCACGTGCTTATCTGAAAATAAAGAACTTTATATATAATGTTCTCAAAGTACAACGTGCAAAATTAGTGAGGGAAAATCCCACAATTACTTTAATCTTTCTGTGGTATTTTCATTGTTCGTCGTGCTGTCATATAATAATTTCACTTAGCTTATATTCATGTTGTCATGTTCAATGTAGTGACATCGGATCCAAAGAATGCAAAATTTCTCGATTCATTTTGAGAAAATAAAATGGCATGCGAATCACTTGATCTACTTTAATTGGTTCATTTTATATATTTTACAGAACACGATATAAATTCAATAGAAAATCATAAGCAATGCAATGCCCTTTTACTATTCTGAATAATGATCAGTCTCTAAGTCCGGAGAGGAAATATTTAGAATTAGGACAGTCGAGAGAGGTATTCGATCGCAATTTTCACCGTTTGGAAATCCGATCGGCGATGATCTTAACGTCTCGATGAACAATTCGTGACTCACTGTTACGATGAGTCATCTCGTCCTCATCGCCGTGATCATTATCCTCGTGGGACGATTCGAAATGCGAAATGTTAAAGCGATCGACTCTCGCATGATAGCCATTATGCAACGAATCGTAAATAATTATCGACGTAACTTTTATTGAGATAATTGTGGCCGTTCGGCGAAATGAATGAATAACTAAATCTTACGGCTTTAATTTCGGGTATGCGAATACATTATATATTGAATGATATTATAATATGCATTTTTTTATTTGCAATTCGATCGAATAAGACATGATGAAAAATTATAAATCGGTAGCGCCGGCGTTTTACTAGAGACCCGTCGGAACGCCGAATTGAATTAGCCGCGATATCTTGTTCTTTCACATTATGTATAATGCATACACAATATAATAATAATATAATAAAAAGGGCCCCCGAGGAATCCCATTGTGGTGCCATTAGCAGTCGAGCGCCAGTACAAACACACGCAGAGAGTGAGAGAGCACACAAAACGTCCGTGTGGGAATCGACCGGCAGACAGACCGTGAAAAGAACTGCTCGCTCGTCTCGAGAATTATTTCCCATGACGAAAACGCCACCGATAAAATCCGACCAGTCGTCATTAACTCGAGCGAGCGAGGAAGCCTCCGAAATGTAATTTAGACGCGTTGTTTTCACGCGCGCGCGAACTGCAACGCGAATTTTCGTGGTATTTGCTGATTTTTCATGCGAAATCGGTAGCTTTCGTTTTTTAAATAGACGTATCGGGGTTACGTTGCATTTGTCATGATATTTCATGTTTGACATGTGTATGAAAATTTTGTAATGAATCGCTGGTGTTGTGTTTATCTATCGGTAATTGCTGATCGTGTTTGAAGCTTTAGAAGCAGCGCGAGCTTTCTTTCGGTTAGTCGTCTCATATGCCAAAGTTTTTTGAAGTTTCTTTTTCGACACTGCACTTTATAGAGGTTATCAAAGGTCGCACGAAAGTCCAACTTGATGCATTTATATTGTGCGCGTGTTTGTGCAGTGAAATCTTGATTAACAACGGCCGTTACGCTTTTATTTTTCGTTTATAATACAAAATCGCACATTCTCTGCTTACATTGTATCGTGTCGAAGCACACAAAGAGAGAGCTTTTTACTTGAAAGCTTATCTTCGACCATATTTTTCTATGGTCGTTTAATAAACATTAAGATTAAAGGAGTTGTATTGTAATGTACGAGAAAAATTTGGATTACTTTCATTCGTTGATCGTTATCGTTAATTTATTCGTATGGGGTGATTTGCAAATTTATTTTTAAAATATTTTTATGAAAATGACACCAGCAATAATTTTTATGCGAGCGTATAAGATCTTTATGTGGATATGCAACATTTTATGTCAAAAACGATACGGCGAGAATTAATTTCTCGATTGTCCATTGGATATCGTAAAAAAACGCTTGAGCATGTTTTATGTCGATTTTTACGAATATATGTATTTTTTATTGGCATAATAACACGCTCGAGAGCAGATTCGGCGGCCAAAAGTTAACATTTTAATTGTACGCCCTGTCGCGTTTTCGATCCAATTCGTTTATGTTACAACCTCTTTAATGACAATGCATTTTCGTTTCATCGCTGATAAAAAAAAAGATTCGCATATGCTCAAAACTTTTATCATACGCGCTTTTTCGAAACATTTTCTCGTTTTCGTTTCAAAATATTTTATTGACCTGTAGCCTTTGGCTTATCTTTCGCATCTGCGCGGGGGAAATAGCTCTGACATATCGACGAATCGTTTGTTAATTCGCTAATCAACGTCAATTAGATGCTAATAAAACGAATATTAGCTCGGATAGCGTTTCGGTTTTATAGCTTTGCGGTACATACGATATTTTTATAATCAAACTATGTCGTAAAGATCGTTTCGAAATTGTCTATGTAATAAATTCGATTGAATGTCATTTAACCTTTGCGATTTGACCTGAAGATGAAAACTGATGAAATTTGAAGTGTTTAAAAGAAAATTCGTGAGTTTTTATGTTTCATATAAATTCAAAAAACAAATCGGAATTCTTTGAATATAAAAATCATCAGAACGTATTTTTTTGACTAGGGATAAAGTTATGACTGGTTATATTATAGAAGTGCTTCGCCTAAAATTAATGTGTAAAATCATTTAATTTAATTTGAAAGGAATTTGCAACAATGCGTTAGAAACGCGCTCGTTCGCCGTATGTTTCCTGTAATCAAATAGTTCGACTGTCGTAAATTATTTCTCATGGTATAAATACGAGATATGCAAATAGGATCAACTTTTTTTTTGCGCAATGTACTCCCACATTTTTGAACATTTTTTATATGCGGACGCATACGATTTTTTTCCGTCTTCATTTCTTGGCGTCCACCGAACGTCGAATGCAGTTGAAAATGGCAAACAGGCCTCCGCCATATTATCGCGCACGTCGAGAATTCCTCAGCGTCCGCTTTATTGATTCGTCCTTTTCGTTTCGTTGTCGTTTACTTTTTTTTATTTTTTTCGCGGAGAATTAGCGATAATTAATCGGCGTTCTCACCGCGAAAAGATTTGTTGCCGACTTAATTAATTGCGACGGCCTTTATCCGAGGATCTTTCGCGGAGTCGGCGCGTCGACTTCCACGGGAAAACGAGGAAGTCTCTATCTCGTCGAATAGATCAAAGGATCTATCTAGATCTGGTTCGCCGTCAACACCTGTCGTTCGACATTTTCGCTTCGAAAATCGGTCCGTTTCGTTTCGTCGAAGTTTGTGCGTACGTCCGAGTATATTATGGCGGTGTAAGTTGTGTATGAGGTTGACAATACAATGGGTCGAGACAAAAAGTGTCTTCACTTTCGGTAGCTTTAATTGACATTCGATCGACGTCTCGTGCTTCCATTCTTTTCGGCTTTTGTGTTGTGTGTGATTTTTTTGGGGCCCGTTTCGAAATTGCGCCGTATGACCGAAGGTGTACAGTGAAATCTCGTTAATTCGGTTCGTTGTAATAAATGGTAATCTGGTCTATTCAGATTCGGTATTTCAATATTTACAATTCATTATGGTTGTTTATTTAATATTCTTCGTTTTTAAATACACGATTAAACATAGATGTTTATCTATATGTTGTTTATGGTTAGTAATATTGAAAGATATTATGATATTTTTATGGAAAATTTGTGATTCAAGAAAAATCTATTTTGTATTCACGAATTAATTTGATGAATCATAATTTAAATCATCTCGATCTCGATCAGCAGGGGTTCACTGTATTTCCATCCATTTGGCGGTGCATCTATATATAATACTTGAACACTATACGTACACGAGTTGTCGCATAATTGGACTGTCCAACAGTAGCTTTGGGACTCTAGATGGCCACTCGTTCCCAGGGACATCGTCGACATACCGTCGCGATCAACGATCGTCATCCGACTCCCTTTGGTACAGACCTTTTTAACACGCGTGCGAAATGTGGGCCGTTATTTGAGAACTCTTTTTCATTTTCAAGTTTTTTTTTATTGTTGTTATTAATGCTTATCTTGTATATAAGTTATTTTTTTATTTATGCAATGGTTACTTCGTCTTTATTATATATTAAAACTTGTTGATTCAATGGGTCACGTTGGTCGTATATAAAAGAAAAATGGCACGGTGAATGTTGACGTTTCGAGTATGGTGTGACAAAAGCGCATTCACTAGCAGGCCCACGATGACCATATAAGAACGCTGCAAAAGGTTACACAATATAAAATGTCGAATCTCGGTTCGTTTTCATTTGCAAAAAAAGGTATAGACATAGCTTTTGCGCATCGTGCGATATCATGATTGCTCAATCGCAAAGGAGCACGTTAAATGTCAGACGCCACTTATGAATTATTGAAGTTAAACTTTTGAACTCTGAAAGTTTCCCTTTGGAATCGTTACGACTCTTATGACAATCAAGATTGCTTTTGAATCTATCAAAAATGTCAGAATCAAAATCAGATTTATAGAAAAGTAAAAGTTTACATTGTATTGATCGTATAAAAATCGTTTTATATGAAAATCAAAGTCAAAAATTATCAGATTGCCAAATATAGTTTTTTGAGACAGATCATTAAATTTGACTCATTAAATTTGTGAAAAATATAGCGTCATTTTAATTTAAAATTTAAAATTCCGTATTCAAACTTTTGTGTAATCAATATAAATTTAAACGATTTAAATTAATTAAAAAAAAACATTAATCGGCATCTTAACAAGTTTCAACGAATCAATTCAATAACTACTCGAAAAATCAACATATTTTAACGAAAAACTAAATTTTTCGCGCACAACTCCGGCGACACGAACGAGCAAGCAGACCGCAAACCCGCCTTCACTTACGCGCCACTAACGCGAGCGTTGACGCGCTCGCATATACTATGCATCCCGTGCGTGTCTACACGACATATTATACACACACACATGCATATGACATAAAACCGAAGACACGAACGTCCGACCACCCTCTCACGCGTGCACACACGTATATAAAACAAGGCTGCCGAGCACACGGCGCAGTCGAGTCGAGGGCAGATTCCGTCGCGACGGCCGTTGTCTCGGTGCGGCCCGCGGACGACGAACCTGGAAGGATATTGATGAAAACGAGTTTTTATGGAAAATATGAAATTGATCACTATGTTATGCTGGACATGTGTGCGAGTGTGTGTGTGCGCGCGCGAAAGAATATGCACGCTTTGTATGCGCGCGCGATCATCGCGAGATTGATATCTGGCGCGCTTCTTTCGGCGAGAGTGCAACGCCTTGGTTTTGTATGTGTGTGTGTGGGGTGCTTGTTTCGGTGGAGGTTTTCGTTTTGTGAACGATTTCGGCCGGATGAATGTATGAGGAAATTCGCTATCTTCGATGGGATTTGTGGAGTAGTTTCATTAAGTTATGCTCATTGCATCGGTTGTATACGGGGTAACCCGTGTTATTGGTTGATAAAGGAAATTCAGATATCCATATGGTCATGGTAATGATATTCCTTTTGTTTTAATGCAGTTTAGCTAAACATAGATTTTTATGGAATTAAAAATAAACAAAGTAACGGTAATAAAAAATACATCAATTTTCTTTGATGATAAAATTCACTCAACTATAAAAATTTAAAAATAAAAATATTTTCTTTATATAAAATAAATGTGTTTCATGAAGAATCTAGCATGTAATGTCGTTATGACCTGTACTGACCTGACAACAGCGGTTAATGCAAATCGTCGAGAATGCATAACTTTGGAAGATTGTGTATCTCGTGTGTGGCAAAGTGCACGTACGCGCGTCAATTTCGACACAATACATGAACTGTTAATAACAACACGCAATAAAGTGCAGTTAATGGTATCGTTAATACGAAATCCATTACTGGGGTTGTTCCCAGTTGCAATCACACGTTCGGATTCTCAACACTTCGATAGTGCAAATTTACAATCACGTGCACCTTTGATCAAAAAAGTCATTCTATTTTATTGCAGTCACTGTTATTAATTTGGACAATATGCAATTTGTATAACTATATTCTAGTAACGTGTTTTTGCATAAAATGTAGAGCTTCAATCGAGCGACAAGCAAGTACACGTGTATTTGCAAAGCGTAGATTTTTAACGCTCGTGTGAAATATGCCATTTAACGAAGCGAAAACCCGCGAGATGCGGATCATTACCGTCGAACAGAAAAAAACACTTAAACGTATGGCTATCATAAAGTTTTTTTTCTTGCCTTCGTTTGACCGACACACGAACGAGCACATACACATATACGCGACTACATATATTATATATTATGTGTATTATACACGTATGATATATAAATGGCTACTCTACCAGTAGTGACCCGTTATAATCATCGTTCACAGCGCGGATTCTGGTGTTCCTCCGGTGGGCAATCTTCATCAGGGTCAGTGTTAATAATCGTTTTCTCTCGTATTTGAAATATCCGTGAACTTACCGTCTCGGATTCGGATGAATGGTCATGGATTTTTGCTACTGTTTTGTTGCCGTGATTATATCGTTGGGTTGTTTGGTTTGATTGATCTATGTATGTATGTATGTTTTTTTAATTAAGAGATTTTATTATTTCGTATGAATGTATGAATAACTGTATGAATTTTTAGATAGGGTTTTAGGATTTTTAATTCTGTTTTATTTAATTAATTGATTTAACAAGAAAAAAAAGTGATACAAAATAAAAATATCTGACCATAATGATATATTAGATTAAAATACTCTTTTCTAAATATAGACACTCAATCAATATTAAATTAATCAAAATATAAAAAAAAAGTTTAAAATGCGCATATTCAGACGTCCATAAATTTTCCGACGAATTCCAAAATGAATATTTTATTGATTATATAAGAAAATTAAATAAAAAATGAGAGCGAGTTTTTTATGAAATTCCATGGGATACAATGTTTTCGTTCTCATAAGTTGTTTTTTTCATTGTTTAATATTTGATAAAACTTGTAATATTTAACATTTATTTGGATGAAACACCTGTAGCATGAGACTGGCCTGCGATATGAGTAAATTTATGGCGTATTTTATATTATTTTCACACTATCTTTGTTATATTCTCACGAATTTATTAACATAAATTAACCTCACGTGTTTGAATTTTGATCAAAACTTTATAATAGATGGGTATAAATATTCATACGATCCAGCGTCGGATGAATGGAATATTAATCCAAATAAATTTTGAATATATTTTTTACTGCAACGATTTATTATTTGCAATTTCAATAACAATAGACTCGCGTGGAATTCTCGTAGTATAATAATATCTTGCGAAGGAGCGCTTTTTTTCGTTATAATTGATTAATATCGAAAATTGAGCATTGGTAAAGTGAATTAATAGACCACGATAATTACACGGCGAAAAACCAAAAGTATTATTTTATCAATAAATTGATCTCGAATAGGTATTATTAAATAACTTCCTGTGTATGCAGATTTCATAATTGTGCATTTATTATACGATACACGTACGTATCCTTTCACCGTAATTTTTTATCCGCACGCACGCAGATTAGACGACGCTTTAATATTACACTTTTTCGAAACGTTTCATCTTTTTTAAAAGCGAGTCATTATTTTGAGATTTGAGTGCAAAACTCACAACATTCTCGTCATTACGCGGCCGATGTAAATCGAAAATACGTTTGCCCGAAACGGTAAAGCAATACATACACCCATTATTAAAGAACCATAAAGGAGTGCCGTAGAGAGTTTTTAATGTGATAGTACGAGACCATTCCCCTAACATTATCGACGTCGATCCGAAATGAATGCGTTTATAATCTTATTTAAAATATATACATGTGTAACAGGCGGTTCCGAATTAAAAAGCTATTTACTTGAATGCATCTTATGCGTTTTCGAAATGACAGTCTTCGAACTTTCTGGAAAATTCGATTAATGACTCTTTGGTGGTTGCGTGCATCTTGAGGGTATATTGAAATGTTTTTGCATGATTTTTTTAAATTTAATTTTCTTTAATTATTTCTGATTTATACGTTTGTTTCATCAAACTAATCACGATCCATATTTTTATAATACTAGCGACTTATTTGTAAATTAATAATATCGTGTTACTTGAAGTCAGTAGAAACTGCTACTTTCGATTTGCGAAACTCGCATAAAGTCATGTCTTAAGATTCATTATCTCAATTAAATAATATAACTCGTGATATTTATCATTAATAAAATCACAAAAGTACTAAACCGAAAGCAAAGATATTCATCGATAAATGCGTCATTCAAAACCACGCAATAACATTAACATTTCAACCCGATTCTTTCAAATTGAAAACATTCATTTTATTAATCGACCATACAAACATAACACAGGACAGTCCAACTCCACAAACCCTCGTTTTCCACCATCAGAGGAAAGCCTTCGCTCCGTATCTCGGCGGATCGACTCCGTTAACTGCTCGCTATCTGTCACAGAGGCCACTCCGCCATTTATTCGACCGACCAAACTAGATCCGGACACATCGGTACCATTCATCATTGTCATTCAGCCGCAACACGATTTTCGTAAATGGATCCGTGCGCGTGTGTACGTGCGCATATCTGATTATCGGTTTCCGTGTGACATTCTTCTCGAGTCACCGCTCGGGTGTATCGGGTACCGTTTTGTCGCTCATTGTTTTACAGTTAGTCAAAAAATGGTCGAACGAATCTCCTGTGTGGTGTTTGGATGTGTGTTCGAATGTCGTTCGGTTTCTATTGTTTGAGATGTTAATTTTAATTTGGGTAGGTTTTCAGTTTTTTCGTTGAATTCTTTTAAGATTCTGATGTGTTGAAGAATTTTTTTTAGTTGGTATACGTTTGAAGTAGTAAAAACTGTAAATTTGAATTAAATGATTCAATGTAGTCAAATATACAATCGTACAATACTTGACTAACGAGATGATGTTCATTCAGTTTTTCCTATGTGGGTATTTCCTTTTTTAGTACGTGAATGGTATTGTATTGTATTTAAATTAAATTTATATAGCGTCGATTGAAAAAATTAAAACATATTCATACAATTTTATGAGTTTTTATAAAGTAATAATTTTTTCACTAGTGTAAAATATTTATTTTTTTAAGTATTGTTTTAAGCCCTGCTTTTACGTACAAGGATCTAATGTACTTATATTATATTATATTATAGATGACTGTTAATTTTGTTCATCTTCATAATTCAGTAGTTAATACATTAAAATACTCTTTTAAACATTATTAATAATATTCAAAAATATCATAAATAAAAATCAAGCTGGCAAGAATAAAAATCACAAACAAAGACATGCTAGATAAAATTTAAAACTCAATCGCTATTTTCCCTAAGAAATTTAAGTGCAAACTAAATATTAAAAACATATTTAAGTAAAGTAATACATATACTATTTAGTTATAATAATCGAAAAAATAAAATAATTCAGCCACTTCAAACCGAAAAATCACATAGAAACGAAATATGGTTTTTTTCCCACAATGCTGTTCTTATTAGAAAAATTTAATTCAAATAAATTTATTTTATTTTATTTATATTTTGCAATTAAAACTTTTCCCACTCCCGAGAAATTTAATTTACCTAAATATATCGAAAACGATTTTCTCTATAGTTTTGAAATAGTTTTGGGTATAAATTTTATCGAAATACATGTGATTTTCGAAAAAGTAAGAACGGGTAGATACTTTTGGACCCTAGTGCATATATTTTTTTAAACCATCAATTACATTAAAAAAATCTTAAAACCAATAAAAATACACATTACATACACTTAGCTTTGTTTCGACACTCACCCTTGGCGACCGAAGCTCACGCCATCGGAATGCAAACTCTCATCATCACTGGACTCGAACGCCGACCCTATTCGGTATGCAAATCCTCGAAAGCGAAACGTCTCTTATATATTTATAAGGGGGAGGCGGCCGTCGGTTATTGATTGGACGCGTCGTTATCTCGGTACAAGAGCGAGCGAGCAAGGGGCACCGGTGCCGGTCCTCAATGGGGTTATTTATTTCGCGGATTTATGGCGGATTTCCGAAGTGACCGGCTGGTTTACGAGGGGGCCCAGGAGCCGGGGCCCCCGGGTGGCGGAGCGCCGAGACACCCACGCCGAGAATAAATTGGTGTGGCTTTGATGCTCGGGACAATGGTCAATGGATGAGGACTTCGGAGTGATAAAGGGGCTTATTGGATATGGGAGGTTTCGTGGGTTTCGGTCAATGGGTATGAGTCAGTATGAGACACATGACGCATATGTGATATGTGTATTTATTGAATTGGTTGATTAATTTAGCGTTATACAATATGAATTTAAGTGATGTTGTTTTAAAAATGAATGTGTTTCGATTTATTTGTATTGGGTTGGGTTGTGATTATTTTTTTATCTTGGGAATTCATTGAATCGTTCGATCCATGTATGATTTTATTTATTGTTGTTTGTGCGTATTCTAACTATAATTTACACAAATGAGATTCGCGAAAAAAATACATTACACGAGAAACTTGGTCGCTCCCCGAGTCGACACCTAATAAAAATGTTCTACACGTGTAACGTCCCAGTAACTTTTCGATCAAACATAATTTATATAGAACATTTCTTAAAATAAATAAGACAGCGACAACGTTCGCGGATTCGACTGACTTAATCTATTTTATATTGCAAATATATAAATTAGATTCGAGTATTTGTGCAATACTTATTCACGACTATTTGCATAATCCGCCGTGTTAAACCAACACTTTAAGAAAGTCAGCTGATTTAATGGAAACTCGAATAAATTGTATTTGTTGTACAATTTAAACATATCCTTAAGTGTCATGTTAATATTTACGATTCGATTTAAAAATATGTCGAATTATCAAAACGGCGTACGATCCGCGTTCAGCACCCATGCAAACTTCTTCGCATGGGCTCAACCCTACAAAACCTAACATCCACTTTCATATCAACATATAATACAAACATTGACACACACCACGTCGATAGCGATCGAAATTGTACCGTTCCCGACCTGAAGATGATGAATGACAAGGCCGCGATTTTTCGCGCCGCACTCCTCGACCAGACGACATCCGCTATCGGACCACCGATCTGTATCGGAGCACACAAACGTGGCACAACCGGATCACTATCTCTGTCCGATGGCTGATGCTGCTTCTGCGTCTCCAAGATTTTTTCCACGGACTGGTAGCTGTGACATTTTCGTGCGGGAGTTTAGCCGCGTTACGCGCAGACGTACCTTCGTCTCAGCGCCTCTCGCTTCTTGTCCGACTGGTTTGAGGTTGGTTCGAGTTTCCTATCCACTGTCTAGACTCGTAAATCGTGGATCGGTGGTGGATTTGAAAGTGCGCTTGATTCGCATTGGCGGCCCGTGAATGTTGCGGGAAAGTGTTTGTGCGGAGGAAATGTTGCGAGCGGATGGTCGTTCGTGTTCGGTTAGTGTTAAGTGATTTATCCAGGGTGATGAATTGTTAAATGCAAAAATGTTGTAATATAGATTTTATACTCTAATTTCAACCCTATATAAATCAAATTCAACCTTTCAAACTTCAAATAATTTTTTTACAAATCAAATTCAATCATTGCAAAATTATTTTATTCATTTTTTTACGATTACATGAAAAATATAAAGAAATGTTAGCTACATATCCATAATATTTATTTTCAGATTGATTTATTAAAAAATGTGATTGTATGTTAAAATTTGTAAAAATTACCAACTGGGATTATCAAAGTCAAATTGAAGAATAGATTTTATATATTTAATAGATTACTATGACAATAGTTTTACAATTAGTAATATTTTCCGATGTAAATTTGATTTAAAAAAAAATCGATATGTGTAAAGAGTTGAGTTTGATTTAAAAAAAGTTGAATATGATTTGTATAAGATAGAATTTGGAGTGTCAAAGCTGTATAGAGTTTTATATAATAGAATTTAGAATGGGTTCTAAGCTTTAATTATTCTAAGAAAAATTTATAAAAATCACCAACCGAGATTATCAAATAATTGAAGAATAAATTGAATTTCATTGATTTTTATGAAAATGATTTTAATAATTCTTATAGATGGTTGAATTTCATTTGAAAAAGGTTGAATATGATTTGTATAAGGTTGAATTTGGATTGTAAAAACTGTATAAAGTTTCATATAAGAATAGGTTCTAAGCTGAGGAATCGTCGTTGATTTTAGATCTAGTTCAAAAAACACACAGATAGGAATGGCGCGAATTTACATAAGGAAAAGATATCGTGGGCGTATTTAACATTATAAACATTTTCAATTTTGTGTTCCTTTGATTGTCGACGACGTTTCGAGGACACTCCGCAAGAAGTGACATCGTCACCAGACGCGTGGGTTTTTCGCATCTAAACTAAACGATTTCTAGCTTCGAACACGACAATAACGATCTCGCGTATATTTTTCGAATTTAATTTTTCGAAAAATCGGCGATCCTCCGCAATACGAACGAACGAGCGTTTTTCTCTGCCGTTTATTGTGACCGGTCCCACCTACGTGGCTAATGTAATTAATGTACGCTTCCTACCTTGTTAGAGAAGAAATCATAATAAAATGCCGTTTTTATGTTTCGACGCGGGCGGGTTATCGACACATAACGCCCAACGTTAAAAATAAAAATAAGACGCGCCAAAAGTCGGAAAAAAATACGGATCCGAATGTGCTAAGTAAATACTTGTGTACCGTCGAATTTTCTCATATGCCCGATCGGTGTTTTATCATATGCTTTCGAATTTTGCTTTCAGCGTAGGTTTCGCGCTTAATGCGTATTTACGATCGGATTGTACGTGAAAGTGATCGTTCAGCAAGATGATTACGATAACGATTGAACTATACGCGTGCCATTGTTGGGTCGTTGCGCAAACGATTGTAATTCAACCCACGCGATTCGCTTCAAATGCATTTAATAAAATAATGCGGTGTTGGTTTATTTAAGAAAAAAACATTTTGAAATTTATACGAGTTTCATCATGCGTTTTTTTGTAGATATAAATATTAAAATGTTTACATAAATAGATTTATTAGTGTTTCTTTTGTGCAACAGAAATTCAATACGGGCAAAATCACATAAGTTCCCGTTACGTCTTAGGAATTTCGCAAATATATCACTTCAAAAATATGTTTTTTGATAAAGAAAACTCCAGATATCGATAGTATTAGTTGATATCAAATTGGCTCCGCTAATTACACGTCTTAAGCGCTTCCTAGAAAGAGAATCTACTCCGATTTTTTTCCACATTCATTTAACGTCCATCGGCGCGTTCGATCGTCTGAGAATTCGTTATCGGCCGACGAAATCTCCATCGTAAAATAGCCATACGAATAATTTTGAAGCCGGCAAATATATCTTATACACGTATTATACGTGTACGGTGTGGAAAAAACGCCGCTTCCAATACACATTTTATCGTACGCAGTGCACACAAACGCGAGAGTAGAAGCCGAAACGAAGGGTTAACGAAGTTGGCCATAATAAATCGTGGTGTGGATTCGTTTTGAGGTTTGTGTTTTTCTGATTCGCCCTGTGTTAGTTTTAATCGAATTTGAGCCGTTGGTAAAAGTAATGTTGGTTGTTCTTGAAGTGATTTTTAAGGAAATGTCTTGAGATTTGTAGATAAATGTGGATGGGTGTAGTTATTTTTAACATTCAATGTAAAGGCATTGAATAGTCAATAAAGATTCTGTAGATAGATATTTTATCCAATTATGTAAATGATAGACATTTGAAGGTGTGAAATTGTATGTTAATCTTTCTATTTGTACACCATTTTAGTCGCATACCTTATTTGTACGAATAATGTGAATAGATAGTCCAAGGTAGCATACGATTACGTAGTCTTTTCTATTTAATTGAAAAATATATATAATATTTTTAAAATATATGATTTTTACAATAATGAGCCGTTTATGAATTACAGAAAAATAGTGCGATCTTTTATATGATGAATATTAATGATAAACATATAAAGTAGGAATGTCATTACTTGTCAATATTTAATATTTACCGATAAAGTGTTGTTTTTTTTAGAAAAGTCGGTATTTGTACTGTACACGGTTTTTCTGAAAAATTTCGGTTTTTTTTGGGAAACTATTTTTGATTTTACGATTTTTTCAGTTTTTTGTTATTTTTTCCGGTTTTATTTAAAATTTAATTTACCAATAATTAGTAAAAACATTGCCAGATTACTGGTAAAAGAAAATAACGGTAAATCTGACATCCCTAATATAAAGTTATCAACGTCGAAAAAACAGAAAATTCTCGACTTCTAAAACGAAGAACCAGCAACAAACAGAATCCGAAAATTACAATAATAAACAGAAAAAAGCACCCAGTTATTGATGGTTCTCGGTTTCTATGATGGGTTCCGTCGATGACCCCCGTGGGCGTATTTACCCTTTTGACCCGAGAACACCTCGAGGCGGTAGCACCGCTCGAGAGTGGCCGCTCTTTATCTCGTGCCCGCCCACAGATCGCTTAACACCTCTTTTTTTCTCTTCCATCGTAGGCTCTTTTAGCATAGTGGTATCTCTCGCCTAAGACGCTGGCCGTCATCTTTCACTGTTGAACCGACAAAGAGCTGCCTGTCGTTCGAGCGCCGGCGCTTACCGTTTAGATAAAAATGTTTGTAATTATGCGGGTTTGTGTTCTGTGCAGTTTGATTTGTTGGATGTCGGAAGATGGGTTGCGATAAAAGAGGTTTTTAGGTCGAAAAGTGTGCGAATGTCTATGATTAGTTTGATTGCGTGATTCGATAAAGATTTGTTTATTGATTAATTCATTTTTGATATAGATCTTTAAATCGAATAATCAATATATAATTGATGAACCAAATTTGTATGCAGCGAAAAATATTATTCTTCAAGTCGTTTGAATGCGAGAAAAGATGACACCGTTTAGAAATAATCGATTGTCGACAATTTATCGAAGTTTCTTTCTACAAGCGGAACGATCGCTCGAACATAAATACACGTAGGTATATATTTTTTTCGTGTACGTGCATCCAGATCGGTGTTAATTAGCGTCGTCTCTAGTAGGTCTGCGAGATTTGCGAGACGGAAAAAATGCCGTTATTTAATCCGTGGCAGCAGTTAAAAAGAGTGGACTTTTAAACGTGTGTGCGCTATAAATAAAATGAGTGTTTGAGCCTTAAGCGAAACCAGTATTACTGTTCGAGTGTTATAACTCACGTGTATGCCCCCACATACGTACGCGGCCGTTCTTCGTTTGAAACCTTCGTTATTAGCGAAACGTACGTTTCGAGATGGAAAAAATCGTATATCGCGTCGTTCATAAAAGATAATTGTTTTCGATTCGGATTCGGCGCTTTTTCGCCACGGCGAATTCTCGGCAAAAATAGATCGCGCCGAGCGTATGAGAATCGGCCCATAAATTAATCGCATAAACGATGATTTATGTTATTACGCGATGTATACTAGTTTTTTAGATTTAACAAGTTAAATTAGAATTAGTCATGGTTTTTTTGTGGACATTGTCGCAGTATATGCGTGCTAAGATCGATCGATAATACTGATTCAATCATTAATCTTTATAAAAGTAACGAGAAAATGTTGTACATTTTAATGATATTTAATCGTAAAATAAATTTAGTTTTATGTAGAAATTCTTCGTCCACTTTCCCAGTTTGTTTTATAGAAGCATTAAACGGCATATAAATCGGGACATGAGCGTATATTCAATTTGAAATTTGACGAAATTGATCGAGAACGTTATTCGATCGGTTCCGCTCGAATCCCTCTAGATTGCGATTCGTTTTGTTTTTTCTCGGCGAATAGACGGGCGATAAGAAGGATAGTCGTCACGTTCGACGACATAAAAATAATGGAAAACGCTAATAAAATCTCTCGCGAACGATAAAAGATAAAAGGTGAGTCGATCATTAAAATACGACCGCAGTTTTGAATGGTTGATTTACAGTTTGCGGCCGGAATCGGTGTTAAACGCGTACGAGCATTGTCTTTCTCGACGCTATAAAATTGTTAATGCAGTGACATTTTTAATGCCGATATAGTTTTATTATATGGTACGGTTTCAATTTCAAAGCCTGTATTGAGAAATTCGAATAATATGTATTGAGTAATTTATTGACAACAAATCCTTGAATGGTTTCACGAATCAAATCAAATTTCAATTCAAATATTGAGAAGTAAAAAATAATAGATTCACTACTAATTAATAAAAAAAACCGTGCGAAAATATATAACTCATACAATTAATACAACTACAAACACTTCACTTCAATTATTGACCTCATCACACAAGAAAACAATCAATCAAGCCGCGAACTCGCACACCAACAACCGTCTATTAATTTTCGACAAACAATCAGAAGCTCGCAATTTCAACAACACCGAAAGGCCGAAAATAAAATGAAAAACAAAAATGCACATACACACCCGAATCCGCGAATAAATCGGTCACGATCGGCGCGTTTTTTCAGTGGTCCGAGGGCGATTTCGGTCGTGAGGTGGGGTCGGCCCGCTAATGGCGATAATGGGGCGCACGAGGGCCACCGGCCATCATCATCATCGTCTTCTTGGCACCACCATCATCATCATGGTTTCGGCCACCGTATCATCGCTATCGAGGTCAAAGGTGGACTCCGCCCCGGCGACCCGCCCGTAATCGGCGGATCGTGATGTACGCAACGGCGATTGTTAACCCTCGTTTGTGTGTTTTTTGGGATGTCGATGGTTATTTTTTTCGATTGAAATTGTATTTGATTATTCTTTTAATATCACATTTTCGTAAAAAAAATTTTGATATTGAAAAAATATATTTTTGATTCAAGAGTATAGAGAATATGATTTTTATGACAATTTGCGCTTAAACAGTGTATACTAGAGAGACCAAATTTACCATAATTTTCATTTACCGATAATCCAGTATTTTTTTTAACAATTACTAGTTTACCGGTTAATTACCAGTTAATAAAATTTTTAATAAAATCCGAGAAAACCAGGAAAAAAATCGAAAAAAGACGTAAAATCAAAAATATTCGAAAAAAAATTTTTTTTATTAAGCGGTATATTATTGAACTTTTGTTTGGTTAATTTACCGGTAATGGTCTCTCTAGTATGGTAACTATATAAAAAATGAAGATAGGTTTCAACATTATATTTGGAAGGATCTTCGTTCCCAATATACTTTTAAAAAATGTGTAATGTGGCAAAATTTCGCCTTGTAAAATCATCAAAAAACATCTTAAATTTTCATTCAATAACTATAATTATATATTAGCTTGCTCCGGATCTTGCCATTGTTGCATAGTAATACATTTTTTTATACCGTGTTTTAATGAAAAAAAAAACAATATAAAAAAAAAAATCAGTCCTTTTTTTGAACCGTGGAAAAATAATTTTGGGGCTATTTTCTTGAAAATTGTTAAAAATATTCAATAAAGGGTTAAAATTGACAGTGAGACTTCGAAGGCTGTGCTGCGAAGAGGCGGACTCGGTTAAGGCCTCGTATTGGAGGCCTTGGCGGTCGTCTTGTGCGTGTTAAGAGGATCACGAGGAACGCACCAGCACGAATACGTAATGATGGCACGCTTTTGAAGGACACCTACGCGTCTCGAATGCTCGCTGCATTTTGCAAGAGCATGTGCTTTTTGGCATTGTCGTCACGCCGTTGCAATTCGGGTTTTATGCCGCTCTTATCGGTGCGTGGTTGTTTTATTAATTTTGTGAAAAGGGTTTCGTGTCATTGAAAATGTGAGATCTAATAAGTTGGTGTAAATGAGAGCGTTTCGAATATATTTTTTTTAATAAAATTGATTCAAATTTGAGTTTGATGTTTTAAGACAAATTGATAAAAAAAAAAACTTCGATTGCATCATGAAAAGTTTTGAAAAATAACGATCTGAATCATTTCCGTTAGTTTTTTCTTCGAGATGTTTTAGTTGTTTATTTTCTTTATTTGCATTGTTTTAAGTTCAGTATATAAAAAAATAGTTCATCGATCCGTTTTTTCTCTAATATTTTTATTTATCCAGTTCACACAAGCGTAACGGGCCACTAATATCCAAGCAATTTTACAATGAATTATTTTCCATCCCAAAAATCGTCCAATTTGATTCCGAGAATCCACAGGTTTGTTTCTATTTTCCTGTTACCAATATAATCGAGCGGAGCAATAAATAACTCGGCAAAATTTATCTGCAATTTTCGAACAATAAAAAAAATAAGCGTAGAAGCAGCGTTCTGTAGTATTATAATCGATCGGTAAGTTTCTTTGAGATACCACTATTTATTTTCTTTCATAAACATCGACAACAATAACCATCATATTTCATAATTCGATCTAGAAATAGCTGATGGCTTAGTTATGACACCGATACTGAAGCTTTTATATATGCATATCGGACACTTGTATTTATGCCGACGTTTTTGAATTTGTATCAAACATGTTTGGCGTGCGTAAGATCGATATTTCATGCAAATTCAATCAGATTTTTGACCTCAATGATTGTTATTACGTACACATACATACACGACCAATGCTGTATAAACTCACCGCCGTTTTTCTATTTATATAAAAATAGAACACTCGTTAATGTGTGAGCCACATTTTTTTTTGCACAGACTGTCGTTGTTTATGGTATATTATATCAATAACGAATGATCTAGATGAGAAAAGTTACCAACGACACAGAGAAAATTGAATACGCCAATTTATGAGAAGGCATTTTATCATTTTTTCTCAATTAAGCATTCGACGAAATATTGAGTTTTTTTTAGTATTCTGAATCATTGTATCATTTTTAAATTGACACGATAATGTTTTTATTATAGAATTGAAATTAGTCGAGTATTAGAATAAATTCACAGGAATTGCGCTGTTATACGGATTGGTGCTTTAAAAGCTTCCTTTGCGGATATTGTCGATTTTTCAAAATATACCGTCTTATTCGCGAATCGGTCGTTTCCTCGACGGCGAGTTCGAATTTTTTCGAATTTATTCAAATTTTTTTAATTCATTTTTTACTCGGGAGTGTGTAGGCAGGTAGGTAGGTAGGTGTCCGTTGAATTAATTCCCACCAATTAAATTGATTGCGTCGATTTGACGATTGAACAAATACACCGCGGACGAACGGCGGGCGCTTTTTCGACACTTCTCCTAACCGTATCTAATCTCGTATGTCAAATAGTGGAATAAATTAAGTTGACATTATCGCCCAACAGCGTAATGACACCACAACGCAGAGCCAGTGCGCACTTCTATCAGGTGGACCGAAAAAATTAGACGTTAAACGTATTAAGACTATATTGAGGCCATCATAGATATATTAATTATTAATTTTATATATGAAAAAATGAATTAATAAATCAAAATATAGATATTGTTAATTTTTTAGAGCTGTGTTAGAAATAGAATTTATTTTCGTTGATTTTTGTCTGCGTTGAATGTGCAAAGAGCATGGTGGATAGTTTTTTCGTAGCCACCCGTTTGTACGTGCACCTCAGATCTAGCTCGGACGGACAGATTGGAAAAACTGTTGGTAATTTATGCGCGCGGCCACATCCTTATTCGCCGCTTCAGGAATTTTTCGCTAATTGGTTAATTAAAATATTCACCGAGAGCGCCGATTCAATTAAAATATTTTCCGTCATATTCGTCGCGGTGCGGGGACAAGAAAGTAGCTCGGCATCGTGACGCCAGTATTATGAATTGACAAAAAAAAAAAATTATTATACACACAGGCTAATTTTACATTAATCCAATTAATCGTTTGTTTATTGATCGATCGGTAGATAAATATTTTTTGAATGCTTAGATCTATTCTTGGGAGAATTTGTTGTTTTTTTTTCAGGAAAATTATAGTACAGATAAAATCTTTTCTCTATGAATTTAATTTTATTAATTACTTGATTGTTGATATGAAGCTTTTTGATAATTGAAGAATTAAATTTGAATATAAAACTATGACATAATATTATGACTTGACGTACCTATTCGAAGTTATAATATTTAAACATGATTTTGCTTTTCAATCATTTTACTAACCCGACTCATTAGTACTTAACAAACATCAAATCTGAAAATAATTCGAAACATACATAAAAAAAAATCGAATTTCCGTCACATTTTCTCAATCGACGGAAGTACAATCCGCGTAACCGATACTCATTTACGCCAACATGCACACACACACGACCACAAAAAACACATACACACACTCTTAGCACATACACACACAAACACACATACATACCAACACACTCGTCCATAATTGAATATCGAAGTGGGTACATCGGCGGGACGGTGCGTACGAGGAGTACGCAAGGCAGCTGCCGTTGTGCGTTCGGCGTACACGCGAGTTACGCCCACCATTTTTACTTTTATTATTAAACATTATTATTTTTCGAGAGAATCGATTTTTATGGCCGACGCATTCGTTTATTATCCGAATTTCAATCTGCCCGCTTTTATTATTGCGGCGAAAAGAGCTACCAGAGTTCGCGCGCTCGCGATGCGAAAGTGTTTGTGTATTTTTTGAATTTTCATTGTTTTCTTTTATTTATTTATGTAATATTGTTAAAATTTACTATTTTTGTGATCATTTAAATGTGATAAAGTATAATTTTTATTAATTTTAAATTAAAAAAAAATTAACTTCAATGTTTATAATGATCGAATGAAGTTTTATCAATATGATTTGTTTATGGTATATATTATTATGTACGTTACATTATAATGATTAAAATTTAATACAATAGAATAGAAAAATATATAATAATGTCAATTCTTATCTATATATTTTAGATTTAAAGTAACTTATAAAAAAAAAATCATAATTTTTTGTAAAAAAAATTTCACAAACTTTTTGTTGAAATTCCAACATTTTTATGACGAAAACGTAAGAATTAAAAAAAAAATTCCTAAATCTTTTAGATATATATAAAAAATAAAATTTTGAGTATAAAGTAGCTTTTCCGACTGGTAAAAATGGCATTTGGATCGTTCGCGCGCGCGCTTTAAATAATACGAAATTACATCAGGATACCGAGTGATAATAATTAATACGCTCGACATAAAAATAGACGTGCGCACATAAATTTCTATCCGTGGCCCCGTCGATCGGCGCTTAATAATATGTGTTCGTCAAATTTGGGCTATTACGTTATATTTATTGCTATATATCGCGGCTGACGGCGCGCGTCACTCCTGAGGAATGCATCTCGTCTCGTCCGATATCTGCAACACACACCGACGGTAAAATCCATCCTAAGCACAAATCATATTTACGACGTCGTCGAATCCGGCCCCGGAGAGTCCGAGGAATATATTATATGTATATTATTTATTAAATATTTATTAAATGTGAGCGCGGCGAGCGGGCGCGCGAAGTGGGTCGTTTACCTCGTAAAAACTGTTATATCGCCATTGCGGCGGCGCTGGAGAGTATACGTCGTCGCGATCTATCGAGATCGATCGTTCGATCGTCTGTGACGATCTGCGCGAATGGCCAAAAGCGTGGGTGGATGTGTGCAAGTTGGATGTGTGCTTTGACGTCGCGCTGCCCGTGAGAGCTTTTGGTTGACGCGAGTTTTTGTAAGGTTCGGTATGGGAGAGTGCGAATGGATCGATCGGTGAGGGGTCATAGTGATTTTTGTGAGGATCGTTGAATCAAGACGGAGCCTAATCGAGTTCTTTGTCGTCGAATAGGTCAGTGTTTCTCAAGTTGTTAATAGTGATCTGCGAAAAGTTATCAAAATATGTTAAATATGTGTCTAGAAAAATTATAAATACTGTGAAAAGATCAAGACTAAGGTGTTATATTTAAATTTCAGGATCTACAATCATTTGAATCAAAATCGAGTACTCTTTGATAAACAAATATTTGGAAAAACACTAATGTAAAAAAAAAATTTTTAATTGAATATATTGATCTTAAAAAAAAATTATTTAACTATGGCTGTTATTTATATCTTTTTCATAGAGTATTGTTCCTAATTCAATAATTTCAATTTTTAGCGAGCTTTTGTTTAAAAATCATTGAATTATTCATATATGTTAGATTTGAAAGATTTTATCATATAGTAATTTTGATCACTAATTTATAAAATTATTGTTTACAATTCAAGACTCAAACCATCATTATGAATATTATTAATATCTTTTTTACAATTTATTGTTCCTATCTTATTCAATAATCTTAATTTTTCTGAAAACTTTTGTTATTTACGTATATTTAAAAATCATTTATATATAATATGTCAGAGAACAATTGTATAATATGTACATATGTATTATATAATATATGATAATAATCTTCCACCACGAATTTTCCTGATTGTTGTTTACAATAACATTATAAGAAAATCAATCATTAAAAATACAAAAAAAATCAAACACAACACAAAAAAACATCCATCCCCCAACAACAAACCCATCACCCAAAAAATCACACCCACCTAAAACTGACCTATATACAAAGCACGTACGCGACTCGGTCAACTTTATTACCGCGTATAAATAATAAGAAGCGGATACCGCGGCTAATTGATTACCGCACCACCCGCCGCGAAAAAGGTCAACGCCGATATGCGAAGTGCTGACCCCCGAAATTATTATGAATCGACACTGGCACGAGATCGGACCCGGTCGGCCATAAGGCTGTGGCGGAGGAGAGGCCGCGATACGGCGCGCGATAAGGCGGGCGGACGGCTGCCGCTAATTCCGACGACCGAATTAATTATTATGCAAATCGAGTTTGATTCGATTTTTATGGCAATATCGCATGCTCGGCCGAATTTATCGCGTGTGATACGTTTGGAGAGCGTGCGTGTGAGTGTGGTGGGCAGTGGTGGAGTTCGGGGGAGGTTTTGGGGTGGAGGAGTGGTTGTTGAGGGTTTGGATGTTGAGGTTGTGGGTTGATATGGTTTGGGTTGTGGGTTGGTATGGTTTGGGCTGTGGATGAGATTCTATGGGAAGTGTGAGGTTTAATGTATTTGAATTTAGGATGGATTACATCTTGGGGTTTTGCTCTTCTAATTATCTATGTGTCAAAATTTTTCATTATGCATGTCCATATAAATTTTTAATCGAAGGAAAGCCCACCAGCCCAGCACCCCACTCTATGCCAGCTGTCTATACATATTAGTTAAAAAAAATCTTATTTTTATGAAAAATTGAAAAATTTGATAATTCAATCTTATAAAAAGGGTTCATTCAAAAGAAAACATCGCTTTATTATAAATTATGTTTTTTTGCAATGACTATGAAAAGAAAAAAGTTTTTAAAGCAATTATTGTGAAATATTTTTTCGATGGTTGATATGAATTTTAGGGATGTCAGATTTATCGGTAATCTAGTATTTTTTTTACTGATTACCGGTTTACGGGTAAATAAAATTTTAAATAAAAACCGGAAAAAATAACGAAAAGCCGAAAGAACCGTAAAAAAAAATACTTTCCCAAAAAACATAATTTTTCAAAAAAAAACCGTACACTTACAAAAACTAAATTTATTTTAATTACCGGTGAATATTGAAAATTTACCGGTAAAATACTGCACTGTTATTTGTGTTTACCGGTAATGACATTCCTAGTGAATTTATGTTGGGAAACAGAAGATTAATCTTTTGGTCTTGAGGTATCCATTAGAGGTCTCTACTGCAATATTATAATGTTGCATGTTCAGTATTTCTGCGTTAAATTTAAAGTGGTTTTAATACGAGCTATGGAGATGTTACAGCATTCTATGTGATTTTAATAAACAAACTTTCTTCGGATATACTAATTTTGCAACATTTTATGGTAATTTGAACATTTTTATTAAATAAATTATTTTTAACTTAACATAACAAATAATTGGCAATACAATTAACTTTTCTTATAAAAATTGATGTAGAAATTGAAATACATAACCATAAAAACTTTAATTTTTAATTCAAATACTATGCACAAAATCTAACCATATTGCACCAACACGACCCACATCTGAAAGCTCGGCAGGCCAAAGCTCTTGAATTGAACCTAGGTCGCGAACGTCATACAACCCGACACGCACCCACCCACACAATAGAGCCTCCACACACGAGGCAGTATTTGTGTTATGACAGGGATCCGATTAAGCTGAGGCCTCGCTAACGGTACAAGGCCTCGCGCAGCTTTCATTGATTCATCTTTTGTGTTGTGAAAGGTTGCTGACTCATTAACGTCGCCCCGGCCGCCGCTTGATTGATTAGGCGAGAGGATTTATTGCTCAGGATCCATACGATGTGTGTGTGTATGTGTGAGTGTTAAGTTATCGAGACGTCGTCGATCTATCGATCGTCGGTGATCTATCGAATGCGAGCTTTTTGCTATTGTCGGGAGCTTTGCGATTGTTTCGGTTTGGGGTTTCGGTTTTTGATATGCGGTGATGAATGTTTCCATTGGTCAGTGTTGACTTTTTAAAGTGATTGTGATCTTATAGTTTCGATGAACTCAATAGTAATTTGGATTTCTTTAATGAAAAATAAAATTTGACTTTTTGATGATTTAAAAAAAATTCACATTTCAATATTTAGTCAATGCAAAAGTTTCATCGTATATTTTTATTAGTTAAATATTTTTTCCTTTCTCCCAATTAATGAATAACATATCTATTCAAACTATTCTATCATGTGGAGGATACTTCTTTTTCAGTATCTGTTAAGTTTTGGACTAGCTGGTAAACAATAAATAGCTCGTAGAAATTGTTAAAATGTGTAACAATAAAGTGCATTTATAGCATCTTTTACTGTAAAAATTTTATAAAAATGATAACGCGACCGCGGCAAACAAAAATACTTGTAATGTGTACAGTAAAGATGAGGTTAACATTATAATCACTCAGTTATAATTTTCAAAATTCAGATCTAGAGATTTTTCATTAACCGATAAACATGATTATGACATGTTACTGGCCATAATTAATGCTAATCCACGTCAAAATATCGAAGAGATTATTTTGAATATGAATATGTTGACCGATAAAAAAAGTTCAGTATCTGCATCGCATGAATTTGGTTTCAAAATAAGATGTTTGATAATAAAAAAATACGATAAAACTTTTGCATTGACCTAATACTTACATTTGATTTAAAAAAAAAACGACGACTCCTTTATTATAATTCCTAATCGAAAAATATTCTAGAGTCCTTCATTAATTAATATTTTTTTTATCAAAAACAATTTACACACACTTCAACCGCCACTGCATACAAATTCCAACACTCCAACACTCACCCAACACTAGAAGACCCAAAACAAAACCGCCGCCTTCCAAAACGTCAACAACACCTCCGACCTTCCTCGGATACCCCAACCGACGACCCCGAACACCGTCGTTCGCGAAAATTCCCATCGGTGCATCGGACCGGACGCGACCGCATCGATATTCATGACGCGAGCGTCCGTTGACGAAACTCGATCAAGCAGCGATCGGGTGTGTAATTACAAAGTGGCCATCTCTCACGCTTCTCCCTCGTACCTCTAGAGATGTGTATGCAAATGCCTCGGAGACGTGGCGTGTGTGTGTGCGTGTGTCGGGGTGAGGTGCAGTGGCCGCCGCGGACCCATTATTCAAGGCGGAGTGTCTTAACGACCGATGCCGGGCCGGTGGACAGGAGCCGCCCCCGTGCCCAAAATAAATAATCGGGATTTTGACAAGAGTTTAATAGGAATTGGGTGCGATGGGGAGTCGGGGAGCGGTTTATGGCTGCGGATGGTTGGTGAGTGCCGGCAAGGTGTTGGGTGTTGGAGATGAGCGGAGGATTCGTGGGGTTCGGGTTTGTGTATGGTCGTTTTGATGTTTGGTTTGGCAATTGTTAAAGGTTTTATGGTCGATGAAGATTTCTTCGAAATTGATTTTATGAATACTGGAAATTAAAAAAAGGACTTGAGTGTCAAAAAATCCAAAATCGACAGTCCTTGGACTATAAAGGCGGTCATTGTTTGGTGCGTCTTTTGGTTTCATTTTTGTATTCTAGTATTGAAAATCAATTAGATATTTGAATTTTTGATACGTCGATTGAAAGAGTTTTAAACAGAGATGTTTTTAAAAATACTTGATTGCTTTGGACATGGTTTTTTTTAAAACAAGAATTACCAAAAAAAACTCTAGTTTCTCTTTACTTCACCAAGTTTTTTACAACAAATCATGTATTTTAAATACTTTTTATTTATATAGATGCTTTTATTCATATTTAAATTTATCTTCCATATTATAATACCTATCATTTGGTTACTATTAGTGCTCAAATGTGATAATTGGATTTTTTTCATAAAAATCGAAATAATAATGATCATAACTCGAAAACTATGATAATTTGTACTAATATACTATGTATATATATATAATATTTAGTTTAAAATGTTTCAAATAAGATGACCTATCACCTCTTTAAGGCTTTAAGGAGACCTTTGTAACACCTGTATATTATACTAACACCAATATTTTAAAATATAGCCAAAGTCCCCAAAATCGGTTTTTAATAGTGTATTATATTTGTATCGGTTGAATTTCTCGATAACTCAAAATCTTAAAGTGGTACTTAAGTCATTTTTTATTTTCAACATTCATATAAATTTTTTTTACATTAATATTGATTCGGAGCTTTTCTGTACAATAACATTAACGTTGATCAAATTAGAAACTCAATAATGCATTAACGATATCGACATTGATACAAGAACAATATTATTATCCAATCATCGCTCTTTCGCAGATGAAATGATAATCTTCGCTCATAAGTTTTAAATATACATCTGTATAGTTGTTTGTAAACTTTCATATATTTTTTTCAAAACACTGATCGATCTCGCTTCTAATAATAATAAATAAATAGGCGGATGCGTAGTGTGCGAGCATTTCGCGGATGCACCGTCCATCCAGGTCGATCGGATCTGATCTCGGCACCGAATCTTCTAGATAAAAACTTAATTGTGGCTACTCGTGGTTGTTAAGCGATAAATCGAGACCAGATTGTCTTTTACGATCTCTGCGGCCTCCTTTTTTTTCACATTATTATCATTCATCGCCGTGAGGATGGTTGCGAGGCTCTCTTTTCTTAGGAGAGGACGACCTCTACAAACTCCAATAAATATGCCCTCCTCGCGACCATATCGACTTTGCGCAATTTATTCGCATCGAGCCGTTTCGTTTTTTCGTCCGGTCTTTTTTTCCGTTTCGGTTTCGGTTTTTCGTACGATGCTTACACTATGCACACATGCAGAGTCTAAGGGAGGTGTCGGGACCGTGCCAGAGATAATAAATATAAGTTTGCGCACTTTTATTTGTCGTTTGGTGCGAAAATATTCCATGGATGCGTTCAGCTTGTGTATCGATACGGTGGTTAAATGTAAATTTGAATAAATCGATTTTCGCGATACTTGGGTGTTAAATATTTTTGATATTACGATTTTTTGTTGATTGTCATGATATTTGTTTTCATATGAAGTGCTAAATGATATCGAATTTGATAAATGCTTTCATTATTTGAATAGTTGTTAAAGAAAATATTAGATAATTTTTGTACGTAAAAGTATTTCTTCATATTATAGTAATCCGAGTTGTTTTCTTATTAAACACATTGATATAATCATATCATTTTAAGTCTAATTGAACTAGAACATGGAAAATTAACTGGATGAACTCAATACAGTTGCAAATATCGTAATAAACTTAATTAAAGCGATGAAAATATGATTGAGGTTGCATATTACTGATAATTCGATTTGATTAATAAGATTTCTTATAATAGCTGTTACGGTTATTCATCGTAATTATTTCATAATTAGTAATATATCCGGTTTTCATCGATGTGATTTACTGAATCGTCTCAACGCTCAAACCGGTATATTTTCTTTCTTTCAAAATATTATATACTAAGTTCGCTCGCATATTAAATCATGTCGATTTTCATATTAAAAAATAACACGATAAACTATCGAAATTTTTGTATCTAATATTTTTTTATTGGAAAATTCATTTTGTGATTTTAAACTTGAATGAAAATATATAAATTTAAAAAATATATCTATTGAAATGTAACAAGCTAATAAAAAGCTTGAATAATATAGGGTCTTCGGAAAGAGTGTGTTATTTCTTTTTGAAATTACTGATTGTGAGAGACGCGCGAGTGGTGGGTTGGTGCAATACTAAACAGCTCATTGTCAGTTCGTGAAAATTTAGTATTACCAATTAATACAAAAATAACCGAGGATTAATTCAATTAAAGCAGAAATGGCATCGGTATCTCAAGCTTTGTTTCAACGTGCAATGTTTGTGAAAAATATTCGTATAAGATCAGAAGAGTCCTAGGAACATAACGGACGCCATTTAGATAACATAATTTTTAGTAAACAATTTTCCAATGACAGTAGATTAAAAATAAAAACAAAAATTTCTCTAAAAATTTTTTATTTTCAAATTATTTCACTTTCAAACTGCACTAACCCTCAACGCCCACCCTACACAACAGTCAAAAGAAAATCATTCTAATAAGAAAATTTTCTTCTAACAACAATTTCCCAAGCTTCCATACAACACAACACAGCCTCGCTCCAGGGGATGACGTCCGCGAATCCGGCGAAGATTCGCGAACACGTCTCGCGCTTTTTTCGCAGACGCGCGGGGCGAGGCGGGGCGCGCGGGGGGCCGCGGGGGGCCCTGGTCGGCGGGGGGGGCGCGGCCGCCCGTCCGCGGCCCGCTGTTTGTTTTGCGCGTCTGGCGGGGCCGCCGCGCGCGACCGAACGCCGCCGCCGCCGCGCATAACCTCCGCGACGCGACCGCAGCCCCCCGCGGAGGAGCCTGCGCCCCCGAGGCCCCGTGAAAGACGTGCGCGAGTCGCGAAGGCGCCGGTGCGCGTGTGCGAGCGCGCGTGTGCGAGCGCGCGAGTGCGGGCGCGCGGGTGCGTGCGTGCGCGTCGCGCTTGTCAACGTTTTCGGTATTATTTTTGGTTTTTTTCGTAGGCGGTGGATGCTTCGCGGTGCTGGCCGCCAGTGGTGAGCTTTCGCGGTAGTGTTCGGGAGGGTTGACAAATGGCGGATTCGGTTCGTTTTTGTCGTGTTGTCGCTCTGCGGTTTCGACGTTTGCTTCTTTTTTCGGATGCGGGTAGTTCGACGGTGGGATCGGGTTCGTTTGTTCTTTTCGGGTTGAGTTTCTTTAATTGGTTTGTGTGTGGTTTTTTTATGATTCGCTATTTCTTGTTCGTGAAAAGTGAATAATACACATTTGATTATTTTTCTTTTCCTATTGTACAATAGTTAGTAATGGAATATGTTGAACTTATTATGCTTATTGTTTGTAAACATTCCGTCGAAAATATCTTTCGTCAATTTTCATTGTTCCCGCGCAAAAAAAAAACGAAAATAAACAAAAAATAATAAAGGCGTATTTTATCAATTAGATTTTATATCGGAGAGTATCGTATTTTTTCGAACAACGCGGCCCGTTCAATTTTTAATTATTTTCGGTCGGCCGATTTGCATTTAAATTGCACAAAAAACTGACGGAACCGACTAATGCGCTTATGTGTATAATATAACGTTTTCGCTTACTTTTTTGCTTTGTCGCGAACATTATTATTAAATTCGTACACGTTTACGACGCTCCTTTTACAATATCGCAAATCCTCCGTCCATACACACACCCGTCACACACACGCACACTCTCTCACGAGTGTACGAACATTTTTATTTTATTCTCTCGGACCGGCGCGTATAAATAAAAGCCGTTTCGCCTGACCCGAGCCCGGCCGACACTCTCGTCGACTTTTTGCTCTAGCGGCCGGCGGGACTCAAACGGACCCGGCGAAGGTTTGTCGTGAAATAATTGACTGCGACCGGCGGCAGCCGAGGATCCTCCTCGGGACGGTCTTTGTTGTGTCGATTGTCTGCGCGAAATCCCCAGGTCGTCCGGTCCTCGCCGTCCCTCTCGCCCGCGGCCGCCGGCCTCTTCCCTCCGGGTTGCCCTTGCAAGGGCGAGACCCGGCCGCATCGGTGACAACCGAGCACTGTCAATGTGTACGTGCTCCGTGCCAATATCTCCTGTTGCTAAAGCCTCTCGTTCTCCGCTCCGTCTCCCGGGCTGGGTGTTTCTGCTTGTGCGTGCCGAGGTACGTGCGCCGGAGATGGGAGCTTTTTTCGATTTTTGGCGCAATCGTTTATAGATGCTGAGGAAATGTCGATCTGATGTTGAGGTGTTGATTGAAAAAATTGATTTTTTAAGAAAATTTTAAAGATTGGCACTATTTAATGTATTTAAATAAAATTTTGATTCATCATATGTTATATTATACAGTACATACTAGCTCAAAATTTTCAATTGAATTTCATTCGAACGGTAATATTTTATAATATATGAGTGAATGTTTTCAAAATTCATTTCGTAAAACAGGGTTATTTCAATTAACAGAACTGGAATTATGAGTTATTTTATTCATTCAACTGTCGATGACAAGCGAGTTGAGAAAAGCTATTTATCTTTTATTTCCGTGAATACTTATTTTTATACGCATATAAAAGATAAGGCATATTTGCATAAATATAAAAATTTTCTTTTTGAATATTTGCATAATTATTATTGTTTTATTGCTGATTTGTCTAACTGTCTAGTTAAATCTTTCTTTGAAAAAAATATAAGTTCCGTTCTTTTTATATTTGAAAACATATTTTATTATAATAAATTAAACGAAAAATCAATTATTCAAAATCAGAATAGAAATGAAAAATTGAGACATAAAAGACATCAACGGTCAGTCATATACGAAACCCGTGGTAGGAATTGTTAATTTTTCGATTCAACAACTATTTCCCAAATAATCAAAAATAACGCGGAATCAATATTAATTTTTTGATCAAATCATCAAATCGCGCAGTAAATCACGTATTTTTCTCTCGATACGAAAATCGTTCAAGTCGAATAGGTGTGCCACGTTCGACGGGTTCAACACTTCACTTACGTATATAATGCTCGGCTCGTATACATTTCGCGACGCGTATACGACCAACGTACGTGTGTGTATATACGAGATTTTGCACCCGGCGGCACGATATTTTGTGAAGGGGATTTATAACCTTTTTTATGTTCGACGTTTTATAATAATAATAATATAACATAAAAGAAAATCTTTTACGATGCAATGGTCGGATTTAATGAAACTATAAACAACGTCATAACTTCCATCAAGGCTAACAACGTTTGAAAATTCTGAACGGTCTTATTTTCGAGGCGAGAGTATAATGAACCCCCCTTCTAACTCTGGATGCTCGTTTCTACGGTTATTACCATTTTTATATATGCTGGAGTTTGTGTAATGGCGGAAAATCTAATAATTTCCTATGTATCGAACTCAAATTAGTCGGATGTGATAATGTATATGATTTAATTAGTAATGTTTGTATGTTGTGTTGGAAACTAATAGCTTGACATGAGTCATTAAAAACCGAAATCTTGTTATATATCGTGAGAAAATTTTCAAGCGAAAAAAAACGAAACAAAAAGTTCTCGTTTTGAATGTTAATAAATCTCATTCTCTTGTAAGACAAAAAAGGGATATGCATACATAAAGGGCGTCACAAATTAAAAGGACATGCTTGACACTATAGAGGTACATCTTTCAATATCATTGATATTAGTGACGAGATTCTGAATTAACAAGAACATTTGGACGGACGCTTTACCTCATACTCCACGAGTTGTTATTATGTTAAATACCCAGACAAAGACGTGAAACGTTTGTTGAATCGACTAATTTATGGCGACGTTAACACATTCAATAAAAATCCTCTTATGAGCTAGGACATCTTACAGCTTTATTTTATTTTGAGCTCAGTAAAATTGCTTTTATACTTCTTTTTTCTGACACTTAATTGTACGAATCGTTGAATGGGGTTTAATGTCTTTGGATGAGACGAGTGTATTTGATGATATCTCGTTTTGCAGGTGGATATTTCTGAGAAAGTTTGAAAATTGCATTTTAATTTCAGTTATCATTTCATTCTTTTTAATAACTTGATAATACAACTTTTTGTTAATTTGAATACTTTAAAAATGTCTAAACTTTTGTACCTTTTTATATTTTATTTACATCAATTTCAATTTTTACAATCAAATTAATGTATTCAATCCAATATTAACCATGCTTTGATAGTAAAAAACCACATTTTTTTAATAATTTGACTCTACCAGTGCGTACATCAGTACCATTTTCTCCTCTCAACTCTGAAAAACCTCGACGTGCACACTTCGCACGAATATTGCACGATGCTTCCTTGCGAGCACGTCTTTGTCGACAAGTGCCATACATACGTGCACACGACGGCCACCTAATAATCTAGTTATTTTGGCAAACAACCGGTTGGTGTATTCTGGTCGACCGACAACAGCACACACGAGAGACGAACGACTCTCGGAGGCCAGCATCCGGTCTTTCTCTCGCTCCACTATTTTCGAATCTCGTGTCGGATTTATGGTCGCGATGACCCCGGAGTGCCACCAAAGATACACTGTGTCTAAAATGTATCGGGTTCGATGACGGCGATTTTTCAATATTTTGGATTGTTTGATGATTTTTTATGTTTTTTTTTTAATTATTTTATTGAATAAATAATCTTTGATACTAGAATTGAATCTGAATAAAGAAGTTAAATATATTCAAGTCGTATACATATTTTTTTGTAGAAATAATTTCTAAGTGCATAAATATGTTTGCATGTGATTAGTTATAAAATAAAACGTTTCGAAAATATTCATGACAATTTAATTGTATATTGCAATGTATTTTCACACATCACACGCCACATTTCCATGTTATCGCACAAGCATCTACTTAAAACAAACGGCCACAAAACGCCACAAGAGTCCATTTCTTTTTCCAATCAAGCGATTTTGTGATCTCGATCGTGATAATTTCGTCGACTTGATTGCTTTCTTCCTTGAGGCCTCTTCTTCCCCACAAATACACACATATCCATATGTGCATTATACATATTGTATTATATTACGATGACTGCTTGCACGCGCGTCGTGAGAAAAATCGATTGTTTGGAGTCCGTGTCTCTGAGTCCGCCCTCAGCCGAAGTTATAAGCTCTCCGAATTGGACCGTAAATCTGCATTTCGGTTATAAGCTGTCAACCGTTTCTTTCATTAAGCCCCGGTCGTAATTTATCGCTTTTTTCCCGGTCCGGCCTGCCCGTCGATATATCTTAGTAATTTGCGATCTCGTTACCCTCAATACGACCGACTGGTCGGTCGCCGGTTGCCGCTCTTGCCATTTGCTGCTTGTTTCTTTGCGCTTGCTTTTGCTCGCCTGCTCGCTTTTGGTGGTTCGGAGCCTTCGTCCTTGCCGTCGAGGACCGAGCTTTTTATTCGTGTTGAAAAAGAGCAGCGTCGTAAATCCGGATATGCGCGTACGTCGAAGGCATTTGCGTTTAATTGACATTTATTTCGAGGTTAATATTTAGGGGTCTTCGTTTGTTTTGTAAAAAATGTTTGTTTTCGTTTTGATTTTTTTTTTAATTCAATAACATAGTACGTATAAATATGAATATGCTGATTTTTATTCATAGAAAATATTTTAATTTTTTCGAAATAGTTTGTATATTTTCACTATCTGAGAAAAATATAAAAAAAAACTCGTCAAAATATTTTATTGAATTTCATAGTGCTGAAAGATATAGACGAGAGGGTAAGCGCGAAACCCATTCATACGTCCAGCGGCCGACATCCATTTGTTCATATAATAACACTCCTTTGACGCTTTCGCTTTAGCTTTTTTCTCGACTCTTCACATTCAACAATCGCCTTTTTTATTTTGACTTTTTTTCACATTATTATTGATTGCGTCCGTTTGTGTGGCAGTGTGTGTCAGCTCGGTGGCGGACAGCTTCGATATATAGGTTAACGTATCGCTTTTAGCTTGAAAGCTTTGGAGCCGGTCTTATGAATAAATGGATACGCATTCGTTAGCAAGAGTCACCGAACCGCTCAAGAAAGCCGTGTTTGTCGTCGACCTACGGGCAAATCGCTCGCGATTTTTACTTAAAAGTTCATGCGAATTTAGCGAGGAATTGATTTTAAATTAGCTGAATTTTTAAATGATCATTGAAGTTGAATAATGAAACTTTTAACAATGCCATTCATAAATAACTGCTTAATCTATCACTTTTTAGCACTGATACATGTAATATCGAAAAAAATGCAGAATAAATCCTCTTTGGTAGATTTGAATGTATCGTAATTTAACTTCTATTTTAAATCGAATATCAAACAACTCCAAGTAGCACTGATGTCGGAAACTAAACGTTCGTTCCACCAAAGCTCTTTCTAGGTTAATAAACGCTATTTCTCGCGCACTTACCACTAACTCGTATTGCAGTCGTGCAATTCGACTCGTTCCACCGTTTTTATTTAACCTCGAGACGGGAAAAGAGTCGAAATGAATCACGAAGTGCCTGCTGGTCCCGCGAGAGTGGTAAGTACCCCATGGGTACACGGGGTCCGGCGCCGCTTCCTCCTCGTGTATCGGCCTCAAAAGAGACGATCTGGCTAACTGCTTCACAGCGTGCGGTGGGGTTCGTTTAACGACCGACGACTTCTGTTCAATATCGATATACGTCGTGTACGATCAACGTAATTATAATAAAGAATCAATTGGGGCTACTGTTCGCGGGCCGTTTTAACCTTTGATACTTTGTTGCAAAGCTGCGTGTGGTAATGTGTTGAAAATTTACTTGAATCCTAATACCCATAATTTACTCTCATTTTGTCTTACTACTTGCACAGATTGGTACTAAATACTCATTATTATAATATAAATCAACATGAACTTTAGATTTTATAATATCTATGCATTATTTGAAGATGAACGTGTTTATTGCACTCCAGTCGACTATGGATCATGTGATAGACATGTCGGCACGCTTTATTAAAAAAAATCGGCGAACTGATACGAGGATTGTACACGAGATACAATTGCGCTCGGTTATTATCGCATGCATAATGGTCGGGAAATAAAAAGTAAAAGCTGCGCAGCACCGTCGGCAGCTGCCCGCTGCCTGCGACCGCTTCGACGACGACGCAAGTCAGCAGATTGCGTTACTGGTTCGCCTTCTCGTTTAGCGATTAGACATGCGGCCAGTGTACCACCGTTGCTGCCTCTACATAAGCTCCCACTTCATTAATCACCGCTTGTGTGTTAAGCTCCGTGCCGCTAACAGGGAATGAGCACTGTTTGGTTAAGGTGCCGCGGCGAGGTTTGCAGACTCTTATCGCGTCGTGATCGGATGATCTTTGTATTTAGAGATCGAGAGTCCGATTTTGGTTGATTTTGTTTTGTTTTAATTTAAATTCGTATCCGTATCTTTTGTAATTTCTTGAAATCAACTTAAGTTTAACGATATTTTAGTGCTGTGTTATTTTTTTATTAGTTGATAATCGATGTCGTAAAGTTCGATTACTGTTGAAATGATCGAGATTTGATCAAAGTTATTATTTCACATTAATTATTTTGATCGGTTCGCATGCCGTTTGTTCAGCACCGACGTTGCCACTCCGCCAATGCACGGAAGGCTTTCAAAGAAGATTCTCCAGTTTTTACGCTATTTGCTCTCCGAAGACGACCATTTCCGTTTCTTTGTGCTACCACCGATACCACTACCGCATAATAAACACATACACGGTTGCTTCTTTTTTTTCAACCCCAAGTGAATCGACTCATCGAACCGTCATTAACGCACCATCATCGCATCGTCTAGCCATCGGATTCAACAGAATTCGTCGCCGATTCGTTGCGCCTTCTAACTTTCTCTGTAAAAGTTATCGCATGGGATTTTCCTTATTAATCGTGTTTACTTTGCCCGGTGTCGATATCGGCGATATCTCTTCAGACTCGGCCGTTACAGTATTTATCATTCACTCGTTTTGCGCAAGTTTCTATTTTAATATCTAATTTCACATTAAACCGATAAGAAAGTAGAGATATTTAGTTCTGCTAGACAATATTGTTAAATATAACATTATATAGAGAACAATGAGATTTTGAATACATACATACATACATATGCTTTGTTAATATTAACTATTTTTTTAAACGATTTTCGCAATATTATATGAAAGTATCCGTAATATTAATGATTTGAATATCCAGTATCATCCTACCTCAACACTAAATATGATTTTATTTTAAATGGTAATAACTAGTAGGTCCGATTGATTTATAGAGCCGTTCTTCCAGACCACTTACACGAGTACTCTCGCTACTTTGCTATTCATAAATTTTCTACAACTTTCATCGCTAATTTCATACAGGAACAAACTATCTGGATCTCACAAGGCGCTCGTTGCGACATGAATTATCGTCGTATTGTTGTAATAAGTACGATCGACAAATCGTACGTCTTGTAAGCTCCGAAGTTACGACGCTCGCTTGCTGTCCGTGGTGTGTGTTTCTTCTGCTCTTTACCCCCGAGGAGACAAGACAGGAATCTCGACCCTATCTACCGAAGGACAATCTATTGAATATATGGGATAGACTTGATGGATAAATATTTGTATATAATTTTTCATTAGAAAAATAATTGATGCTTTTCAATTAAAAATTCAAAAAAATTATTGATATAATTTTTCACACAAACGACTGAAATTATCATATTACATTTATTAATATATCGAAAGATCGGTTTATATTATAAAATTTGAAGAAAAAAATCATTAATAAATATGATTTAATTAAAATATTTTTATTTTTTATAAAATTAGTCGAGTTTCCTTGTGTATAAAAGGGTTCTCGAAGGCGAAAAAATATCGTCCGCACGCCATAACTCTGCAACGCCATAACACGACAAACAACAAAACCCGATGCCTCGCACATTGTATGCGTTTTATATTATTGTAAATATACGCAATATATAATATACAAAATGTACGCGTACGAGGAGGGAACGTAACGTACGACGACGACTGGGCAACGAGTCGAAAATTTGCATTTCAATTTGCCCATAACGAACGCCCCGTTATTCTTCTCGGGGTCGGGTTTTGATTTAAAAGGACGAGATCCCTCCCGAGCGCGATTTTTAATTAAGATCGTTGCCAGCGAGAGACTTCTTAAATGTTTTATGCGCCTATGCAAATGTGTTCGAGTGCGTAAATTGAATGCGAGTTGTGTTTTCTCGATGATTTCCTTCGAATGACTTGTCGCCCTTTGAACTCTGTACTTTGAAAGTTCGTTTTAAGTCTTGAGTATTTTGCATATGTCTGTTCAGTTCATTTATATGAAGGATGTAATGAGCTTAAATGAAATGTGAGGCTTACTGTTAATTTATGTGACAGTTCTGTTTTTCTTGAGTTTATCGTTGAATCAATAACAATCTTGTGGAATAAGATTTTTTAAAAAACTAGTTAATACTTAAAGTTTCGATTCCTTATAAGAGTATAAAGAATTCATATAAATTGAAAAAAATATATATTTTATGATACATTGTAAACTAAATCCAACATAAATTACTAGTTTTTCTTGTAATGCAGGTTTCATATTGTGAATTTTAAGCGGATTGCGCAAAAAATATGAAAAGAAAATAAGGATCATAAATGGATTTAGATCTGCTGTTACATACTTTTTTGAATTTAATACTATTCCAACTCATTCTATATTAGGAAAAATGAACAACTTTTTACATATTTTCCTTGTACGTTTGATAAAAAATAATTTATTCGATACACGTATAAGAATTTTCTTATTGATCGATCAGTTCCATGTGTAAAAGATTTTTCTTTAAATTATCGACGAACATCACATTAGCTTATGGATATCTTTATACATAAATTCGCCAGTATTGAACATGCTAGAATTTTTATAAATTAATCGGAAACCTCATAAACATTCGCGCATAAATCAATCATTACTTTGCATAATGATCGATTTTACACCCAACCCGATCCGTTCGATTCGAAAATTCCCAAATTCACACTCAAACAATCCGAAATATCAAAATAAATCAAACCGCATCCGCATTCGACGACAAGCACGCCGGCGACAACACGTTCCTCAGCGGCCGCGATTTATTCAATTTATCCGAAACAATCGCCGCGGCTGATTGATGCGAACCGAGCACACACACACGCGTCCGATCGAACGATTACAAGAACGAACCCACCCGGATTTATTGCGATCGTAAAATTTTATTTGTGGCAGGCGAAGGAGGGCCACCCCGTTAAAACGGTGACGTATCGAAAATGTGGCGAGCCGCAGCCGTAAAGAGAGGCTTTCGCCGCGCTTGAGCCGCCGGAGTGCTTCGACGACAAAGACATTCGGGTGTCGGATTTTTGAGATTTTGTGTTTTTGTGGTGAGAGGGTGTCGAGTGCCGGCCTTACGATGATGGTGTATCCTGATCCCCGGTGGGAGTGCGCGCCGGCCGCTACGCCTCAGATTGGGCTCTACGACGATATCGGATATAGAGGTATATTTTTGTATATTTTATATTGTTGTGGAGGTGTTTTTGAATGAGTTGGAGTGGTCGGGTGGTGTGGTGGATTGGAGTTGTTTGAATGGTTGTAGAAACTGGAGATGTTTGGGTGAATGGTGAGGTGTGAGATTGATGGATAGTGTATTGTAGGGATGTCGTTACTGGTAAATGATCTAAATAATAGTTTAGTAATTTATTGGTAAATTAAAAAAAAATGTATTTCGAATATTTTTGAAGTGTTGTTGTTTTTGGAAAAGTCGGTTTTTGTAAGTGTACGATTTTTTACAAAAAATGTTGGTTTATTTGGGAAAGTATTGATTTTACGGTTTTTTCAACTTTTCGCTATTTTTTCCAGGTTCAAATATTCAAAAAAAATTCAAAATTCAAAATTTAATTTACCGGTAATTATATTTTTTTACCGGATCACCAGTAAATAAAATTTTCGGTAAATCTGATGTCCCTAGTGTGTTGTGTTGAATTTTTGAAGAATTTGTGTTATTTTCGAGTGTTTTCATTTAGTAAGAAATGATATTTGCAGAATTTGCAAATGTATGTTTATTAATTAATATTTGCAGAAAATTACATTTATTTTATGTTGATAATTTGTTTAAAAAATATATATTTTGTGGAATGATGTATTGTGTAATAATAAGTACGATAAAAGTCGAGCTGTTTTTAAAGCTTTCATTGAATTAAAATTGGTTTTCATTAAAAAACAATATTTTCCGTTCAGCACTTATCCTGTAATTAAACTCCAACATATAATTAAAAATAAGCATATTCACTAATTACCAAGTATACCGTAATTTATTTTCAATTATATAAATTGCAGAGCTTAGCGCAATCAACTATTTCCTTTTACTACAACTTTTCACATTACACTACAAAAATAAAAGCAAAACCACACAACCTTCTAATCAAACTAAATTACGTTTTACGCCGTCCGTTTGACGTTTCAATTTGCAGCCAGCGTCAAAATTCAACGACAATGTACACATCTCCTAACCAAGCAAACCATTAAAGCCTTAAGATTTAAGGTCTTATAAACTTGCACTCGTGTTACACACGCTTTCGGAAAGTGCATAGTAATTAGAAGTAGCGGGTCGACGGGTTTATTAACCCTGAAATATTGTGTGTGTTGTCTCGCTTGGCATGTAGAAGCGGTCTTCTAGCTTATTGGATGTCATCAAATGGCTATTAGTCGGCGGTGGTAATACGTTAATTGCCAAAAGGAGCACGACGAGGCTCTTTTCAATGTCTGCGACGACTGTCATCGTAGGCTAACCGGATTTTATATAGAAATGTGCTTTTACGTTTAGTTGTGATGGTCGTTTCGTTTTTCATACATGGTTTTCGATTGGAAATTACAAATTAGTATTTATTAGGAATTGACTGATATTTTATATAAAAAAAACTATCAATTTTAATTTGTATTGATTCAAAATATTTCAAATTGTGCAAAATTTATTCAGATTCTTTGAAATTTTCATTCATAAGTTTTCCAAATGAAAATGAGATGATTTTTAAAATATCTCAAATCTAGCGAATTTCTTTATGAAACAAAAGACACAAAAGCTCCTCAAAATCATTTCTATGACATTTTAACGCCTTATTGACCATAATATCATACAATGTAACTAGACCTAACAGTATTTAGCAACAATTTAACGCAACATTCACCGACAAATCTGTAATCCGCCACAACCTGAACACATTGCAACCGTCAGCGGCTGACAGTTGGTCTGCGCGAATTCCTCCACTTTGCGGGACCCACGATTCGACTCGACCTCATCGAAAATCCACCATAAAACATGAAAACGGCCATCGCGCGTAAACAGACCGTCTCCCCCGTATAACATCGCGACACGGATCCGATTCAGTATGTGCGCCGTTTTTTGCCCGGTTCTCGGTACTGTTTATATGGAGCGGGTATTCAACTCTCGCATATTTGTGGACGACGTCGTCTGTTCGAGTCCGTCTGTTGCCACCGGGCATGTGAACCTATCTAAAAAATGCGTACGTGAAAAAAATGTCGGAGAATCAGACGACGGAGGCGAAGATGTGTCCTCAAGTGTCGCCGGTTTTGTTCGACGGTGTTGCATCAGAGCTTTTGTTGTGCGATGTGTGTATGTTGGAGCGAGTTTGTTCAGTTGTTATATATTAAGATTTTTAATGAAGGAGTTTGAGATTTGAACACGATTGTTTCGTATGAGGAATTGTTCTATATTTTGAATGTTGTATGAAATTTATGTGTATGAAGATACAGTTTTTACGCTTCGAATTTAACATTTTACACATCAAATTGGACTATAGGAAAGCATTATAAAGGCCGCGTCTTATTGTTAGTAAACCAAGAAATTCATTACTCTGAAGTCTTGTTGATTTGTTGAGTTTGATGTGTAAAACATTGAATTTCAAGTTTGAAATGTGTAAAAACTGTTGTATAAAATATTATGGTATAAATTATAAATACATGCATTTTTTTCACTGATTGGTTTTCCGTTTTTTTCTTTTTCAAAATATTTGTGAATAAAAAATAGATTATACCATAAAAATGGTAATTTACGTCAATATACAATTCATTCAAGAAGTATTAATTGTATTATTGAAACTTAAAAGGTTATGCATTATCCAGTTTTTAAATATCAAATTTAATGTTTTACACTTCAAATTTTACTATAGGAAAATATAATGTTATTAAGACCTTTGTCATAGTAATCAATAAAATTCTTATATACAAATTCTTGTGGATTTCAATGGTTAAAATGGTTTCAATTATTACAACGGTCTTAATAATACTTTCTTATAGTTGAATTTGAAGTTATAAACGTTGATTTTGAGGTGTAAAACGTTGAATTTTAGGTGTAAAACGTTGAAACTGAAGTATAAAACGTTGAATTTGAGGTGTAAAACGTTGAATCTGAAGTGTAAAATGTTGAATTTGAATTACAAAACGTTGAATTTAAAATGTAAAAATTTTATAGAAATTTCATTTATATATTTAATACAATTCTAAATCAAAATTTTATGAAATCTTGTAGTATTTTTTTTATCTACAATGAATCATCGATAAAAATAGAACATCGAAAGAGCATGTACGTTTGAGAATTAAATCGATCATTTTTTTTCATGCACTATTCACATCAAATTATATTTTATTGTCTCTGCGCGGTGCATACGTGTAAAATACACCCACACACTTTCCATCCAGCATTCGATGGAATCGTTCGAGAGAACACAGTCCGGCGATGAAAAATCACGTCGACGCATTTGCATTTGACCAGAAGAGTCATCGAACGACGCTATCTTGCGGACTAGCATAATTGATAGACATGCCATTGTAATAAAATGAGCGTCAACCGAGTTGCAAGATCAGATATCGCGTATGTGGACGCGAAAATGAAAAAAAAAGTGTACACGTGCAATTGATTCCGATTCGAAATGGCGCTTTGCGGTTCTGACTTATTAATCATAGAATGAGATATGAAATGATGTTGTGTTATTGAGAAAAACTAGGATGGTCCTGTGTTTTTGTATAAAAAACTATGTAGGGTAATGACAGCAGCGGTGGACCATGTATCTGTAGTTGACCATCTCTCAGAAAAACGTGAGAATTAAGGTTTTTATCATGATGATCTTTCAAAAAGGGTAAAATAGATAGACTGGTTATTAGCTTATTTATCGCACCTTTTTCGAAAGATTATTTTCTATAAAAACATTAATTTTTACGTTTTTCTGAAAAATGGTCAACTAAAGGTGTATGGTTCAACACTAGTGTCGTTACCGGATGTATAGATTACTTTATTATTATGAAATAATCGATAATTTTAAATATTAGTGAATAAAATTATATGTATCTAATGTTGCCATCTGTTGGAATTTGATATGAACTTTAAATTATTTTTTAATATCGATAAAAAGCACTAGAGGTCACATATTCGGACGATCACTTTTTTTGGGAATTGTTTGTATTTCTCGATTTTCCGATGTGTTTGTAATGAAAATGTATTAATCTTTGTTGTATTTTATTTGCAGTGAACGTAGTAGAGGCTCTGCAAGAATTTTGGCAAATGAAGCAAGCAAAAGGAGCCGACCTGAGGAACGGTGCCGTCGTGATATATGAATCTGTTCCGGCCACCGCGCAGCCTTACATCTGCTATGTCACGCTGCCTGGGGGGTCGTGTTTTGGAAGCTTCCAGGTGAGCTTTCCTTCGAGTACCATGCCACTTTTGTTATATCTGACGACGATTTCAGCATCCAAGTTATGTTCAAAGACCTCATTTTTCACAAAAATACCCAACAATCTTTGAATTTTCCGAGTCTATAAAGCACAGCTTTTGTCATTATGCCCTTTTTTTGTCATTATATATATTTTTCTTATATTCGAACAATTTTAACGAGAGAAAATCTCAATCAGTCTCAAATTGCGCACTTATGACGCACAATCGTCAAGAGTGTTTCGATTGTCGATCGTTTTAATTGCAGTCGCACAATGCGGTACCCAAGTGCAATAAACAAGTCGCGGAGGGCGCAAAGCGCGATCCGGATAATGTCACGTTTCGTATTGGAAATGTTTGTTTATTGCCCGTTAAAAGGCCATGGTTCGAGCGACGAGAACGGGTGAATTTTATCACTCGATTGCCATTATGCCGTGAGCATATGCAAAGGCACTTAAATTCGCCATGTCTTCGAAAGTTTAGTTTGCATTGTCGTGGTAAAAACGACAGATGTGGGTTCCGAGGGTTCCGTTTGTCGTAATTGTGTTATTGTGGTTGCTGTGAACGAGAAGTTTATAGGTTTCTTATAAGTTCAATGATCTGTGTAGTAATATCGTCTTATTGAGGAAATGTAAAAGCTCCGATGAGAAAATATAAATTGATTTATAATGAACTAGTTCTCTACTTAAGAATGTGTTGATTGAAAAAAATAATGTGTGTCTTGGATGTCATCAACTAAGATCTGTATAGGAATGTGAATTAAAACTGCATTTCAAATTTCACCCTCTTATATTAACCCTTTTAATAGACAGTTTTTTTGCATTTATATTTTAAGTTATTTTTATTTAAAAATTATAGAATATGATGAATATATCAAAAATGTAGTCGTGTTTAACATTTATTCATATTTGCTTTCAGAACTGTCCGACCAAGGCTGAAGCGAGAAGAAGTGCTGCTAAAATAGCTTTGATGAACAGTGTGTTCAATGAACACCCGAGTCGACGGATCAGTGATGATTTCATCGAAAAGGCTGTGGCAGAAGCAAGGGCCAGTTTCAAGGGTGGGTCTGAAGAAGCCGACAGTCCTAATACCGGAATTGGAGCATTTAGGTCGGTATCATAATTGAACCCCATTACAAAATCATTCAAACCATTTCAAATACTTCAAAGAGATTTTTTTAACCGTTATAAGTATCAAATAATCTTGATGTTGAATTGAACATGCAAAAAAGAAAACATCGAAAATTGCAGTGTAATTCGATTAATTCAAAATAAAAAATCCCCAGAAAAACATGTCTCCGTCTCCGACAATGACAGCTATCTCGGCCATTATACACACACGTATAACTTTTTTTCTAGAATTGCAAACATAAATCGTACGAGACTTTTTCTGTCCGCTGATAACGCACGCAGATAATCCGCAAACCGGAAAATCGCGGGTGCACTGCACACAGAACACGGCGCAAAATAGACGGACAGACAGACACCGGCACAACCTCATTTCCTCCAATGATGCATAAAATACAACCGGTGCTACTAGTCGGAGCCGATCCCATAACGAGTGCGTTTTAATTGTGGCCGTTAACGTCCACTCGCCACTTTTTTATCCTTCGACACGTTCATTACGTCCATAAAAAGGAAACGGCCACCTTATTTTTTTTTTCCCACTCCATAATCATCGTCATCATCGTCGCCAGACTACGGCTGACTTGTCACTTTTTTTCATCAGGCGTTTGCGTGGAAATCTCGCTTTGAGTGAATTAGGACTTTTTTGAAATATGAAATTGATTCCGATCCGAATGCGGAATTAATGCATTGGTTTCGAATGTGTCGTGTTGGAGTTGCGCAAAAAATGATGGTTTATCGTCGGTTTTGGTCGGAGCGGATTGTTGCAGGCTGCATCGGCGGCAGCCGGATCAGATAACGATCGCCATTATCGCTGATTGTGCTATATAAATAACTGTTATTTTAAAAAAGTTGATCGATACACCCACCCGTCCGTCGGAGTTTGGTGGTTTGGTGTGTCCGGCGGTTCGACATTCGAGATCGAATTATATTATCTTTCGCGAAAATTTTAATTAAAATCGCTCAAACGCATGTCGTTGGATATGTCTGTTAACAAATTCTGATAAATATCTTCATAATACGTCATAAATTAATATAAATTTGTCAATCATAATAGAATCATTAGAATATGTAGCAGACATGGGCAAAAGGCGGCCCGCGGGCTGATTTTATTCGGCGCGAAACGATATTTACTTACTATGTAGTAATAATAAAAATAATATTTAATCCAAATAAAAATTTATAATCATGTGAAATCGATGAAAAAAAAGTTGGTAAAAATAAAAACAAGTTAGTAGAGTATGAGAATTAAAAGAGGATGTCATCATATTTTTTGGAAATAAAATAGAAAAATAAATGATTTTCCTGAACTGAAACAGACTTCTTGGCAAAAGATTTTTATTTTTCGATCAATATTCTGGAAATTTGAACGAGTTAAAATTTAAATTACAAAGAAAAGAAATAACAGTATTTGAAGTATTCATATTTTATCAGAGCATTTACGGAAAAATTATTACTTTTTTAAAAAACCTTAAATAAAATTAATAAAAAGCTTGAAAAAGCGATCGTTTTTCCACTGTGCAAAAATTTTACAAAAAATTCAGTACGAAAGATTTCCAAAATTATAGTTTACTTATTTTAGAACTACTAGTACAAGCAGATTTCAATGAAATCGAAAATGATTTATTATTTATTACTAAATATTGCTTTGGCCAGCGACGGCCCAAAACATTTTCAACCATGCCCGCCATCTGAAAAAACTCCCCAACCCTGATATATAGACAACTTCGACTATTTTATATATTCGATACAAAATTTGTGACGATGTTCAAATAAAAATCAGATATTTTCTCTAAATAAATCGTTCCATGAATACAAATAAATCTAATCCCCCATAACGATCAAGATCTCTAAACCCACCTTATACTTCTAGCTTCCGAATCAGAATCCGATACGTGTGCGCGACCATCACGAGCTGGTTTCCTCCTCAGCTCCGTTTCTCACGCCCACGGTGGGTGGGTTATGCAAACAATGGCCGCACGTGATAAATCTAGCCGACGCCATTAACGGCAAAGGCTCTACTCTTCTGAGAGACGACGAAGATCTACGCCTCGAAAGCGCACGCGTATCGAATGACTAATTCGCGACCGTCGTACGTTCCCTGAAAAGTGAATCGAGTTAATATGGACGGATCGTATGGTCGTTCTTGGAAAATCGTAAAGCACTCGTTGCAATCTCGTTGTTTATTAGTGTGCTCTTTGCGTGCGATTGATATTCGTGAGAACCTTTTTTTTATTTCATGTTCGGCTCGAGTTTCTATGAATCTGTGTGGGATGTCGATGTTGAGTGTTTAATCTGTTAGACAACTTATGTTGATTTGAATTTTCTTGTATATTTAATTTATTTGATTATTTCGTATATAAAATTTATTAATATGATGCAATTAACATTTCAGGTTCATGTTGGAGACAAACAAAGGTCGCACCATGTTAGAATTCCAAGAGCTGATGACCGTGTTTCAACTCCTTCACTGGAACGGATCGCTGAAAGCCATGCGGGAAAGGCAATGTTCTAGGCAAGAAGTAGTAGCCCATTATTCGAATAGGGCTTTGGACGATGATATGAGGGCTCAAATGGCCTTGGATTGGACGGCTCGTGAGAGGGAAGCAGCTGGAGCTTTGGCCCGCGAGTTGGCTCGTGCTGAAAGGGAACTTCGTACGGCAAGGCTCGCTGGAAGAGAACTTCGTTTCCCCAAGGAGAAGAAGGACATATTGATGCTGGCACACGCTCAGCTCAGTGCTGCTGGAAACACGTGAACTTGAATCGCCGTCCTGTAGGATGTGGTGATCGTGTGGCTATTGAAATTTGAGCTTTTCAGCATGTTCGTAGCAAATTTTTAGGACTTTTCTTGTATTACTGAAAATAAAAAAATGTTTTCGTCCTGTTGAATCAAAGTGAATGTTTGTTGAAATTTTCTGAACTCTGTGTGATATATATAGTTTTTTTTTTTCGGCAAAATTTAGAGTTTCGATATACAAATGTGATACAAAATTTAGTTATGTAATGAAGACTTGTTTGATAATTGAATGGAGAAATTTTCGTTTGTGAATTTTTTTTGAAAATTTGTGACCATCTTGTGTGTATTGTTTTCAAATGTATTATAAAAAATTATGTTTCGCAAAAAAATTTGGCTGTGGAAAGTGTTTATTTCAAATCAAATCAAAAAGAAAATTTCGAATTTCTATATATTCTTTTGAAACGATCATAAATTACTGTGCTCTTGTCACTTTTGAGATTTTTAAAACTTGAAAGGAAAATACTATTTTTGACAATAGGCACACTAAATAGTGCCATATAAAGCAAAATATTTTTTTATTATTTTCATATTAGAAGTTTCTTTTTTTTTTCATTAATCATATGAAATCTTTTCAATTAACAAATATATTTTTTAGTTATGTGCTTGATTATTTTGGTTCAAGATTTTCCACACTATGGCTTATTCATTTTGTGTAACAAATTGTGATCATAAATATGCTATACGATTATTTTTCGAGTCAGAGACAATTATTAACATTAGTCAGATATAAATTAACGTTTTTTTGTAAATATTAAATCTTACAGATAGAGGAATCTGATGCAGTGATAATCTATTTTAAGATAGCTTTTAAGTTTGAAGTCGATTGTGAGGTGTTTTATTGAGCTTTGTTAATTATTATTTAGACAATTTTTCGAACAATCAATCATATTAAATTTATAACGAACTTATGTATACAGATTTTTTTTGTTACTATCCAACTTTTTTTTTCATTTTATTGTGTATATTAAATAAATAACTTTTTTACTCCCCAATAAATAATAAGTTTAGTATGTTGGTATTATCAATTGCAATATAAATACATTAAGCATTCTAGTTTAAGTATAATTTAATGAAAAATAAAGTGAATTTGTTTAATAATTTTATATACGGCATTAGAAGATTTCAATGATCTCATGTACTTGTCAAAAATGTATTGCTTTTTTGTTTTTCGTTTAGCATTTGTTTAGCGACTGAACTATTTCGAAAATCAAATTCAAAATCCAAAATTTTTTATATGCATAAGTACAATCAAACAGTTACGGACAAGTAATAATGATAATATTAATAAAACTGTGTTGTAAACATTTTTTTGTCAATTTTATAAGTGTTGCAATTCTTATGTTGTTATGTCACCTTGCATGTTATATTTGTATAATATAACGGAAGCTTTTTGAAACTTTTATTTGTGTTATATTATTTTTGGATGCAAATAAACAAGTCAATAAACTATAAACCGTTTTTCAATCAAGAAAAATATAATAATCTTTTATTACACGAATAAAGCTGTTAATTTTTTATAAATATATTTAAAAATACGAATTTATTAGTAATACAGGAAAAGTAAATAACGATTAATAAAAAAATATATAAAATGGAAATGAAATGGGTCGAAAACTTTACAAGTTCTCATAAAAATTTGTAACGGAAGTCTTAAAATGGAAAACAAAAAAACTACCCGAACATCCTTTCCCGTTGCAAAAATTCATTCGATCAAAACGAAAAAAAAATGTCACATCGAAATGTAATTTCGATAATTTTATCTTGACATTTGGACCGGTATAATTTTCCGGTTTTCGAAAAGCCAAAAGAAAAAAAATAAACACAACCACCCCGAAAAAGAACAATGGACTCGCGACGAAGAAAAGTTGTTTCCGTCGGCTCGTCAAGTTTATGCCTGCTTTGAAAGTTCAACAACCTCCTCCGATAAAAAAGCACACTGAAACATTTATAAACCGAATATAGAATTAAATAAAGGTGGAAATGAATCTTTGCGTGTCCTCGGAGGGGTCGGACACAATGCCCTTCGGCAAAGCCAACAAATTCGTTCGCTTTGACATCTGAAAGAATAAAGAACAGAGCTTTCTCTCGCAACAATGTATGCGTTCGTGAGCAACTGAAAAAGTAAGAAAATAACTCACCGAATCGATTTTCGTTGATTTTGTCTGTTTTTGCAATTGTTCATGCAACATTGTTGCTGTGAAGCTCCGATGTCGTTCGTTGGTCAGGTTAATTGATATTCACTTAATGGCTTCGTTGTGTTGAGGCAATCGGAATCTTTTAGTTATTTAGTGTTTTAATGATTATCATCTGATAAAATTCGTGGTAATTTTCTCAGACAAAGGTGCTAAAAATTTTGAAGATATATTTTTTTTAAATATGTGGTTACGTGTGTTTCCTGTTATATATTAAAAAAAAGAGTTGTGTTGATTGAATACAAGAAAAATATTTCTATTCATGAACTAATATAATATAAAATTTTAGAAATAAATAAAATCTTAAATATTAATAAAATGAGTTGTATAAATTGAATTGATAATTTTATGGTATTATCAAATAATGATATTTCCAAATAATGTTGAAAACACCATTAACAAAAAAAAAAAATGAATTCTTTATGAATACTCCATTCCTATTTCAGATATTACAACTCAACATATCTATGACAACAAGACATCTCCAAACGTCAACAAGAACAACATTTCAAAACGACGCCCCCTGAAAAACGTCTCGTTATTACAATAAAGTACAAACTCCAATCTAATCGCCATTGTCAACCATTGATAAAACAATACCGATCAACGGTCTAGTCATAAATATCAATCGATTGAAAAGCAGAAACAAACCTGAAATTATTACGACAATCCACGACACCGTCAATATTGAAACACGATTAATTATCAATATAATTAGCTGAAAGATTAGAAGTGAAGCCTTCAGCAGAGCCATCGTCGATGGTGTAAACTTTAAAGTTTAGCCGTGGGCGAGGCCGCCTCTTTAAAAACTGTTAATTGATAGTTAAATGAGCCTGAGGACCGCGACACGGGACGGATTGATTCGCGACCATAAATCTTCGCACTGAGGCCTGTAATTTGAAATGGAATGCTGTCCAAGAGAAAGAATGGCGGCTGCCGACGCACCAGCCCTCATATAAATATGTTCAGTATAAGTTTTTGTACGTCGTGCTTTTTTATTAACTAAATATATAATATAAGGGCGGACTCGATTTGGTGCTGCATCTCTTTGAAGGTATTTCAAGAATTTCAAATTGATATTTTCATTAAAATTTTTGATTAAAAGCCCTATTGAAGATTTTCATGTTTCATTTAATTAAAAAAAATAATTATTATCAATAAACTTCATACAATGACATAATTAAGTTTATTAAAACAGAGTTTTCATTTGAAGAAATTACCAATAAACGCAATCCGATTTTTCAAACCGAAAAAACATTCCAATTAACAATCAAACCACACAACATCCATACGTCATATCGAGAATCACTTTTTGAGTGAGGACATCTTAAACGTTGGCAATAAAATTTTAATTGGAGGACGCTCGGAAAACACAAAGCACCGAACAATCATTACCATCACCACCATCATCATCATCGTCGAAAAAATTCTTTCGTTTCCAGACGGACGCGACAATGTTATAAATTTGTACGGCTTTTTGCACTGCCCTGGCTCATTGCTGGCCGCCACTTCTGCGACGAAAGCCTCCTCAGCCCTTCGCCGCTCCTACTTCTGCTTCTGGCACATTCGGAGGCTTCTTTTTCTCGTTAAGGAGCGGCCGATGATTGAAAATGGCCAGGAAACGAAACCAGTTCCGACGACACAACAACCACCGAGGCTTTTTTTCCCCGGCCGAAAACGATGAGGGTTGGTTGGCGTTTACACGTGAATCGAACGATTTACAAGAGTTCTTAAATAAATCACGCCGATTGAAATAGGACGTTTATGGGATTATTTGACCATTTAAAGATTAAACGGGTGGTAATTTCTTTGCGAATTCCGATTCGTAGTTTTTTCTAATCCTAATAAGGGGAAGATTGTGGTGTTATTTCTGTATCGTTTACTTGGAAATTGAATTGAGAGAGCTTGATAGATCTTGAATATTTGATATTAAAAAAATCTTATCTATCTTATCTTATCTATCTATATTATCTTGATAGTTTTGAATATTTGGATTTAAAAAAAAAAAAGTTTTATTTTAGATTGGCTTTGATGAATTTCAGCATACGATATGAACTAAGAAATGGAAATTTTCATATACGAGTAATTATTATCTAAATATTTTTCTAAAAAAAATCATTATAAATGACGTTCGAATGACATAATAATTAAATCGTATATTGATAGAAAAATTCGTATGAATCAAGATACATACGAATTTTCCTATATTTTTTGTGGCGTCTCAAGAGACGCCCACAAAAAATATCATCAAATCTCCTTTTATAACTTGATCACAATTGATCACGTCTAAACACGGCAACACCTCCCCAATCAAAAACTCCCTAACCTTTAGAACAATCCTCATCCGAAAACGGCAAACAGCCTCCTTCGTTCGGGAAATATGCCCGAAATGTCAACTGGGCCGCGTTTCAACGTCTCTCAAACGAACTCACAAAAAGGGCGAACGAACCCGCCAAACGCACCGCGAATGACAATAATGAAACTCGGGGCCGGACCAACAAAACCAAAATGAAATAATATATAAAACAGAGGATGGCGAAAAAACGCCATGCGAAAATTCGCCGTTCGTTGACTCGCCAAGAGGTGGGTAACCTCCCTTGTCGGGCGGAAATTTCGGCTTCCGCGTGCTTTTTCGTTTATAGTTTTCCGAGATATGAATTATTTATTGGACGTGTATGTGTGTGCAAAAAATTGTGGTTATTCGGCGGTTGAATTGTAAATTTGGGACTGTGCTTCTGTCGTAATCGTTGATGGATGGGTTCGATTTTTGTGTGTGAAAAAAATTGGGAATTATTTATTCTGAATACAATTGAATAATTAGATATGGGGACAATTTAAATGTGCATTATATAAAAAAAAGTGCAATAAACTTGAGCATGTAATAAAATAAGTGTGCATTAAAAAAAATAATGTGTGCATTTCGCACGAGCATTAAAATTTTTGCGTTCGAAAAAATATCTGTACCTTAAAACGAATAAAACGTGCATTCGAATAAATATAAATAAAGGTAGGCAACACCGCAAACGTGGACAGGGTGAAATATCAATTGCACGATCACAACTTTCCTAATAGAATCAAATTGGACTAAATTATTAAAATGTGATTAAATTAAATGACATTAAAATTACAAAAGGAAACGTTGATAGTCGACAGTTGTATTGTATTGCCAATGGAAGAAGACTTTACTCTAGCGACGTTGCCACCCCGATCATTTTCAAATCATTAATTCTATAGCACATTTCATATTTTTTAATGTTCACTTTATAATGCACAGAAATGTTTTTTCATTGTACACTACAAATAAAATAATGTTCAATATGAGATTCTTTAATGCACCAGAAATAATGCACATGGTATATTATTCTAATGCACAAGTAATTTGTCTTAAGACACAATCTATATTTTTTTGATGCACAGTTAAATTGCACCTATTAGATATTAATGACTTGATAAATTAAACTGATATTTCATATATTATTATATAAAAATCTGGGATGTATCAATTTGATTCAAATACTTTGATCTCATTTTGAATGCAGTTTTCTTTTACATGAAGAGAATTCGAATTATTATTTTAAAAAAAAATGATATTTTTTAATTAATAGTCTTTAAGTAATTTTATTCGTAAAATTTTTCATTCCGCTCACGATGCCTTCATACACGTACTTCGATATTTAACACGATAAGACTCGTATTCGCCGAAGAGAATAAAAAAAATTTTAAGCGGAGAAGGAAACGAATTTCCACCAATTTCCATTGTGCGCAATAAATTTCAAAACCGAAAAAAGTAATTGCGCTCGTTATCGTCGACGCCCCATATTTTGATATTATATAAATCAGCGAGATTTATCGTGCGTCGAAAATTGACAGAATGCAAAAATAGCTCATGCATATAAATTTTATTCATATTAAAAAGTAATTATTATATTCGCGTTTTTCCACGGACAACGCTCGAATTTTCTCCGTGCAGCAGGATGTAGCCTCTTTTTATTTCATTTTTTTTTCTTCATTTAATACAACAACGTTCCAGGAACGAATTATATTCTCTTTCGTAAAAATCCAATAAATATTAACTGCTACATGGCTCCGTGCGCGACAATGGTACAAAACTTCCGCGTGCACAAAACGGACGCCCCAAAAAGCATTCGATATTCAACATAATAAAATTAAAATATACTTTTTTACGCGGGGCTACTTTCGAAAAAGAACATTTCGGACGCAAAACATAATAAAAATTTATTTTATCGGGAATCTTCGGCGCTCCGAGCGGGACCGTTTTTCGCATCGTTTTCGTCGATCAAATTTATGCAAATGCGCAATAAACGTAATAAGCTGTAAATTCTGTGTGTGTCTGTCCGACATGTGCATTTTTCGCATTAGGAATTGCATAGAGGATGCAAATCGATGGCGATTACCGGACGACCGCCAATAACCGTTAACACTATTAATGGCCCCGTGCGTTATAGCTTTGGTGTACTATGGATGTTAACATACAGCCTGCGGTCGTTTCTAACGCTTGTATGGCTGTGTTTTGTGAGGTGTTGAGGTGGAAGTCTGGTCTGGTGAGGATGTTGCGTGTTTGAGTAAAGAAGGATAAAAATTTTAGTTGTACGTTTTGTACAAAAATTAGCTTTCAATATTGTTCGAAAGGTATACGAGTATAGTAAAATGTTATGATTACACAATAATTAATATTACTTTTTCGGTAAGTGACCATATGTGAGCATTCATTTATTGTTAGTACGATTTACTATTCACTGCAACATAAAAACACCACAAATCGAACAAATATCCCCGCAAAAACCAAACCTTTGATTTATTTGAAAAGAAAACAAATCATTCAAATTTAATAACAAATTGTCGCTCTAAAATTACACACTTTACAACTTTTCAACTTAAAAAAAAAACACAATACCAGAAACTCTCAAAAAAAATCTCAATTCTATTATATAATAATAAGCTTTTTCACTCTTTATACCTATTATTATTTTAAATTATTACTCTCATAAACCTCATTTCTTTTAAATATTTTTTACACTTCACATAAAAACTCAACATTAAGTCATCGACAATAACACCAAATTTTCTCTAAAAAAAAAAGAAAATTTCTATTTTTTTCAAGCTTTTATTTAACTTTCTCATTCTATACACCATCAAGTAATATTAATATTATTTTCGATACTTCGCACTGACCACAAAGCTCAATTCTTGACGCGCCATCAACGCAACACCGGAAGCTCTCCATAAAACACAAAAGCTCATCTATCATAGCGATGCGTAGCTTTTTCACTCTATATATCATATTATATTGAATTATTACTGGCTACTCTCGTACGAAACGTTCCTTTTCGGTACGTCGCACTTTGCATGATCGTTCATTATAATTTTTGGCAGTGGTCAAGTGGGCCGTTGCGATGCAATGCACGCGTGCACCCATCGGCCACCGATCGAACAGGACCGAAATTTCAGAAAATAACCCAAAATGTGCATTTTGTAATTCTAAAGTATTATTTGATTGGTTATTATAGAAATTCGACGATAATAATTGAAAAAAAAAAGATTTTTGTTTCACTTCCTTGCTTTCAATCTGTTTAATTATTTTCAATGATTTATTTGAATTTATTTATTCTGTAATATTAAGTATAGTATTTTACTTAATATTGTAGAATTTTATTTAGTAAATTTCATATTTATTAACCATGAAATCGCGATTGATCAAAGGATTTTTCGCCGATAACCTTATTCGCGTTTGTATCCGAGTGCGGCCCAGTCGATGCGCTTCGACATCCTAATTTTTGAAACGCTTTTCGGAAAATGCATAACATTATGTCATAAAAGTAATAAAATTATCTACAAAAGGCAGTTGCCAATACGTTTTGCGCTTATCATAACGTAATGACGATAATCGTGCCGTCCCGGTACGATAATTACGAGAATATAAAAGCGAGTACACACACTCATATACACACACGCTTATAATATGTTAATTTCAGTAATAATATTAGAAAATTAACTATAAACTAGCTGTATACGGAGTAATGAAAGCCGTTGAATGTTAATGGTTCTGTAATATTTGCTTGAAACGACCGTGATAAAAACGATTTGTTCATAAAGAAAATTTACGATATTAAATTTTCATTAAGATATATAATAATTGTTTTTCATCAACTTTTATGATATATAGAATATTTTTTATCATTAAGAATTTAATTTATATTAGAAAAATATTAAATTGTAGAATTCAGCAATGTATCCCATTTTCAAAATCCCAAATTTTCGAGCACAATCGCGATTGTATCACACACACACAGACACTCATTACGTATTCAAAATATTCATAATTTCCGAACAAGAAAACGGTAATCATGCGCGGCGATCATCGTGATTATTTTTTGATCAATATTGTTACAGTTCTCAGAATCTTGCCTGCACCTTCTCAAGAACATTATCCGAAAATGCGGATACCTCTCGCAAGATAAACACGTGTGATACGAATAATAAATTAATCGAAATCTACCTTTATTCCAATGTTAACAATATCGCAAACAAATGTAAACAAAATCGTCTAAAATATTTCTTTAAACTTCATGCAAATATGATACTTCTTATCTGTGCGCGATAAATTTATCAATTTTATTGTTATATTCGCTAAAAGTATAAATACGATACAATGTATTCGAGACATTTGCAAAAGCTGAATTTATATTTACAGCGATGTCATTGTCGTATAGAACGATGATGTCCTCTTGATGTTTCTCGGTTTTTGAATTTCTATCCTTTTTCGAAGAACAACTCGATTATTTAGTCGGGTTTATTGGATTCGGATGGCTTTATCTATTGTTTTTATCTTGATTTGCAATCATTTTATAATTTAAATGATATTTTTTGTTTGCATGAAACGAGAGCTTTTTACATAAACAACTTACGCAGATCGGATGCTGCTGTGAGCTTAAATGTAAAACATTAATTGACGTTTATTTGTTGTATTAGTTTATTGTAATTTCGATATCTTTTTATTTTACACATAATATAATGTTAAATTTTATGCGAAAAATATTTGTTTATCCATATGAAGTTTAAATAATTTTAATTTAAAACATATGTTTGTTATATTGCAACTTTGTTGCAATATTATTAGATTATATGAAATTTGAATCATCGACCTTTCAACAATCTAAAACATTATTTGAAGTTATTTGCTGTAATAGATTATTTTAAACTCGATATCTTTGTATTTTACAAATAATATAATATCAGATTTTATGTGAAAGATATTTGTTTATCCATATGAAGTTTGAATAATATTCAATTTAAAATATAGGTATGTGTTTGTCATATTGAACTTTGTTGCATTATGATTAGATTTATATAAAAATTTGAATCATTTTTTAATTTAATCAATAATGTAATATTATAATATAATTTACTATGAAAATCTTACGTATATGATCCACATTTTTTTAGAATAAAAAATACCTTTGACGTTTCCTTCGGTAAAAACCCTTGGGCCAACTAACGTCCGTCCCTTGGTTAATCGATATTATGCTTTAATCACGATAATTATGGTAAGCTGCTGCGAACCGGTGGCACAGGAGTCTTCTGCCAGTGATCGCCAATTATCCACAAAACAGCTATCCGGGGACCCTCAATAACACTGAACTCAATCAAATTCGCAAATTCCATTAGTAAATGGTACATTAGAGTTGCCATGCTTTAATGAAACTATTATATCTTCACTTACACGGAAGTGCACTAAAATTTTACCATGAAATAACCAATAAAATTCTAATCGAGAAAATTGAGAAACGAACTCGCAATTATTTCAAAGAACCCGTATCTTGACACTACTACGCTATTAAAAGTAAGGAAGCTGGTTGTTTGGAGGATCGTAAAGCGATTTTAAATTGATACCGAGGATGATTCCTTGGCGGAAATGTCGTTTAAATTGAAGACCGACAAGCAGCGAGAACGTACAAGTACATCAATTAAATTGCACTAAAATCTAGTAAGGAATTGTGTTATTATTGTGTTTATTTTCAAAGGGAAGTTGTAATATAGCGTGGACGAAGGGTTGTAGAAGATTTGATGGGTTTTGCGAACAATTTATGGAAATTTCAATTTATCAGTGGTTTTCTTCAATTTTATTATATGAAAGAAATATAAATTAAATCCGACAGATAAAAATTAGCATTTGAATGTCGAAAAAAAATAACATGGGAGTCTTCTGAAACTCAAAATTAGCACAATTTCGCGAGCTTACCGAAACCTAACGATGTACGATAAAACAACAATGACGAAAGCGCTCTTTTTCGAGGTTGCAACATTTAATTATCATATTTTCGCTCGATCCGATTGAAAATCGACGAAATCGAGTGCAAAAGCGCCAAAAAAATCGAATATTCGAGCTAGTTAAAAAAGTCTCAGGCGCGAGCTAGGTGCCGAACACATGAGGAGTGTCGTAAAATTTGCATTTTATCGATGGGTCCGTCGACCGCTTTTTTGCATAGGCAGCATTATGTGCTTTTATGTGTGTTTATGTCAGGGCTTCTCAAACGACAAGGCCTGTTTTGGAGAAGCGCAATCAAGGGTGAATAAACATCATACATTTACATATTGACTTAACTATTTGTCGCCTAATTTCAGAAATGTGGACAACAGAGACAAACCTTTGATTTTTTTTATTAATTTAAATTCACTTTAATTTTCAAAACAAAGCATCGAGATAGCACTAAAGAGATTCATATCGATGAAAAGTTTAAAAGCTTTTGGTTTATGTGTTGCTCGTGTATATTTATCGATATGTACACGTGTGTGTATCCACCAGTGGTGTTCCATCCATATGTTATACATGCTGAAGATACAGTGCATGCTATAAAAATTTTGAAATCAAGAGTGTTTTATATACTTTCAGCATCAGCATGTCAATGAAGTCATAGTTTCAGAAATTTTATGTTGGCAACCCTGAATGCACCAAATAGCAGAACTTAACGCCCTCAATGACAGAACTGACATGCTGAAAGTAGGTATATAGAAGTGGCGTCAATTTAGAACCCAGCTATTCTATCTTAACTGATAAAACACTTAGCAAACATTTGGCTAACACTCAACCCTCCATTTTCAAAATTTTAACATCGATTTAGATTAGTTACCTAATACCCTTCAAATTTCAAACTTTTTTTCAGTTTTATTTTTTTTCAGATGCCTGCCTTGTTTCTGAAGCCACCACCCACCATTGGTGGTAGCCCTGTCCCGCGAAAAACTGCATCCTTGCACATGGCCGCCGTTTGCGCGGTCTTTCGTTTATTTTCGTGCGTCATTTATTCGCTTTTTATTTTGACCATTTTTTTCTTTATTTCGGCGCGCTTTTTTATTTCATTTCTGTGCGATTTTTTCATCTGTACGTCGGATAAACGATAAACGGAACGACCCCGCGCGATCATCGACCAAAATATTGTTGAAAAATTTACAATGGCGTGCTTTTGTCGTGTCGTTTTTCTGCGTTATAGTATGTTCAAATCGAATTTCGGAATGTATCGTGAACGATTTCTTGTTTTACAGAACGAAAATAACTCGCATAAATGTACTAAATTCATATAAAATTTTAATATTTATATAAATGGGATAAACCATTTTCAAATACAGAAGCTTACCGTTAAGAATCGTTTATTGAATATTAATATATTTGAGAAATTAAATTGTTGTTTTATAAAATCAACAATCAGAAAACGATAATCGAAAACCATAACAATATATTAGAAAACACATAATATTTTTTTTAATTTTCATTCTAAATAAGAAAATATGAATGTTATTAATTTTAATGTAATGCAATCAAAAACAGGTATATGACACTATTAAAGAATGACACATTGAATTTTAAAATAACTTTTAGATTTGATCAAAGTTTAAAGTCTTCGATGATATTCGCAAAAGCTTCAACGTCGTTTTCAATAGCGTCGCGAGAAAAGCACTTCAAATCAACAAATCGCGTGACACTTTAACGAGTGTGTTTTTTTTTTCGTTAGCCAAAATGTTATTTTCTCATTTCAACAAGTATCTCGTTTTATTCTGCGAAACATTCGTTCGAATATGTATGAATATGACCGGCTGTCAGGACTATCTTGTGAGATCTCGACGACTTCAGAAGACATAGAGTATAATTGGTCGATCGACTTGCAGGGTGTAGAATCCTCGACAGTTTCTTCGAAGGAAAAATCTTTCAATAAAATAAACATACACAATTCTGGATTTACTCGTTTATTGAATTTAAAAAAAACTAATTCTGGAAATAGACTGAATTGATATTATGATTTCGATCATGTATATTTATTGAAGTGATAATATTTTAGTGTGACTGCAATTGATTTAATAAATATTTTTTATATACAGAATTATCGATATACATATAGAGTAGCTAAACCAGTGGTGGATCATTAATCTATAATTGACTATCTCTCAGAAAAATATAAAAATTGATGTTTTTAAAGGTTTTGAGGTTTCTTTCTGAAAGGAAAGAATCGATAAGCTGCTTATTAAAATTTATCTATCGCACCTTTTCTGAAAGATTATCATCATTAAAAACCTTCATTTGTACGATTTTCTGAGAGATGGTCAACTACAAATACATGATTTATCACTGATGTATGTAGTTACCCTAATTTTATTTCTTTGTTTCATTATAATTTTTATAAAAAAAATCTTTTTTTAGTATAAACTGATACCTTCATATGATATCCACTGTTAGAAAAGAACTTTCACACTATTTAAGACATTTTACTAATAACTTTGAAATTTTTTATTGATTTCGAAAAAAAAATCATCCCTATCCCATCGATATACGTTCAAATCCATTTACTGCCCATCCCATTGTCTCTTAACTCAAATGATTAATTACATCATTAATGACACATTTGATCATTTTTTAAATAAAATTCGGAAATAATCACGTATCTTTGGGGACTACTAAAGTAAAATATACTGAAATTGTGAATGTCTGGTACCCGAATGTACCGAGTGAGGATTCCGGCCATAATTATGCGAGCTTTCTCGTATTCGGCGGCGTTTCTGTGTCGTGTCCTCTTGTGCAAACACAAAAGCATCCTACCAAAAGAACAAACCACCTGTTCAATCAACAAAGAGAAAGAGGGACACTCCGTGTATGCACCGACATATTTATTTTACGTACATATATAAACCATCCGTGTGTGTCCAATGGGTTCGTTGAACTGTTTTGTCGACTTTCGTCAACTCTAGAGACGGATTCGTCTGACGTGAAAAGTTTTCTAGGTAATATTATTCGATTGTGCGACTTTTGCTCAATGTAAAGGAAATATCATAATTGAGTACATATTGTGCTTTCGTTCGAGGAAAATTCTCAGTGCGTTGATGTTTAATTTATTTGATTAATACGATATTTAAATTTTGAAAGTTTTATAGAAAAAGGAAAATTTGAACATAGGATATGAAAATTAGGAAAATTTAGGAAAATTTCCTACATAGGAAAATTTGTTAGATTTTATAATAAAAATTAACAAATTGATTTCAGATTTTTGGTTAGTTTTCGTGCAAATTCAGAATTATGATTTGGGTTTCATGTTTTTAAACAAATTGGAGGAAGCGTAGTGCGTCGATGTCTAATATATTTAATTGATATTTAAATTTAAATTCTTAAAACATTCTTTAAAAATATACTTTAATGAGTGGGTATAATCGAGTCAAATAGTTCAATGTTTGACACTTGTTAATTAAGTAATAGTAATAAACATTTTTTAATATTATTTGAATAAAATATTTTAAGAGCGGTAATTATCGGCAAGACAAAATCGGATCAGTTCACATAATTACCAAATAAATGATTGCACGACATTTGAACACTCGCACGACAAATTGTATTAACAACAAAAAAAAAGATTTTGCCTGAAATAAAAAATAAAGGTTTTTATTTGAGAAAGTTCATGTGGATGCTTTAACTAAAATTGTCGCAACGTAAAATAAATTCATGTGGCGATTTAAATAAGTAAATAGTGAAATATTTTACCTCAATAATTTTTATTTATCATTTATGAGTATTGTACAAAGAAAGGTGGTAACTGCTGTTGCTTATTTAAATTAAACGATGACCAGATGTTTGCGCAAACGTCAGTACAATAACTGACATTAGAACACACCGACCGTCGCGTGTTCGATTATCGGTATGATCTAATGTCGCGTGTTCTAGTGCCGTGTATTCTACTGTCGTTTGGGCAAACATCTGGGAACGGGTCCATTGAACGTGTGTTGAAATGTTTGGCGATTGGCTATTCTGATTGTCAAACGCACATTCTTACAGACTAGTGTTTGTTTGTAAGTTTGTTTTTTTATCTTTTGCTATTTCAGGAAAATTCGTAGCTCAATTTTGATATTTATCTATATTTTTTCGCTGCATGTAATTTTATCGATTGAAATAATACATATTCATTTAAATTTCCATCAGTATATTTTAGGTTATATCTATTTGTCAGTTTTGACAAAAAGTATAAATATTCATATCGATTTCAAATTTTTCTATTAAAGAATTATTTTTTTAAGGTTTTAAAAAAAAATTTATTGAAAAATCATGGTCTTTACGGATCGTGTACTTTGGTTTGCCAAGAAATTCAAGGTTTGTTTAGAATTACTATTGTACAATGCCAAAAGTTCTTAGAATAAGGTATTTTTTTATAATTAGCGTATTCCGAAACGCTTAAGAGGATCATTGATTGATTCACTTCGTATACATTGCATCGGTGGAACCGGGGGAAATGGTTTACCTAAATTTGGTGGTATTGGAGGACAAGGAGGCTGTATATATTGTATTGGTACAGAAAATGTGAATTTGAATAAAGTTTCTAAACTGTAAGTTTATTTACAAAGACATTCTGAGTTTTTTTTTTAATATTCTAAATTATAATCATTTAAAATTACAGATATCCTGATAAAAGAATAATCGCTAAACATGGTGAGGACAGTTTCAAGAAAAAAATTATTGGTGGCCCAGGTGAAGATACTGCTTTGGATGTTCCTCTAGGTATTACACTGTATTCGGAAAATGTCAAATTAGGTAACTATATTGACTCATTTTATTTTCATATCATCTTAAATGTAGAAATGATAATGATGATCGTCTTAAAGAGAAATGTAGTAAGTGTAAATAAATATATTTCAATTTTTAGGTGAAATAAATGCAGTAGGCGACACATGCATTTTGGCTCGAGGAGGACCAGGTGGAACCAAAGAAAATGGATACTTAGGGCGTGAAGGTCAAAATCGCACAATAGTTCTAGATCTGAAATTAATTGCTGACGTAGGATTTGTTGGATTTCCAAATGCTGGAAAAAGCACATTGCTAAAAGCTCTATCTAGAGCGAAACCTCAAATTGCAGATTATCCATGTAAGTATAATTATTACGCATGTAAAAATACAAAATCTATTAAGGCTTTGTAATAGATTTTTTTTTACTTAATTTTCAGTTACGACAATTAGACCAAATTTGGGAACAATAGTATATCCAGATTTTAGACAAATATCTTTAGCTGACTTACCTGGTCTCATCGAAGGAGCTCATATAAATATTGGTATTTTTTTTTATTAATGGAAATAAAAATTAAATGTGTATGTTATGTTTTATATACTAAATATTGATCAATTTTTAGGCATGGGTCACAAGTTTTTAAAACATGTTGAAAGAACAAAGTTATTATTGCTTATTGCTGATGTTCAGGGTTTTCGATTAACTCCTAGACATGATTTGAGATCATGTTTTGAAACTGTTGTGCTTTTAAATAAGGTATTTATTTATTTTATTTTATTCTGTATATATTACAATGATATGAACATGTTTCTTTTAATTAATTACTTTTTTGAAAAATATAAAAATCTTTAGGAATTAGAGCTGTATAATCCAGATTTAATAGATAAACCATCGTTGTTACTAATAAACAAAATGGATACAGAAAACTCAAAAGAAATGTTCGACGAAGTTAATCATAAATTAAAAAACATTGAGGGTGAATGATTATGTTACATTTTTTCAACTATATTTCCTAGAAATTCTATATTTCTAAACTTTTTAATCCATTAGGTCACCTGCATGAACTATCACCGGAAATTCGCCCAAAAAAACAACTCCAATTTAGTGAAATCATGGGAATATCTGCCAAATATGGTGCAGAAGACATAGGTGAAGTGAAACAAACGATACGAGCATTGTTAGATCTGGCTGAAGAAGAAGAAGATAATGATGACGTTTTTGAAGAAATAGAAGACAAAATTAGAGAAAAAGGACCGATGTTAACGTAATTCTTAAATACAACATGATATACATATGTTTGTCGTGAAAGACATTTATATTACACAGTTCGATTTTATTTCAACATAGAAAATAAACGAAATATAACAATATCATGGTACATGTTTGTATTAGAACTTATTTTGTGTATAATAAATTTTTTTATAGTTTAGTCTTTTGCGGCCTTTTCTTTTTCGCCTAACTCGGGCGGATGTTCTAAAATTTTATCTATAAGACCGAATTCTTGAGCTTCTTTTGGATTCATAAATTTATCTCTTTCCATGGAAGACTGGATCAATTCTAAAGGTAAACCAGTATGTTTAACATAAAGTCCATTGATTTGATTTTTTAATTTCATAATTTCTTCTGCTTGTATTTGAATATCAGTAGCTTGTCCCTGACAACAAAATCTATTTTAAAAAATGCACATATAAACCATATTTACATATTCAGAAATCATACCTGAACACCACCCGATGGTTGGTGTACCATAATTCGCGCATTTGGTAAGGCATGTCGCATACCAGGTTCTCCAGCTGCCAATAATAACGACGCCATACTGCAAGCTTGTCCAACACACCTAAATATAATAAAACTGAATAATATCGAGAAACTGAGATATTGAAAAAGAAAGTATTATGTATTATTGTAATACCATGTAGCGATTGGTGGCAATATGTATTGCATAGTATCGTAAATTCCTAAACCAGCTGTTACGCTACCTCCAGGTGAGTTAATGTACATGTGAACTGGTTTTTTACTTGATTCTGGAAATGATTTTAGATTATATATTACAAATAATAGCAGTACTACTCTAGAGTTTACTATATTTTACCTGATTGCAAAAATAACAATTGTGCAACTACTAGAGAACTTAAATCATCGTGTATAGGCCCCATTAAACATATGATTCTTTCTTTTAACAATCTTGAATATATATCGTACGCTCGTTCGCCACGTCCTGTTTGTTCGACTACGATTGGAATGAGATTTATGTTATTTGTAGCAGAAACGTGGAGACATTCTTTCCGGCTCAATTGGAAATGTTTCTAAAACATGCAACAGTTTGAATGTGAAGTGAAACCATTTATATAATTCCAAATTAATATAAAAATACCGTTAGGTTAGAAAGTTGACGGACGGTTTTGATCATTTTGAAAATGAATAACGGGATTTTCGGTTAATAAACTATATTCAAAATCAAAATATAAATATATGGTTTATACGTGAAAAATAAAAACAGAAAATAAACTTTATGAAGTTAACAATCGACAAGCTGTCAATCTGTCAACGAATACACAATCAAAAACATGGCCATTAACTTTATTTTGTGATTTATGATTTATATTCCAAATAGACATTTTTTAATAATCTAAAAAATATAATTTAGTTAAAATACCGAATTCAAAAACCGAAATATATATTATATATATATTTTTTTCAAGCAATGACTAGAATTTAAGATGTTAAGGCCATCAATATTTTTTAAACGTCAAAACGTCACATTGACAGTTTGTTGAAGTTTCGTGTGAGTTTGCCGTAATATGCAGCATGCCGTTTTCAGCATGGGGGGTGAAAAAAAGCAAAAATCCCCAAGAAGCAGAGAAAAACGTGAAAAGTGGATGGGCTCTGAAACGGGCTCAGTTCGAAGAAATGTTTTTAGAAAAGATCGTCCGAGCCAATGATATTCGAACGTCTCCGGCAGGGGCTAAATATTGGATATTGGTAGCTCTTCGTATTTTAATTACTTTTCTGCCACAACCTGGATACATTCATCCCGATGAGTTTATGCAAACGTTAGAGCCTATTGCAGGTACGTCTTTTATCTTAACTTTCTTATGTATTGTTTTATAAATGTTGGACTTTATGGTTTTGCTTGTTTTGCAGGTAGTATATTGGATGTCGAGTGGACTCATTCTTGGGAATTCAATAATTCGTTTCCACTCCGGAACATGGCGTTATCGCACTTGTGTATTGGTGTTCCGATCAAAATATTACATGGTTTTAGTGATTTATCCAAATACTATTTTGATTTTGCATTTTTGACACCATATACATTATTGGTTTTTCCTCGTCTTATTTACTGTCTTTTGTCTTTCATTAATGATTATTGCTTGTTTAAGATATGCAAATTGTACGGAGAAAGTTTTAGTGATAGGTTATTCTTTTTAGCTAGTTCATATGTCACAATAGTATATGCAACTCACACATTTTCTAATAGTTTAGAAATGATTTTGCTCTCTATGTTGCTATTTTTAGTTTCCGATTGTATGCTTACTGCTAAGTGTGTCATCGAACACAACGAGGCACTCACTGACAAATATCAAAAAGCTACCAATGTTGTAGAAAAAGTAAAATTGTACAAACTGAAAAAACTTTTGCCCGAGTACTCCCTCAGTAAATGTTTGCAAATCGCTACATTGTCTATAGTTGGTATGTTCAATAGACCAACATTTATAGCATTTGCTTTTCCTTCTGTATTTCTCTGGTTAACAAGAGGTTTGGGCTCTAAATATATAGGATTGAAAGATTTCCATTTAAGACTTTTAGTATTTGTTATATGTTGTCTCCCTTCACTATTTTTTCTCATTATAATGGACTCAACTTTTTACGGCTATTTAACTATATCAGATATTGAGTCACAAGAAATCAGTATCGAAAATTTTGTAGTAACGCCAGTAAATTTCTTGAGATATAATTTGTTTGTTGACAATCTGGCAGCACACGGTTTACATCCTAGATGGCTTCATGTTTTAGTGAATATCCCAATTCTTTTCAATATTTTAGGGATAATTGGGCTTATTTCAATAATCAGGATGTCTTATAGGTAATTTAATAATATACTTATTATTTATAATGAATAATAATTTTAAAATATTCTTATTTATTTTATTGTTTTAGATTATGTAAAGGACTATATGGATCAATGCCGAAAATTCAAAGCGTTCCTGGGCTAATGACTTTTTCAGTTATTTGTCCAGTTGCTGTTTTGTCCTTATTTCCTCATCAAGAACCTCGCTTTTTGATACCAGTCCTTTTACCAATAGTGTATCTTTACACTAAAAATATGAACCATATAAAAACCGATACCAAGTTCAAAAAAAAATTGAAATCTTTTTCTTTCGTTATATGGTGTTTTTGTAATATTTTTTTGTCTATATTTTTTGGATTTATCCATCAAGGAGGTGTATATTCTGTAGCAAATCACATACACCGTGAAATTAATTCCAGGCCTAGATATATAAATATTCATGCTATTACTTCTCACATTTATAATATTCCGCAATCGCTCATATTGTCTGAAGATCCAATGAAAATTTTCTACAACAGAGAAACTGGCCAAAAATATAAACTGGCGAAACAAGTATTTTTATATGAACTGGGCTCAAAACCCCTAACTAATGTTATAAAAGAGGTACAAAGGGTTTGGAATTTGAAAGAAGTTTTGAAAAAAACCAGAGTGCAAGAAATGAGGTTGTACTTATTTCTTCCCAGTTCTCTTAAGAAAGAATTAGCCGTCCAATGGGCTAGTGCGAACGTTACTCATTTAACGTTGATTGAAGATACTCATTTTTACCCGCATCTTAGCACTGAAGCTCTTCCGTATTTTCCATCCGAGGATGATCCTTTTTGTAATAATATCGTACATCGTTTACCAGATGTATCGGTGGTGGGAAAAATGACAATACTTGAACAAATATATTGCTTCGTTCAACAATTTTCTCTAGTCATGTATAAGATAGAATCAAATTCACGGTATATTGTATAATATATCAATAAGGAATTTAGTCCAAATAATAATTTTAGGTATCTGGTGCTTTTGAGTAATATTGCACAAAAGCATGGTTTTAATCGCAAATTTTTTTCTATGCAGCCATATTTTCAACTCATGTAGTATACTTAAGATTGACTTTTATAATTTATTTAAATACCAAAGACTTATAGTTACGAATATAAATTTTTGTAATTTTTGCTAGTAAGGAAACATTTTTCATTCCATTGCTGAAATTGTGTGATATTTGTAAAAAAAATAAGCTTAAAGTTTCAAATAAAATCATTGAATTTTAATATAATTAGTTTTATTAGTCAAAAGTAATATAAGTCATCAATAATACCATAAATATATCATTGCATTTACAATAAATAATTATAGTTAATTTAACAGTGCAATAGTAAACTTTGAAATAACAATAACTAATTTATTATTGTCGAAAATATAGGAAACATTCAAATTTTCATACATTGCCATATGCGAATGGCATTTCCTCTCCAAATTTTGCTAAATGTGCTGAATTTTTGAATGTATACAGACTCGGATGGTCTACATATGAATCACATGAAGAACACCAAACTGACAAATCAACTAAAGATAAAACCAATGAATGGTTTGTTGCTTCATAATGTTTCAGCATATGTGCGTTTACATAACGTCCGCATGCAGGCTGTCACAAAAAAATACACATATTAGTAATAGAAAATACTTGAAAAAATCCAACGATAGTGAAATTCTTACTACGTAGCATTCCAAACAGACCCAAATCTCTTCCGTATGGTCGCAATCAATACATTTTTGATTTTGAGTAATTTTGCATTCTGCAGTAATTTTTTTCAAGCCTTCCAAGTGTGGACACCAGTTCAATGGAACTACAGCAAACATTTCTTCATTTAACAGGGCCTGGATTCAAAATAGTAAAGTGTCACAAACCGTGCATTATATTTATACTAGGGGTAGGCCCGATGTTAATAACATCGCACGTGTGATTTGAGGAAAAATTTTGAAAATACAATATAATAACAGTATATCCGTTGAATATAGTTGAAAATGTGAAAAGTTTATTTAATTTATTATAGAATATTTTGTAGATATTACAATATTTATTTTAATTTAATATTAATTTATCTAATAGTAGTTGAAAAGTAAAAACGGAAAAAAAAAGCTGTTCAGGATGAAAATAAATGTTCAAGATGCAACAGCTGATCTTCGCGTTAAATCAAAATCTAACAAATTTGAAGAATGCAGGATTTTATTAAATTAAGAATTAAGATAGTGTTTTAATATCAAAAGAAAAAATCGTGCAATCAATAAATTGGAAGTGTTTTGTAATAATGAAACCATGCAAATCACAACAGATGCTCAAATATGTCGACCATAAACCAGACCAACGATGATCTTAAATCAGTGGTCAAATACGGAAAAATAATTAAAACTAAAAGAAGATAAAGTATTTTAATGATGGAGGATGGAGGATTTGAGAATAATTAGCATACTTCAGGACCAATAACATTTACAATAACAGGCACCAATAACATTTTTACAGCTCTGATGTACTTACATCTAAATTTTGAGATAAGTATTGGGATAGTGTTTGCTTAGATTCAGTTTTATTGGGCGATTCAAATTCGACACTCAAAGTGAAAACATCCGAAGGTTTTTCATATCCCAAACTCAATGAACTACTACTAGCAGGCATATTTTGGTTATCGATCGATGCTGTATCGATTAATACATTATTATTGGCTATTTCCATCTCATTGGTATTGTTCAGTCTTGGTAAGGTAGAGTCCAAATTATTATTTATTGAAGATTCTATATCGAAAGAGTTTGCAGTTGCAGAATCTCCAGTCGTATCGACTTCTTTGATATTATCACAACAGTCATAAAATACATCTTGATCTGCAACGTCTTCAGATTTAGATAACTTATCTTGCATAAGACCCCTACTCGGTGCTGGAGCGGGTAGAACATTTTCCTTTGGTAAAGCAATTTGGAAACATAAATTCTTCCAATATTTTTTATGTACATTAATAACATCGTTGATCGAATCAATTGCAGTAGGATGCGGTGATGCTTTAGTATCGACATTATACATAACTGGATCACCCAATAAAGCTTTTGTACACATTGTCATTGCGTATGATATCGATCTGACATTATAACCTCCTTCAAGACAAAGGACTACTTTTCCTCTAGCTAATCCTGCTAACCAGTGTGTGAGCTGCCCGTAGCATTCAGGTGAAATTTTACAACCTATAAATTGAAATTATTGATGATTTGAATCAAACAATGTATTTTTTTTTTTAAATATACAAACCTCCTAACGGATCTCCGATACACGCATCGAAACCAGCAGATATAAGTACCAACTCCGGATTGAATTCATATGCAACAGGCAAAACTATTTGAGTAAATGCAGCCAAATATTCTTGATCGCCCATTCCACGCTGTATTAATACATAAGATTATTGTATACAGAGTGTTATGAAAATTATTAAAAGAAAATATTTTTACCTTATTCCATGGTATATTAATATTAAAACCACAACCAGCCTTTTCACCGACTTGAGTATAATTCGCTTCAGTCGAAGAAGGGAAAAATGTCCCATGATCGTAACGGTGAAGTGAAATAAACAATACTCTTGGATCGTTTAAGAACATACTTTGTGTTCCATTGCCGTGGTGTACGTCCCAATCTACTATGAGTATTCTGAAATTCAAAAACAAGTTAATATAATGAAACAAAGTAAAAATGAAACAATCAAGGTTTCATACCGTTTTAATGAATATTGAGACATCGCATATTTAGCAGCAACACCGACATTATTGAAAAAACAGAAACCGCAAGGCATATCTTCAGATGCATGATGACCAGGTGGACGTACAATGCAAACGCCACTTCCAGAATCCCCATTCAATACAGAATCAACCACCTAAAATAAAAATAAAACACAATTAATTCAATTATACATTTCATCCAAAATATACAAATAATAATTACCTGCAAAACGCTACCAGCTGCGACTGATGCACAGTGAAACGTTTCATTGTGTAAATAAATAGAATCGTACTTTTCTTGTTGATTAGCGAGCGATTGATTAGAACAAGTGGCTGTAGTCTTCAACCATGAAAGCAACGATGGAGTGTGAGCCATTTCCAACTCTTCATCTGTGGCTATGCGAGAATCGAGTTTTGTCATCCGTTCGAGGAGTTTGAACTCTTGCAAACGTGAGTAAATGCGGGATATGCGTTCAGGACGTTCAGGGTGGTCTCTAAAATTTAAATTTATATTACGTTAAGCGATAAAAAAATCGCTGATTAAAAAAAATGTATATATATACGCACGATTCATGAACGTTTTTATGTTTGAGCATAGTTTCATCATACACGTAACATACTCGGTGAGTAGGCACAGATAAATCGGTAACTGAAAATTAATTATAAATTATTTTTATGATAAATATTGTATCAATTAACTTAACTCAGTTACAGATTAACCATACCAATTTTCAAATGACTTAATTTTTGTTTAACGTCATCCAAGAATTCTTTAGATTGTATAGGATAGCAATCTCGAGTCGCGAAAGTGTCCGGTCTTTTTTCATCCCCTAACCATTGCACCTCAACCTTATGCTTTATTTTATTAACATCGCTCACGTTGAGAATCGTTTCATTTACACTATATGTAGGTTGATAGTTGAAGCAATTCCAATATGGTTTGTGAACATATATACAGTTCAGTATAGATTCTATTATACTAAAATCAAATAATTGTTTTTTTAATGGATCACATAAATTTTAATGAAATAAAAATATATATATTTACGATTGTGTCGGAGGAGTTAAAGCACGCAATGGAGGAACTGGATCTCCTAATAAAGTTCTTAACGTAAGTGCAGCACCTTCAGCTAAAGAAGATAAACAATATCCACCTTCCAAAACCACTACAACTTTTCCACAGACTCCCATGAGCATGTGCGTCAAATGTGCATAGCAAGCAGGACTTATTTCCATTTCACCCTGTTCCAAATACAGATACGATTACTAAACAGTTAAAATTAAATAATAAAACACATTAAAGACATAGTTAATCAAAAGCATCAAAGCCAATGTTATAATTGTTGATATAAGCGAAAAATAATATTTTTGAAATGTCACTGTTATATCAGTACAAAAGAACAAATATATCATTTAAAACCTTTTCATCGCCCAAAGCAGAATCGTATCCTGCAGAGCATAGTATTAACTCAGGAGAGAACTAAAACAATGAAATGGAAAAACTATCAAAAATATGCAAGAAATATGTTTACCTCGGGGCAACCTAAAGCGGCGTCGTAACCAGCCGACACCAGAATCAGTTGCGGTTGAAACTAACGATGAAAAGATGAATATTAATTTCGAAAATATTTCGATTTATAAAGACAGAAACTCTATCATATATAATTAATCACACAGTAAAAAAACATACTTCTAAAGCAACAGGAAGCAATAACTGATGCCAAATTGCAAGATAATCAGAATCTTGCATTTTAGTTTTATTCAAAGGTACGTTAAAATTGTATCCTGCACCTTCTCCAGTGCCGACATAATTAAAATTCGATTGATGAAGATTAGGCCAAAACGATCCATGTTCGTATCGATGAATCGAAAAATACAACACTCTAAAACACAATAAAATATGAAACTCATTTTATATCAAACACATTTTGAACTTAAATTTTTAAATATACCTCGGATCGTCATAAAACATCTGTTGCGTTGCTTGCCCATGATGAACGTCCCAATCCACTATCAAAACACGCTTCAGTTTGAACTTTGTAATTGCATGTTGAGCTGCCAATCCCACGTTATTATAAAAACAATATCCGCAAGGCTCCGCTTTCATAGCGTGATGACCCGGAGGTCGAACTAATGCCATTCCACTGCCGCCTGCTCCTTTCAGAACATCGTCGACCAATTTAACAGTACTGCCTGCAGCCATCAACGATAACTCGTGAGTTGACTAAAATTCAATTGAAAATAGATTAATTATAAATAAAAGTACTTTAAACGATATTAATACATATGAATATTACGGGGTGAATATAAACTGCATCATATTTGGAAGATATGTTTTCGAGTAAATTAATATTATTAGATTTGTGAGTTGATAATAATAAATCGTAAACGCTCGGCGAATGCAGTTTAGAAACATCTTCTTTTGTGGCAGAACAAATTTCGGTGAGGATACATTTGCGTACTAAATCCAGTTCGTAGCATCTATATTAAAAATAATGTTAATTTTCGATAGTTTTGATTCTATTAAAGTGATTATAATGAAAAAAAAAATACCTGTCTATGATAGAAGATAAACGTCCAGGACATTCGGGATAACTCGAATCCCAAATACATTCGTGCTCTAACATACGTTTTTCGAGTACCAATTCTACTGGTCCTTTTTCAATATTCTTTGAATCGATAGCGGTTTGGAAATGATCTCGCAATTCGACTTCCATGTTGGGGCGTTTTTTCTGTAAAGCTTTCTTTTTAGCTGCTAACAACGAAGTAGAAGGCTGCAATAATTGTTTTTTTATTAAATTTAATGAAAAATCTCAGCATTTAACGATTCACAATTATAAAACCAACCTTCACATTTGCAGACATTGCCCTGGTTTGTATTTTGGCTTTTCTTGCAACATTTCTGGTCGTTACTCCAGATTGTGAGTCAGTCGAAAGGTTTTTTTTTCTTTCGTTCAATGATTTTTTCGATAACGGAGAAGCCTATAAATAAAAAATACATCAAGTTACACGATAACTGATATTTTATCAAAATGAGAGGGTTGTATTTACCATAATAATACATATATTATAATATAAGATACACTAACCATCAAATTTATCGATACAGAAGATTATATGATATATTTTAAGTCATTATCATTATTTCAAATAAAAGATACGAACACTTTCTGTATAAAGAAAATACATGATTAAAACAATTATCTACTCTAATCAGTTAATTTCAATAATTGAAAGAATAAAACTAGTTTAAAAAAGTATTTTTGATGTGATATGGATTTAAACACAGATGACATAGCAAAACATAAACAACACACGACAAGACAACATAATACAAAACAAAATACGAATTCACATGGAAAAAAGCCTCTGTTACTACAATTTTACCTAAAATCTTGGACAACGAACTGATATGGAAAACGTTCAATCATGTACAAGCTAACCTATAAAACCGTGAAGCGGAACAAATCACAAACATTAAAACGGTGAAATTTTTAAGAAATCTAAAAGCCTTTTTCTATAAGAAATGATAATTATTACTATTGCGGTTTTTATGAAGTTAAATGAAAACAGTCAGGGTCAAACGTCAATGACGCACTGTCAACAATAAGAAGTCGAGATAACACAGATGAATGACCCACATCGATAATTATTACAGCGGTACCTGAAATTATGATAATGAATAATTCATAACAGAATTGCTGAAAACGATATAAGTAGATGAAATTTTAGATTTTTTTTCGATCAAATAATTCAAATAACTTTTTATTAAATCAATTTCATTTTGTTTCAATTACTTACCTCGTTTTCGATAGGAGTTTCATTTTCAATCGGTGATTGTTCCATTTTAGCTCTAAAAAGTAATAAAAAACTTATGTATGCTTCAAGAGCGGCAGAAGGATTTAAAATAATTTTAGTGGAATAAATTAATGGTCTTATTTGTATCTATTAGGTCTTGACAGTAATATTTTAGGTTATGTCGTTCATCTGTCAAAAGAACGACTGTTTGAGCATTTTATAAATACTGAAAAGATTTATGGTATAATATTTTTGTACATATTTACAACTTTAAGATATTATTGCAAAATTGATGATGTTTTTCAAAGGCATTGTCAAATATGAATCGTATAATAATCCAATTTGATTATTGATAATTGCGAAATTTCTTTCAATTTTGAAATAAGTGAAAGTCGTGAATAGTTGTGTACATACCTAATATATATTTTGAGCCGAAATTTCGATTCGGGTGCAGTGTCGTCCCGAGACCTTTATACAATGACTGACTCGTTCAAATGACTACATTGCCATAAATGGCAAGGATGCCTACACTTTGTATTACGACACTCGCCCACACAATTTACTTCTGTCATAATACTTCATTATAGCGTTGAAAACCTTTTGTCTTTTCGCAAGGAATGACAAGTTGATATTGCTCATATTTTTATTTTACAGGTAGCGTTTTCGTTTTATCCAACATGAAACTGTTTTGGAAACATGTTATTCAACATAACAGAAGAAACAAACTCTTTCATAAATGTGTCAGTACATGGACTCCTTTGGCGACGACATTCAATCATAGGCCATCTCAAAAATTCAATTTTAGTTTGATGAGAGAAGATTCTGTAATTTTCGTATATCAATGTTTTAAAAATATGTAGAATTATGTGTAAGATTTAGATATTATTTTAGGGTCTATTTAGAAAACCTGAACTTGTTGGTTTTGAAGGGTTTTATAGTTGGAAAGAGGCTGTTATTAGAAAAAGTGATGACTTGGTCGAAGAAGCTATAAGTAGCAACAAAAAAAGACCGATGGTGGAAATATTTGATGAATTATCAGATACTTTATGTAAAATAGCAGATCTGGCAGAGTTTATTAGAATCGCACATCCGAAAACAAGGTTTCGAAATGCAGCTGAAGATGCGTGTATCAGTATTAGTGGAATCGTTGAAAAGTAATAAATTAGGTACTTTTCATAATCACTTTATGTTTATTATGATTTTATATGTGAGAAACAATTTCAGATTAAATACAGATAGAGCGTTATATGATGCGTTACTCAATTCTGTGAAGAATGGTACTTCCGGGGATAAACATGTGGCTCACTTATTTTTATTTGATTTTGAACAAAGCGGTATTCATTTAGATGAAAAACCTAGAGAGAGAGTCGTCCTATTAAATGATTGTATTCTTCAAACGGGGCAAAGATTCATGGCTAGTGCTACTTCTGTTAGACATGTTCCAAAAGAAATTGTTCCACCACATATCAGACAACAGTAAATTAATTGTCTATTGAATTTTTATACTTGCATCGATTTTTGAATAATTTACAAAATATAATTGAATTTTCAGTTTCGGTAATGACAGTGAATTGGTAGTTACGGGACTTCATGTAGATTCAAATGAACCTCACGCACGTGAAATAGCATACAGATTATACTTAGCGCCCGATCCTGTACAAGATATGGCACTTTTAAACCTTCTTTCAGGTAGACAAGAAATGGCTCAACTTTGCGGATTTTCTACTTATGCAGACAGGTTTTTTAAATTTAATAATATACACACTTTTTTTGTAATACGACTATTTAATTTTGATCTGTAATTATCAGAGCAATCAAAGCCAGTACAATGGAAAGCACTTCAAATGTATTGGAATTCTTGGACGTTTTATCTGGAAATTTAAGAGATAGGGCTCAAAAGGATTTTGATCAAATGTTGCGGATGAAACAGAAAGAAGTCCCATCTGCAAATAAACTCGAATGTTGGGATACTCCGTATTTCTTATTAAAAGCAAAACAGAATTGGTTAAAAGTAGCCAGTTCTGAATACAGTCCTTACTTCTCACTCGGTGGATGTATGGAAGGATTTAATTTACTTTTACAATCTCTTTATGGAATCTCATTACAACATGAAGAAATGTTGATTGGTTAGATATCATTACAGTATTAGTTTTTTCAAATTCGATTATATTATATTTTTATAATTTTTCATGTATCAGGTGAAAGTTGGTCTCCTGACGTTTATAAACTGGCTGTTATACACGAAACTGAGGGTTTGTTGGGTCACATATATTGCGATTTTTACGAAAGACCAAATAAACCGAATCAAGATTGTCATTTCACTATTCAAGGTGGAAAACAACTCCCCGATGGAACTTATCAAGTAATTTCAAATGAAAATATATATTCATTCATGCAGTATTATTTTAAACTATTACAATTTTAGAATCCAATAGTAGTGATAATGTTATCATTAAGCTATGGAAATTGGGGAGGTCCAGCACTATTATCACCAGGATCGGTAGATAATTTGTTCCACGAATTAGGACACGCTATGCATTCGATGCTAGGAAGAGCCAAATACCAGCATGTATCAGGAACACGGTGTCCGACTGATCTAGCAGAAGTCCCATCAGTATTAATGGAGTACTTTGCTGGAAATCCACAGGTTTTTTATTTATTCTGTGTATATCAGATGAAAATAAAAACAATAATTGTTATCGGTTTGTTTTTTTTTTTTAGGTTCTTCGATTATTTGCCAAACATTTTCAAACCAATGAACCGATGCCAGAAGGGATGTTACATCGATTATGCGCTGCCAAACATGTATTCAGTGCGAGCGAAATGCAACAACAGGTTTGTTAGAATGATTTATTTTTAAATGTACTAGCGTGTCTAATATTTTGTATATTTATTATATAGGTATTTTATTCAGTACTTGATCAAAAATATCATGGAAAAAATCCACCATCGGACAAAATATCTTCCACAAATATATTGAAAGAAATTCAGAGCCAATATTATAACTTGCCATACGTAGAAAATACAGTAATTATATTGAAAATTTTAATGTCTTGAAATATCTTTTGATGTCTTAATATATTGAAATGTCTTACATTAAATCCATATTTTTTAAATGTATATTTATAATTTTAGGCTTGGCAACATCGTTTTAGCCATTTAGTTGGTTATGGAGCAAAATATTATTCATATTTAATATCAAGAGCAGTAGCGTGGAGTTCGTGGCGTAAAACATTTATAGAAAATCCACTCTCGAGAGGGGGTGGCGAGTGGCTGAGGAGCAAGTTGCTCCGACATGGTGGCTCTTTACCATGTTTACCCCTCGTTACAGATCTTCTCTCTCCTATGGAAATAACCCCAACTTCACTCGCAAATGCTTTAACTGAAGAATTGGATTATCATACAGATTATTTGAACACCATACGCAAAATTGAAAACAAACACTGCAATTAAACGAGAAAATTGTATATATGTATATACCTTGTTTTAGTCTATAATCAAAATGTACTCATAACGTTTAAATAAAATGTACTGTGATATATTTTTTTTTCGTTGAATACTTCGAAAGAATCTTTCTAAAATGAAAAATAAAAAAATAAAATTTTAATGTTTTGTTATTTATGACTTCCTAACGATAAAAAAAAATTCTAGTATGGATTTCAATTTCACATTGACGGAGTGTTTTTATGAATTTTGGAGAACATCGAAAGATACATTTAAAACTAAAAACAAAAATACGAAATGCGCAATTTTGTATTTAAATACTTCGGGTGTTTATTTACATATTTATGAGTCATTTATTTTACAAATAGCAAATTTATGAAAACTTATCAGATATCCTACAATATATATATATACACAAGAAGAAAGCCGTTCTTTTATTTACTTATGCAACATAATTGTATTGATTTGGATTATCCTTATCTCTTTCCATATAATCCCGATCTATTAACGATTCGATTCTTTTCTTCAAATCAGCAGGCTGAAAATCACAATAAATTAATTACGATTATAGTAAAAAAAAAACACTACAAATAAAAAATTCAAACTCACTTTGACAGGAAACTTGAGTTGATTATACAATTCTGATATTAATAAATTATGAGACAGGGTTTTACGCATTTTCATAATACGCACAATAGCTGCATCTATTTGATATTGGCGATCTTGATAGACTCTTTCTTCTGTGGCTTTTTGCTCTTCAGTCTGAAATTATAAATGAGACGTTTCATTATGATAAAAAATTTCGAATAACATAACATATGATAAGGAGGTCTACTAACCGTTTCTTTCATTTGAATTTGATTGATTTTTATTCTGAAAAATTTGTTTGTGAAATTAGCATTAAATGTGAAACGATCTAGATCTTGTACTTCACGACCACGAGGATTTTTCGTTAAAACTCTGGCTTTTCCACAAGCGAGAGACTGAAGAGTACGTCGTACTTCTCCATCCTATTTTAAAATTAAAATAATATGTACCTCATGTGATGTTAATCAATATTCATTATCAATTGAATTTATCACTTACTTCTATATTTGTAGCTGTTCTAATTTCTTCTATAGAAAGATTATCTCCTTCGTTGAAAAGCAAAAGAACTAAAACTTGAAATAACGATACTTGCAGTTCTTTTTTCTCCTAAGAAAATGAAAAAAAAAATTAATAAAAAGTGTTAATGTGTATTTGATTTCTTAATATTTTATACAAATAAGAAATGTGCGATATGTTTAACAATCTATTGACCTGTGTGAAATGTGCTCTCAAAACACAATGTCCTAAAGTAGGCTGCCACTGTAATTTACGTCCGCTATGTTTAGCGAGATAAAATTTAGTGAAAACAGCTTGGTGACGGAGCAAACTAGCTGGTAATCGCACTTCAACGGCAGGATATGTCGGCCAGTAGCCCATAGTTAAAATTGCTACTGACAATTCGAGTTCTGATTCAGTTGAATTTGTCATATGCTAAATAAAATAAAATAAATTTTGTTACAACTATACGAAAACATTTAAATACTAATCGAATGTTGAAAACATACTTGTTTGAAAGCTATATTAATATCTTTAGATAATTCCATGTCTTTGAACATTCCTTCTAATTTAGAAGTGAAGCCTCCACCACATTCTTGTTTTAATTTACTTAACATTGACTTTTCCGCATCCACGCTCGCCGATTTTCCAACTAGCAAACGTTTCGCCAAATCCTATTTGTCACAATATATTAAGATATACAATATATTAAGTATCGAAGATCCGAATAGGACTTAGTCAAATAATTGAAACTACAAAATTACCTTTTTATAAAACGCTTCGAACACATCTTTACCGTGTATAAATCTAAATTGTACCATTATTTTATCTAGTAGCTTTTCAAGTTCTTCTTCCGTAGCTTCTTTGTTTCCAGCGCGTAATTTTACATCGACAAATTTTGCTGAAATTTTAATTTAATTGTAAAACAATGAATGCCAAATAGTAATAATTTAGAATTTGAAAAAATTACCTATTAATTCAGCAGGTTTATTTGTTCTTTGATTAATAAAATGTTCAAAGGCCTCTTTAAGCGAATTTATAAATTTTTCATTTTTATTGAAACATGTTAAGACTATATAATCGAGTTTATCCTTAAATTCGAGTAATTCTTGCACCATACTTTTATCTTTTTCAGGATCTATTACGATAGTGCGACCTTTTTTCTAAAATGAAAAAAATAAGTTTAAATAAAAAAGAACTGAAAGTACGGGACTTATATGAAACAAATATAACACACCTTGATATAAGAATTGAAGTGAGAGCAGAGTTCAGAAAGACCATTTTTCACACGAGAGAACAAATTATATAATAAAGTGAGGTCCGCAATTCGTGGAGCGTCCAACAAAGACGCGAGTCCTTTAGACAAAACACCGGTAACGTGTTCGCTAACTAATTGTTTTTCTACACAATGCACTAATTGAGGTCTGCAAAACAACAGTGATAAATTAATTCAATATTTTCAACGTTGAATTTGATCAATAAAGTGAAAAAGTTATTACTTAGTCGATGGGTCGAGGTAATGTATTAATCTTTCTAATTCTTCACGTAAACGACGATCTACGTGTGCTAAATATTGAGGCACTGTACACTCCTGCATCAATCGTTGACCTTCGGCGGCATATACCCGTTCTGTAGCTAGTAAAAATCTGGAAAAGAACATTCACAATATAATTCAATATGAATAAAACCAATCGACACTATTCGTATTTTGTTAATTACTTGTGTTCAAAGGCTTCTTGATAAATCTGCAAGTCAGATAACATTCTTAGTAAAGATTTCAGAAGAGTTCTATCGACTGTGTCTCCTCCTCGCTCTTTTTCTATAAGCATTAATAAACCTTCCACCGTCCTGGTCTGCACCAATGTATTGAGCGCTATATGGTGCCGGAAGAGATCCAATCCCATATCCCTAAAGAAGTCAAAACGGTTCAATAAAAGTAAACGAGAGTGATTTTTAATTGCGAGTAAAATTAAGAAATACCATATAGAATGTATCGACGGATTTTGTAAAACGTAAGTACGATCGAGGTAGAGAAATATACTTCTTATCATTATCATCTGCCTGCAGTGAGCTCTCCAACAGTCGTTGATTTTTTTTAAAAATACGTGACGATCCATGGATTCGCCTAAAAATTGTTCAATATTGGATTTCACATGAGATTCAGTCAATCCGGTCAAATTGACATATAGTTGAGACGCCATCTGAAATTGTAAACGAATTGAAAATGTTTTTAATATTACTTTTAAATAATATAATATGATCAATTTTGTCAATCACCTTATGATTGCACATATTTTCAACAGCTTGATACAATTCTTCTAAAGAATAAGCAATTGCTTTGGACGTTTGAATGGCTACGACGGCCTCTCGCAATTTACTCCAAGTGTTTTCTTGATAATTGTCTGGCAAGTTCGGTTTACCTGATTACAAAAGAAAAACAAAATATATAAATAAGATAATTAATGGATCTTGTGTATTAATATGAAAATTAAACAAAATATACAATTTCAATGAATTTTCTTCATCAAATATTGAATAACCGAATTGATAAATTATATGTTGTAATCGCTTATACAGAATGGCGAATGAAAGACGGGTTTAGAAAAATCATAACTTATTCATTTTTAATCTTAATTTTAAAGGTTATAGAGAAATCCTTGGACATCAAAATAGCTATATATGATGTCTAGCAATGAGTGAGACTTATTGAGTGTTTCTATTTTAGTGAATGATGAAATATTGAATCTCAGAGAAAATAATGGCAATATTTTAATGTAATATGAATTGAAAATGAGTGACGAGGCCTATTTTCATTTAGAGAAGTACAATAAATAAAAATAAAATATCAATTTTAGGATATTGAAAATGCCAGGGATATTACATCAGCATCAATTGCATCCCGAAACATAAACTATGTTTTCAATGATTTTCAATAATTGATCTTTTGCTGAAAAAGAAAAACCCAACAAATTTTAATCGCTGCTGAATAACATATATTAGCTATTTTAATCTTAAAGAGTTCCTCTATAACAGGCTTGTCCAAAGGGCCACCTCGGTGCCAGAGTGGCCTCCACTTTTCTAAAACATCTTGAGCTTTTTTTCTCGAATTTTGTTGTAATTCGAAGAAAATTAGTATTCTTTTATCGAATTATTGAAGAATCGATTTTTTCAAGTACATTCTAATCAAAATATATGTATTTTATCGTTAAAAAAAAATGCAAATCGACGATGCTCACAAATGACATATTTTGCCCAGATTGCGCCCACAAGCTTGACATTCCATTTGTTCGATTATTTATTTCGTTAAAATTAGCATTCATCTCAAAAGTATTACGACAAATCGATCCAAGAATCATATAATAAGACAAATAACTCATAAAATAAATCATGATAGTGAAAAAATATCGCAAACAACGCATGTTAATATTTCAATTATATCAATTAGCAGCTGTCAAAAAATGGCTCACACAAAACACACACGTATGCGCCCAAAAAACGAACAGCATTTATTCCGAAATGTGCTTGTCGAAATGGTTTTGTAATGGAGATAAATAACTTTACCAATATTTTAATACTTATTATGTTTTGAATTTACAACGATTGAAATTTCAAAATTTGAAATTTATAAGTGGCCCCCGATGTTTGTACATTTCGGCCAAAGCGGCCCTCGCATGCTAAAATGTTGGACAAGCCTGCTCTATAACCAGCAAAAAATAAAAGATTGAAATTGTGCAAGTGACAATGTTTCCAAACCCATCAGTTTTTCAGTGGCCACCTTATAGGGTAACAACATTAGTGGTAGACTATTTCTCAGAAAAACAAAAAAATAAGTTTCTAAATATGATACTCTGTAGGGAAGAGTACGATAGAACAGCTTATTACAGCTATCTCATCTTCCAATATAAATTTTGTTTTCTCGAAATTCCCGTTTTGTGCATTCTGTACATTCACGAAGGTCAGCTCACAGAAAGACATATTTTGATAAATTTTTTCTTGCCTCAGAATTCCGTATGTCCCCCTGGAAAGCAGGACCTTCGTGATTGCTTAGATAAAATTAAACGTAGAGCTCCCAGTAAATGTAAATGTGGCGCCCGTAGTTTCGCCTACTAAACTATAATGGTTTCCAACTAAGCTGGTTCAGGAAGCTGACATAGAGTGGGGTGAATATAACATGCAGGATGATGGGCTTCCTTTCGATAGAGCTTATGTATCGTACATTTTCCCAAAAACCATAATCTTTAAAACCCTAAATTTTTACTATTTCCTAAAAAATGATAAACTACAGATACACAGTCCACCCCTAGCATCGTCACCCTACACATCGAAAACAAACATTGCACATACAGTTTTTTCACTCCGAGTTCAATGTTTTCTTCTTCGATCCGAATACCTTACATTTCAAATGAAATATTCTGCATTTTAAATTAAATATTTTTCATTCAAAAATTAATATTTTCCATTTCAAATCTTCGTAGATTCGAGGACATTTCATTTGTTGAAAATATTTTCCATCCATTACTTTTATTAAATCGCTTACCGGTAATACAAATGCGAATGATAACGAAGAAAAAACATTTTCAACAAATGACGTGACTTGAATCGACGAAGATTTGAAATGGAATATATTAAATTTTAAACGAAAAATATTTAATTTAAATTTAAAATGCAGAATAGTTTGAAATGAAAAGTATTAGGATCGAAGTGAAAAACATCGAACTTGGGACGAAAAAATTGCACAAACACCCAACATACATCAACAAATCCAAACCACCGAATCGAAAAACAAATCCGCGGCTACAAAAACGGCGCAAAAAATAAAGCCGGCTCTCGGTGACGTTTCTAGGTTATGTTACATTTGAAATTCTTGATGATGAGCTTCTTGGCCTGGCCGGGCTTGGCGAGCGGGGGCTTCAGCCCCACGGGGCCGTCGGGCACCAGCAGCGAGAAGTTGTCCCTCTTGTCGAACTCCTCGCGCTCTTCGCCGTCGCCAGCCTCTCGGGTCTCGGACGACATGTCGCTGGGGCGTCACTTATGGGGGCTCCGCTGGGGATCGCAGCTGGTTGCTGGTTGCTGGTTGCTGGTTGCTGGTTTCCGGTTAAGGTGAGCGAGGAATGGTGGATGTCGTCTGTAGCTGGTTCGGTCGACCGCAGCTGCAGATGCGGCGGTCAACACCACGCCGCTCCGCCTAACAATAAGTTGTAGATTCGTTGTGCATTGGATGGCGACCAGACGTTTGCACAAATGACGCAAACGCACGCGACGTAAGCGGGCACGATGCAAGCGCAAATAAGCCAAGCGTACACGATGCAAGCGCAAATGACCAAAGCGTACACGACGCAAGCGTAAATTTTTCGAATTAAAGTTAAAAACGGATAACACGAAACTAAAAGCACTACCATATCATTAGGGCTTGCAATTTACTGTCAAATTTCGATTACCGGTAAACGGTAAATAATTGGTCTCGTTACCGGTAAATAAAAAAAATAAATTTATGTAGATTGAATGATATGACTGTATGACTGTATGTGGTTACTTTTACTAAAAAAACAGTATCCTTGATTGAAATCTAAAAATTATATGAAATATATGTATGGAAATCCATCGTATGTTACAAATAATGTAACATTCGGTGCTGAAACTAGAATAAATTATTATTAACCCCGTTCACAAAATCATAATGGCGCCTCTCACACTCATAAAAGCACACTTTCAAATTTTCTTCTGCAATAATATGTCTATATCTACCCTTAATTCGCAATAAAATCGTTTCCGGTGATTACCGGTAATTTTTTAATTTACCGGTAATTACCGATAACATATTTTGGCATATTTTGGGCGGTTAACCGGTTAACCGGAATTGCAAGCCCTACATATCATCTTCCTAATTATTTTTTGCTAGCCGATTTTTCACGTTAAGCGATTTCCTCTGTACTCAATATGATTATTATTTTCATTTTGATAAAATTATCTGGTAAAGACCAATGACGTGTGTTCTACCGAGGTCTGAGCCTTGTAGGACCAACGGTCTCGCCTCGTCTATCAAACTGGTGATCATTACGATCGCAAAGTGGGCATCGAGGGGCCGAGGGCACAGTCTGCTTAGTCTTTAACTCGTCTGTTCCGCTGGTAGTCATTGCGATCCGCTTAGAAGACAGCGATCACAAAGTCTAGCACAGGCTTGTCCACAGGGCCACTACGGTGCCAAAGTGGGCCCCCACTTTTCACACAAAAACAAACATAACCATTTTCAAACACCATTTATTCCGAAATGTACTCATTGAAATAGTTTTATAATGGAAATAAATAACTTTACCAATATTTCAATACTTATCACGTTATGAATTTACAAACATTGATATTTTGAGATTTGAAATTTGTAAGTGGCCCCCGCATACTGAAATTTTGGACAAGCCTGGTCTAGCACATAAATACACGTATCGTTGGTCTGAGAGCCTTCTCCGTTGGCATGGGCGGACTGGCTCTTATGTTACATGTCCCTTACCGAAATACGACTTGGGCTAGCGCGGTAAGGTATAGCCTAGACTGCCGCATTTGTCTGGCAAGGCCTTGTCCTGCAGTAGATAACTTATAGGCTGCTAATGATGATGATGATGATAATAATGGTTATCATTGATGGTTATCATTTTCATCTTGATTTCTTACTTTTTCTCTAAGTACCTACATACTTCATCCTGAAATTAAATAAATTGAAATTTAATGTTAATTTTAAAATATGAAGAAATCAAATACATAGAATGGAAGCTTAAGGGAATTCTATTTCTGTTCAATATTTCCTTTTTTGCCAGAAAGTCAAGTTCCTCAAGTAAATTTTTATAATCATTTTCAATTTTCATTTTTTCTAAAGCCTTCTCGCCCTACATTTTACTTAAATCGTTGAGACGTGCTTTTGTCGCTTCTAAAGATTTTTCAATAGCCTTATTTTCTTAAGTTTCTTCAAAAGCACTTTGAAATGCGTCCACTTTTTTTTGTGAAAGTCTTTCAACTAGATCATCATCGCTAACATAATTGTTTTTACAAAAATTTTTATTGTAATCATAACATTTCTCTATTCTTTCATTAAGAAATGGGGAATGATACTTTCGGTTAGAAATACTAGAAATAGTTTTGATAGGGGATTTTGTATGAGATCTTTCACTTCGATGTACATTTTTCAACGGCATTTTATCGATACCACTGCTGAATATTTTTTTATGTGACATAATACTATTTGTTTTAGGAATTTCCTTAACTGTTTTTTGTCGCGATTCTAGATTTGAAAACTCAACTTTCTTTAAATTTTGAAAGTCACCTGCCGATTTAAATGAACTTTTTTAAGGCTGTTTATGAGATAATTTCGACAAAATTTTCATATGCCTTTATCGACTTTAGAAATAATAAACTACATATATTTATTTACTTTTTCGTATTGTTTTGTCCGATTTTACTTTTGTATTCTGTTTAATTTCAAATGTTATTATTCTTCATTTGTTATTTGTTCATGTATTGTATTTATTTTCTCATCTCAGACATTAGACAGATAAATAAAATTGTACTTTGTTTAAATGTAAAATGCTAAATTAATGATTTAAATTCATATCATAATTTAAATACATCCTGGTTTCGTTTTTCCAAAATTACACGAAATTTGAAATTTTACCTTATCCACTCCATATTAATTTCCATTATTTTAAACATAAAATATGATTTTGCTCTCACCATGAAATATAGAATATTTTGTTCGGTAAATGAACGTAATTTGGGGGTTTAGGAGAGCGGAAGAACCTCCCCTCCACTCCATACTTAAAAGAACGCCCGAACGACAAGCGCTGCGAACGTTTTGATATTTTTCAATATAACTCGGCACAAGTAAACACAGTCCAAATACTGCGAAATTTAATTTCTAAGTGTTTTAACATAAAAAAATAACGCCCGCTAAAAAAAAATGAATTAGAAAAATGAGGTACAACTAGTGGGCACGCGTCCCTAAAAGAACGCTCGTTTTGACATCTTCCGATGTATCACGGCGCCAGTAAACACAGTCCAAATTAAAAGAAACTTTGTTTCTGAGTGCTTCAACATAAAACGAAAAAAATGAAATGGTGCCATTTAAAAAAAAAAGAAAAAGTCGATATAAGGGACGATCTAATATATATGTATATATATAAATTAACTGTATTCATGAAATAATATTTAGGTATTAAACAAAAATTGGTGCCACTATGTTTTTTGCATTTTTATTTTTGGTATGTGCAATAATTGAAACAACACAATATTTTTAATTGTTTATTGATTTGATAAAGGAAATTGCAACTTGATTTACACTTGGTCATATGTATGGATCGGATGACTAGAATGGACTCGTGAAGTAAATCACTGAGGAATTGAATATTTTATTCTATCACTGCACCATAGCCCTCAACAAATGGTAATGTGACATTGGTGTTGTGAACATTCATCTGGATAAGTGAAAGGGTTGTTTATTAAATACACACACACACGTTCACTATTACGTTCCAAAGTAGTCATCCTTTTATCAATATATAAATGATAACAATTTACACCTGAAAGGTAAGTCTAAATAAAAACCATTTCTTTCGCAAGTGACAACTTTATGTGAGCGAGGACTTCTCTATGAATGGACTGATTCTGTTGAAAATTTGGTTTGTTGCACACGTATAATGAGAGGATAGTTTATAATTAGCACATTTAAAGTATTGTCTACATTTCGATAAACATCCTAAATAATAAAAAGGTTGAAAAAACATCCATCGTAAGTCGTAACACATCATAACAGGATAACATGTATCGCAAATAGTAAATCCTCACCATCTGTAATGGCGTTGAAGACCTGGAAAGGAGTGAATTGAAATGAGTATATAAGTATATTCAATAAAATTTATAAATATGTAAGTATATATTGTTAGAACCCAATCCGAGTTATAAGAAAATAATAAAAATATTGTACATTATTCATCTGATACGAGTGTATAAAAATCTTGCCATGTTCGTTCGGTCGCTACAGATTGGCATTGATTCGTTCGTTGATTTACTGCATCATTTCGAAAATGCTTGCCAATGCCACAATCGCAAGCCAGGCTTCATGTGTTCCAACAGAAAGTTGACTACGAAACACTCGTTAGTTTCTCAACAAATACCACCATTGTCGAAAATCCATTGTGTTGTTGTTGTTTTCCCGAAGAATAAAAAGTCTCCATACTTCAACGATCGTGTTATCTTCTCCTCGAATCGCGTAAATAGTTGTTTCCATTCGACGAAACGTAAAACTACATATGTACGCGATAAACGTCAAAAGTGACATTTGCCAGGCGACGCGAACGCATAATATACACAACTGCAGTGGTTCGAAATATTTATTTTCTCACCAGGCCCAAGATTGCCAACTTTTATAAAAGTCCCTTTGTGAACCTTTACCGTTACTGGAAACTTTACTGTGCGAAATGCTAAATTATACTGCTCGAACTGACACCATTATACTGGGCCGAATATTGGTACCCATTATTATTTATATGGCAACACAAAAAAGTAGCGGGCAACATCGAGCGGCAGCACTAATGTCAAATAACCAGTCTCATTAACTGTCAAACTCTGTAGCATATTTGCCTTGTTTGAAAGTGTTACTACAAATCATTAATTGTTCCTATCGCTATTGTACGACATGATGATGAACAATATGAACATGCACGGCGTCCCCATGGTGCAGCCGATGGGGCAGGGAGGCGGTCCCGTCCCTAACCCCATGCAAATGCAACAAGGGATGCCGGTCGGAGTTCCCATTCCCGGGATGATGCAGCAGCCCTCGCCTCAGCAATTGCAGCAACCCATGCCCCCACAGCCTCCTCAGCCGGTGGAAAAATTGGATAACATATCTAAAGTGAAGACGTTGATTGGACCCCTTCGAGAGTCTTTGACAGTATGTGATATCTACATTTTATCGTTTTGTAATTTGTGTGGCAATTTCGTTTTTGAAATTTGAAAGTCAATTTTTTATGTATTATATTTTAATATTTTAATAATAATTTGAATTTGATCGATTTTTTACAGGCCACTTTAAAATCAGCTGCTCAAGTTTTGCATCAAAATTATCTCGTCGATGTTGGGGCACAGTTAGTATAATTCATTTTTTAAATGTACGTTTCAATTTCTTTTTTCTATAATAACGATTTTTATTTAGGAAAGGAGTTGATAATACAGTTCCTAGATTCGATAAAAACATGGAAGAATTTTATTCTATATGTGATCAGATTGAATTGCATTTGGTAAGTAAATCGAATTGCATATGATTAATTATTCCAATTATTTTACATAAATTTTTATTGTAATTTCAGAAAACCTCAGTGACGTGTCTTCAACAATTAGGTTGGGCTAGTCAGAATCTACCATTGACTGTATTAGCAACAAGAACTGAACCGTTGCCACCTCCAGATCCACCCACAGCTCCGACATTATCGTATCCACAATTTTTGACTACTGCTAGAACTCAAGTTTCATATGCTAAAGAAATTCACGATACTCTCGTTGCAGCAGTTCAAAACATATCCAATGAATGATAAAATCGATTACGTGATAATGTAGTACAATAAATTATATCTCATCTCATACAAAATATTTTAGCTGTATATAATTAATATTAATTTGATTTCTAGGAATAATTGATAACGATGTTAAATTAAATAAAAGTATTTTTAACGAGTTTATTTTTTTATTAAAACTAAATACTAAATGCACATTACAAATATAAATGTAAATATTGTATATGTTTATTCGAAATCACACAAGACACATCTCTACAATCTGTTTTCATATTTCATATTATTAATATTATTATTAACGAAAAATTTAAATTTATAATTCAAAAAAATTTGAGTTTTTCAGTAGGATTGTTTAAGTGCGATCCAATTTCGACAGCATTTATTCTTAATGAAGTTTGCTCAACCTTGATGAAGTTAATTCTCATAAATTGTTTTCTTTTTTTCTTGCGGAATCTGGTTTTGGTGTAAGAAAGTTCTTTTCCTATTACCGTTGCTAAAACATTTACTAATCCAGGTTGCACCAACGGAAGTCCTATCAACGAGAAATCTTTGGTTCCAGCAAACACAACTTTATCCAGTTGTATTCTATCTCCAATATTCGGGGGCCAAAACGCTTCTAATACAATCACATCTCCATCGGTGACTCTAAACTGTTTCCCGAGAACTTGAACTATCGCAAAATTTCGACTAACTTTTGCAGCGGCTAGTTGGTTCACACTATTTATGACATTGTCTGATTCTTCAGATTGGTCTTTAACAAGAGTCATGTTAGTATTGTACAACCGATTTACCAATGTCGCTATAAGAAATGATGAACATAATTCATAAAATAGTAAAAGTATACATATTTAAGAGACCTTGTATGGACAAAATATAAATACCTGTACTGCGACTGAAAACTGAAGATAATGTAGAGGCGATTTTTAATAACGCCATTTTGTATTATTTTGTGTGTTTGTTGAAAAATATTGTACAGTATACGATTATTTAAAAATATGGGAAGTCGTGTGTTATAAGGTTAGGTTCCTTACATAAATGACAGCCGATGTATATGTAGCCCTAAAGTATATTTTAACGGCCATGTATAAATGTATAAATTGACCGGTAACCAGACATTAGAATAAACGATAATGGAACATAGATTCAATAATTATTTCGAAAATTGCAAAAATTTTGTAACATAAATAAACGAGTTTTAAAACAATTGGAAGGACTTTATGATGGTTAACTAATCCAATTAATGCTTTATAATTTATTTTAATTTTAATCATACTATGTATTTCGTTTTTTTCCTAGTGTAGTGGAAACAAATTAATAGTTTATATATTTTATTTTATAACATCATGAAAAGTTAAAATGCATATGTAAAAAAATATTATAATGAAAATTTGTCTTGAAAACGTATTGATTTCGTATTTTTTATGCGAATTTTCAAATTTTTCATATTCAATTACATATAATGAATAAATAAAAGAATATTCTTTCTAGTGAAAAACACCAAGAAGTTCATACAAAGCTTGTATCATTTTTTCGTTCGTGCTATTGATAAAACACTTTAAAAAAAATTATAATTTTACCATCATTGCGCCGCAATGTCTCTTGATGATTCAGCTTCCATTAACAAAGATGGATCAATATTAATGCTAACAAAATTAACAATGACTGTAAAAAACATGATTGAAAACAATGAAATCTCGCTAAATATGAATCCATCTAAAGATTTAATATGCACAAATGATTTAATTTACCAAAACAATACAGAAATGTCAAACGAAAAAGATAACACGACATTACTCGGTGAGACAAATTATTATTTGAATGTTTCTATTATATAATTATCAATGGGGTATCTTATTTTTACTTTTATAGAATGTACTCAGCCACATATAGATAGTAATTACAATATAAACGAGGAAAATAGTTGTTTTTTTAGACTGTTTTGGGATTATACCTGGAATTCTGATAAAAACCCCGTTTATACGCAACAAATAACAAAATCTTCAAATGAAACTTGGATTTGTTCATGTGAAGATATTTGCGAAGATGAAGCACTTGTAAATAATAATTACGAGTATTTAAATCTGAACAATTTTTAATAAAATAAACACTTTATTTTAGAATCCTCCTATGGAAGTTATTGATACACCTTTAAATGAAAATTCTGAATCTATTGATGGTCAGGCTGAAAGATTAGCAGTAAATTTGAACGAATTTCTGAAACAAGTTGAAGCCGAAGAAAACGATGAAATTAGTAATGAAAAGTCTGAATCTATCGATGGCCAGGCTGAAAAATCAGCAATTGATTTGAACGAATTTCTGAAACAAGTTGAATTCAAAGAAAATTATGAAATTAGTAATGAAAATTCTATCGATGGTCAGGTTGAAATATTAGTAGTTGATTTGAACGAATTTCTGAAACCAATTGAGGTCAAAGAAAAAGAAAAAATCAGTGATGAAACGTCTGAATCTATTAATGGCCAAGCTGAAAAATCAGCAGTGGATCTGAACGAATTTCTGAAAAAAGTTGAATTTGAAGAAAATGATGAAATTAGTAATGAAAAGTCTCAATCTATTGATGGCCGGGCTGAAAGATCAGCAGTGGATTTGAATGAATTTCCGAAACCAAAAGAAATCGAAGAAAACGATGACATTAGTTATGAAACGTCTGAATTTATTGATGCCCAAGCTGAAAGATCAGCAGTGGATTTGAACGAATTTCTGACACAAGTAAAAGCCGAAGAAAGCGGTAAAATTAACGATGAAAAGTCAGAATCTATCGATGCCCAGGTTGAAAAATCAGCTGTTGACTTAAACGAATTCCTGAAACAAATTGAATTTGAAGAGAAATATGAAATCAGAAATGAAAATTTTGAATCCATTGATAAGCAGGGTGAAAGATTATCAGTTGATTTGAACGAATTTCTGAAACAAAGTGAAGTCGAAAAAAAAGATGAAATTATTAATAAAATGTCTGAATCTATTGATGGCTTGGATAAAAGATCAGCAGTTGATTTGAACGAATTTTTGAAACAAATTGAAATCGAAGAAAAATATGAAATTAGTAATGAAAAGTTTGAATCTATCGATGGCCAGATTGAAAAATTAGCAGTTGATTTAAACGAATTCCTGAAACAAATTGAAATCGAAGAAAAATATGAAATTAGTAATGAAAAGTTTGAATCTATCAATGGCCAGGCTGAAAGATTAGCAGTTGATTTGAACGAATTTCTGAAACCAACTGAAGTCAAAGAAAAGGAAGAAATCAGTAATGAAAAGTTTGAATCTATCGATGGCCAGGTTGAAAGATCGACAGTTGATTTGAACGATTTCCTGAAACCAATTAAAGTCGAAGAAAAATGTGAAATTAGTATTGAAAAGACTGAAGAAATCTCTAAAAATAAAATGCAATCAATCTGCTTTGAATCATTTTACAATGACGAGATGAAAGAACTGCAAAATAAATTTACTTTATACAAAAATAAAAAAGATTTTGATCCACTCATTATCAGCGAAGACGGTAATATAATTTTATGTTTATTATACTATTTGTTTCATCACAAATTAATGTGATTTGAATTTTAGATTTTTCAAGAATGTTCGTATTCTTCGATCAAATTGTCGAAAAGATTAAAATAAAACGTATTTTTAAAAGTCAAGTAGAAATAATTTTGGTCGAAAATGATATCAAAAATAGATCCAATTAATTTGAAATGAAAATAGAGTGATTTTCTAATAAATTATGGTGTATGTATGGTTGTGCAGAATGTGCTAAAATTAAAAAATGTATGTAAAAGTTATTTTGGTAATAACGATTAATTAATATCAATATGTGTAATTTATGAATATTATATGTGAAATATTATATAGTATATGAAATTTGCAATCAAAAATTTTGTATAAAAGTACACGAAATATTTGGAAACGCTTTATTACAATCAGACTTACAAATAAATATTATATGTATATTATATATTATATAAATGACTGAATTATTTTTTTTTAATCTACAGATTCTACAATATTTACATAAAAATGTTTCATAAAAGTCACTTTTTTGGAATCATATATCAAATCATTCGTTGTTTAAAAAAATCAGAATATGATTATCACAACCACGAGGAGCGCTCATATTTCAATACAGATATAATCAAAACTAAATCATAATATTTGGAGTAAAACATTTATAAAACACGTTCATCTAAAATACATATTTACAATACTGGCTTATTACTATCAGTTAATTTATCAAAAAAAGAAGATTACGCCAAACCGATCAAGCGGCCTCCCAAATTATTGAGACTCGCTGAAGCTGTTCTGGTGATTTTCTTTACAAACTCCACTGGTAACTGAAATAAGATATTTTGAAAATTATACAAGATGTTCAAACAAATTACCACTCCTGAACCAATCGCAACTTACGCCAGCTGCAGTGCTGAGGAGACTGGCTAAGCTTTCGGAACCGTTAACTAAAGCTTTTCCGACTGTCTCAAATTTATCTCCAGTATTCCCGTATTTTTCTTCTTCTGTTATTGTGTCTACAATAGGTACCGGCTGAAAATTTAGTAACAAATAATATGTAACCATGCATTTAAAAAAAAAAAATTTAAATATTTAAATATTTTTTTTCAAATATAAATATTTAAATTGCGGTATTTCTTTTCTGAACTTACTTGGAATATTCCACTGAAAAATGTGCCAATACTTTCCTTGGCGGTCAAAACTTTACTTCCCAAATCTTCTTGTTCGAGAACTGCTGATTCAATTTTCCTTGGAGGATCTGCAAGTACTCCAAATGTTGGCTGAAATATAAAAATATTATTATTTTAATGACTAATTGTTTCACGATTTTTATGATTTTTGAATATGAAAAAAAAGATCAATCAAGAAGATATTTACTGTTAAGCTTCTCACTTGATCCAGAACTGAGGTCAAAACATTAGCTTTTTGGTTTGTCACTGTCGTGATGCTATTCGACAAAGTTTGTGCACCTTGAGCAGCAGTGTCTGATATTAAAGTACCTGTTTGTCTCGCAACCTTACCAGCTGTCTCTAATTGCTGGTTGACCATTTCGCTAGCCGATTGCAATGTTTCTTTAACAGCCCCGGTAGTTGCTGTGTACCCTAAATAAAATTATAAATATTTTGAAAAGTGTTATAATACGATACATTTATTAAAAATTTTTTTTCAAATTTACTCAATTTATCTATTATAATACATAAAATGAACATTATAAATTAGGATTACCTGTGCTAATGGTATCACCAACAGCCACCAAGTTCGAAGAAACCAATTCGTTTATAGCAGCAGCGTTTTGCAATGCGGCGTCGCTCAAAGTTGTCAACTTTTGATTCGCTTGCTCAACTAAACCCGAAGCTTTTTCTGTCAAAAGCTCTATCCTCACAGGTCCGTCAAGCGGAGCCGAATTCGTTCCACAAATCGCCAGAATTAGGATAAAAACGTACTTCGTCATGATGCACCTTGAAAATGGTTGTTGATTATAAATTGTGGAGTGTGAAAAGAAAGCGATGCACGAAAAACTGATAATCAGTTGCGTAAGTATTGCTCAACTCGACTGATGTGTGGTCGTTCATATGTATATCGTTTCTGATGTTCAGTAATTTGAATAAATATATTAATGTATGGTATTATTCAACTTGGAAATTGTACAAAATTATACCAGTAATTTTTTTTAAATTGAATGCGATTTTTTATACAGTATTTTTTACCGTATTCATTCTGAGAAACGATTTCTATTGACTCTTCGAACGATTTCAATATCTCGACTTTTGGTCTTCAGAAAAAAATTGAGCAATTATTAATATTCTCAGAATCAATTAACATCATTCGAATTTATCGATCTTAAAACGATTATGAATATTTCAAAATGATTTTATTCACGAAAAAAATCAAAATCTTTTATCTCCACCAACTCGAAAAATTATGAACCATTAAAACGAATTTCGAAACGACCTCACAATACTCAACCTTAAAATCGAAAGGACTCGTTTAAAAACATGCTCAAGACCCTAAATAAACCCGATTTCGACAACCCGACAAACTTGACCGACAAACTCTTGAACCAACCCAAAACGGACTCCGAACCCATAACATCCACAACCACACACGATGAAGCGAACCGTTTCAGCGACCCACGGTTCTCCGACGATATAATCGATTACGTGACTTACTGTAAGAGTTTTTTGCAAGACACCTGTTTTCAACGAACCGCCGATCGTACTGGTGTTGAGTCACTGAGACTAGCTGGCCGTGTAACTTTCACTGGTCGATCCCCCACCCTGTATCTCGAAATTGTGTACAGTGTGTTTCGGAAGTGAGGTGTGGATCGCATGTTGATACGTGATATTATGTAATTTCGATTGATTTGAGCGCAGTTTGGTTTGGAGGTGTTTTTGAGGATGATTTTTGTTCTCCTTTTAGGAATGTGTTTCGTCAATAATTTTTGATTCTGCATTTGATTTTGGTTTCGATGGAAAATTATGAAGGTTTTATTGTTTATGTATTAATTTGTGTTACATACATATGTAGTAATTTGAAAATTTTAATAATTTTTGTTAACTACTCAATATCTTAAAAAAAAAAAACTTTATTTAGATGATTTTGAGTAATACATTTAAAAATAAATCTAATATATATTAATTTATTAGTCTTCATATATAATATGAAGAAAATGAAATTTTGTTTAGATGATAATCATGCAATTTTCATTCAAATATGAAAAGCAATAAAACATAATTCACACGAATTAACAGTCATAAATTTGCACATAAATGTATGCTATTTTTTGTTAAACTCTTACAAAAAATCTATCATAATACATAGAATAAAAATGTGTAAAAATCTTATTGTTAGATTTAGAACTCATTTTTAAACACCCGCCTAGTTCAACGACATAGTTTTTCAAATGTGTCGTGTCCTCAACATAATGAAGATTATGCATAATTAATTGAATTGCGTTACGCAACTTCGATTTCAATATAAAAGGCGGTTAAGGTATCTGCATTGCATGCAGATATCAAAACAAAGACAAAAACACAAGGTTTATTTTTTATACAGTTAATGAAAAATTCGATGGAATACTAAATTAAATTTTAAATTGTTTTGCAGTCTGACTTAACATTGAAAATTACTAATGGGGGACACCAAGCAAAAAAATATGAATTTTATTAAGGAAATAATTTATTGTAAAATATCATCTTTTACATTTTGAATTAATGCAGGTATGATTTATTAAATAACATTGGGTTTTCATAAATATATATATATTTATTTTAAAGTGTTTTTTATAAAAGTAAATCTGTAATATAGAACTATTTATAAGTAAAAGTATATTAGTTTGTATTTGACACAACTTTTGGTGTAGTAGCTGTGTGAACAAGATTTCTAACTGCGGTCAATACGGCAATAGGAATCTGAAATAAAATGAAAAAGTTTATTAGAAAACACCGAAACTATCCTTGTTCAAAAATATTTAGTGAGTATGCGAAATTCTGTTCACATCAATCCTAAACTATACACACCTCGAATATACTAGTGATGACTCTCGAGAAGTATGTGGGGTCATTGGGCTTTGCGGGAAAATCAGTTGAAGAAGGGATTTTAGTTGTAGCTTCATCTTCGAACTCCAAGTGAGGTGCATCATCAGAAGCTGCAGATATAGGATCTGAATGATTTTCGATAATCTCTTTGTTTGTCGTAGGTCCTAATTCGCTTTCGGGAAGAACTGCATTCAAATGTACATCATCGGCTGTTATCTGTAATAATAAAATTCATTTTAAATTCAATAGTGATAAATAAAAATAACAACACAATAATATATTTGACAATGCAAGATTTTGATATTGCAAATTTACAATACGAAAATTTTAGAAACATGAACGAAGTGGCAGAACAAAAACCCTTAAGTTTCATAATCGCTTTCTCATTGATTTTCAATATGCCGTTTGTTAAATCAATAACAGAAAATTATCGATATATAACCAACAATATCTTTGAAAATAGTATAATAGTATAGTTTTTGAAAATAGTAAAAGTGCATTTTTGAAAAAAAATGACTTAATGTAAATATTGGTTAGGTTGAATTGTATACGTTTTGGTTCTAACCTGAAAAAAACCTAGTTTTATTTTTTTTTGAAAAATCACTTATGTCATTTTTAAAAACAATGGCTCATATTTAAAAGGATTGAATATATAGATTCAAAAGCCTTTCGAATCGTTGCATATTAATTAGAAGAACGTCTTTAGAGTAACAATATTTCGTGCATGTATTTCGTGATGATGAATAATTTGCTTTTTTGATATTCAACTTTCTTTTGTAGAACCGTTTAAAAAAATATTATTTTGCAATGGCATGCCTGTCGCATACGTGTGTGCAACAAACTCTCACTTTCGTCGCTTTTAAGAATGTATTAAGTTCTATAATGTATTATACAATGCTATTGGAGTCATCGTTTGGAATATCTAAAATCACATTAAAATTTGGGCCAAATGTATCATTGCAATAATTGGAATTGGCAGAATGAAATAGTATGTGTATATGTGTTAACTGAAATATAATGGTATATTAATTGTTTAGTATGCGCTAGGCCATTAAACTTTTATCGTACTTCCCACTTTCACTATTAATTCTAACCTTCAAATAAAATATAATAACAAACTCCATTATTTTCAAGATTTTTTAATAACAATTACTGTAAGTATGTCAAATTATTTTGTCGAGCAAATACAAGGTAAAAAGTGTACTTAAACTCTCTTTAACGGTAATTTTAGTGTGTGTATTGACTACAAAAATAATCCTGATGAAACGATGTCACAGTTCATCGTACCATATTTAAAAAAATGTATTAAAAACGCAATACGAATGATTATTGTATTATTATTTTTTTTAACAATTCAATGGGAAACCGAAACGATTTGAAAATATGCGTGAATGCAAGGCCGGATAAAATTTTCCAAAATGCATTTATTAATTATCACCGTTTTTCAATGTATAAAATAATACATGAAAACTGGTTCGATTAATATGATCAATTTTAAGTCTAACAGTGAAACTCATAATTATTCGAAGACCTTGAAAGCACTACCTCGCTCAAATTTAAACATAAGGACATTTGATAGATCGAATACATTTTACGTGATTGAAATTAAGCGGAACACAATTTTAGAAACTACTCAATAAACTTACTCTATCTCCAGGAGCAGACAAAACAAATCCAACAGCCAAAACCACTGTCAAATATCCTAAAACAGCATTAAACCCAGCCATCTTGAATTTTTCACGTGACACACTTAACAATCGTTATCGAATGGATACTATTGGCAACTTTCCGGAAATTCGAATCAGAACTTTCTTTGCAATTCCAAAAATCGACCGTTCACTTCAGTGCATCGACTGAGACTAAAGTTGGTCCGTAAACGGCATTTGTGAGCGTCGTAGAATGATCTCGATGACTGGTTTCAGTGGTTACCAATTTGTCGTGGTCCAGTATAAGTAAATTATCTAAAGAATTTTGATGGATTTCCACTTAAGTATAATAGCTTAAAAATGAGTTTAAAGTCATTAGTGCTTACTTCGTTGACACTGTGCTGCTTTCCGGTATCGTCTCTATTGTTTTTTTTTTTCAGTAATTTGCAAATCAATATTACTCAAAATATTATCAAATAATTTGAAATTATGTATATATTTTTTCAGATTCATAAGTTGTTTTGTGTCAAAAGTATATTTTTAAATTAAAAACTTTACGTTTCATACAACATCTATACTTACTAAAATGCCTTTTTTATAATTATTATGATCATTTTGTATTAATTGATGGTTTTTTATCTTCGCATAATTTCACTTGAATTACGAATACTCGTAGTCATAATTTCAGCTCAATTTCACTATTTCGAAACATTTCACTCTTGAACGTGGATATCAGTGTTTGCATGCAAGTTTAGATAATTAAGTATGAGCAACCTGCATTTCGTGTATGTTTTATTTGTATGAAAATAATAAGAAACACGCAATATACACAAAAGCTAAAAAGTCGAATATAATTATTGTGAAGTTTATTGTTGAAATCTTCTGGATTCGATGACTTTTCTATGTTGAGGAAAAATTTCTCCAATAACTGAAACCATTTTTTTGCTACAACCCGTTACTTGAATTCATAAGAGCCTTTTATTTCAAATATAAAAAATCATTATTGACTCATAAAATTCGAATGATTCGATTGCTTTTATGTAACTTTCTAAGTTCTTAGGAAACTTAAGAAATTTGGGAAACACATGCATTAGTGAATAATCTGCGATTCATTATGAAAATATAAAAAACTTAAAAAATTAAACCATGTACAATGTACATGGTACATGTTTAAATTAAAATAAATACGAGTAAATAAAAAAATTAGTTTCAGTAGAGGTGACTTTTCCGATACAAAATACTGCGTATTTCGTAAATATTATCCTCAAAATTTATTATATATTCATTATAGATTAAAAATTGATAGGATTCCATTTAAAGGTCGACAATGAATGATTCATCAATTGAAACACTTTTTTTTTTATCAAGTTGCGTGTTGCCTGTTTCGCACAATAAATAGGATATTGTAAAAATGCGTAATCAAACGTGTTTATGATGTTTATATGCATCAAAGCAAGCCAGTTACGACAATTATAATTCGAAAAAGATTACAAAGACCTTCGCCATCCTCGATTGGATCTGGTTGAAATGGACAAACTTGAATATCGAGATATGAAAAAAAAAGAATAATGTTGTTGATGTTTTTGTAACGCCGAATCTGGGGCAGCCGCAAAACGTAATTGCTTGAAAAATTGCACTATTACGCAAAAGTAAAATTAAAAAAATAAATTAAACACCATGACTTTAAACAATGAAAGATTAATCTTCATCGAAAAAATGATCGAAATAAATATTTAATTTTAAGTACGTTTTATATTCAATCTTTATTGTTATCGTAATTTACTTTCAATCGACTATATTTAAAATTAAAACAATTTAACTTACGGAAATGCATGTTCAAGTAAATATACAAATTGTGAATAGATGGCGTTCGATTTTTTTCAGATTTAAATTATCCAAACATTAATTATGAAATATTTCTTAGGTGACTTGTTTACTGTTTTTTATGTTAAGATATTGATTATATCTATTATATAATATTTGTAGATTACATGGAATAATTAATGAGTTCAAAATTCGTGTCTGAAATTATGAATAACAAAAAAAGTTCATAAAATTTTAAAATGTGAGCTAATTAGTGAACTTCGTAAAAAAAACTAGGTACCTTAAATTATACAGATAGATGAAGAAATATGTAACATAATATATTGAGTATATTAAATTTTCAAATATTATATTATATCAAGATACGAACTAAACAAAAATTGTTTTTTAAAATTGTGCAGGTTTCTGATTCAGGTTAAATGAAATGAAATATCCCAATAAGAGATTTTTCATAAAAAAATAGATCCAGAAAAAAGATCCGTCAATGTCAAATCTATGCTAAATTTTCGATATTTACCTGTTGGTATATTTTGGACTGTATTTGAAAAACTAGATGTGGGAAAAATGTTTTATGGAAGTTTGTGCTATAAAGTAGAATTTATAAATTCAATGCAACAAGGAAGGGCCTATATTTTTTTGTGATGAAGCCCAAACAGTTGGGTGAAAAATGTTTACATATCATTTGATTGTCAGAAATTCATGTACCTAGGATTAAAAATAAATCATTCAAAAATATTAATGTGAAAAATATGACAAATTAAAATAACCTTTATTTAATTTATAAATTAAACAACGACATCATAAATAATAATAATAATAATAATAATAATAATAATAATAATAATAATAACAATTAATACTTATCATAATATGCTGAAATTAAATATATTTTTACAACACGCAATTTTTAAAATAGAAAAATATTTCTACTTTTTCACAATCAAACGTCAAATGGATAACCCAAAGGTTAAAATGTCATACAAAATTGTACTTTTTAAAACAACAGATAAAAATATTGAATTTGGGTAATACTTATACTTTTTAATCTTTAAATGTTATACAATAATGCATTAATGTATTAGAAAATATACTATCTTACGATTGATGAGTATGATAAATTTGATGAGATGAGTAAATTTATTTCAGAAAGTAGTATGGATTGATAATAAATTTATAAATTATTTGCTAGCTCAACCAATTATTTTTTTTTTTTTTTCATTGTCAGGAAATATTGAATATTTTAATGTGAATTTAATATAAAATATTATAGAATTTTTGTGAGAAAATTTTATTTAATAGAAAATACGTAAAACAAATATTTACAACCAGTTGTATATGAAATGCAATAAATGATAACAAACATATTTTTTCTTTCAAACTTTCATAGAAGCAATCCAAAATCGGTGAATATACATAGGTATGTTGAAAAAGAATCGTTATAAATGATTATTTTTTATGACGTGGTCATCTTCCTGTCCCTGTGGTGCCACCACCTCCATTTGCATTTTGCGCGTTGGTTAAAAGTTGTTGGACTGAATTTAACACGGAAATTGGAATCTGAAATTGAAATATATGAATTAAAAATGCAATGCTTGAATATTTGAATTAATAAAGTATGACTGATTGGGAGATAATTACGTTGAAGATATCGACGAAGTTTGGTCTTGGTGTTTGCACCTGAGGTGCTGATTCGATCTCTTGTATAACAGTCATTGCAATCCCAATTATCATCAAAATTGACAAAAATTTCCACATTTTACCTAAAAATAATAAGTTGTGATGAAGAAATATTTTAAAATTTAACATTATGATATGTAGAAGGAACAATTTATATATTCTGAACCAATGTTTTGAATTAAAATGTTACTATGAAAATGTAATTAGACGTTAAAAAAAATCTATACTCACTTTCATATGAAGAACTACGACAGCGGGTAGAATATGCAAACACAGTTCCGCGTTTTCTGTGGCTCAATGCGAGAGCTTCTCAATATATATGCCAGTCGAGTGCTGATAAAAAACATTAATAAATAAAGTGCAAATGTTAAAAATATCGGTAAAACACAAAAGATAGCTCGATCATCAGAAATACCCAAATCTTATTTAAAAATTGAGGTCAGAACAGAAGTCTTATCAAATTGTATTAAAAAAAAAAAGCAAATAATTATAGTAATATTCAATATAAGCAATACTAGGAAATTTCTTAAAAATCTTACCATGTAAAATATTTAATATTATATTTTTGAATTCCTTTATATTTAAGAAGCCAACTTATCGTTAATAATTATTGTGTCAATATTTTTTAACAAATGAAATTGGATACTTTTGGTACCGATTCAATCTCTTGTAGGTCGATCATTGAAATTCCGATCATCATCAAGGTTGCAAAAAATTTCTTCACTCTTCCTTAAATTATGGACCACTGATGACTTTTTTTGAAAATATAAGTTCAACAAAAATATTATATAACCAGAAGCGTAAGAAGGCAATGGAAAAGGGACATTTTTCATGGGTGTGAAGACCTTTGGGGTGCTCGAAACATGAAGGAAAATTTTCTTACGACGATAGATACAATATAAACATTATATTTATTAAAGGTTTTAGTTCAAAGCATACAATTAGACTTCAAAGTATCTTTGGTAGGTACCCATTCACGCAAGTCATGTTTTTAAAGTCCCAATTTTGTTAATACAAAGGAAGCCGAAATCCGACAACAGTTATTTCAACAAATTCTACCTACTTTTATAACGGTTCTAATTGTAATTGTAATTGTAATTGTAATTGTAAGATGAATTCTATACATACATAGTGTGTAAGTTGCTGTTTCTGATAAGTTCATTTCGATAAATTGCAATAGTTCAACAAGTTTTATGCAGTTTTAATTCAGTTAAAACGGATCTGTGAAAATAACTTATTTTGAACGATGGAAATATTTCCTTGTCCTTATATATGATTATATTTAAATTTAATATAAAATAAAATTGTTGTGAAAAAATATTATAAAAAATATATTAAAAAAAAATTACAAACATTTGTGTGAAAAATTAAATAAATTGTGACAAAAATATTTTTCTTTCAAACATTCATAGATGCAATCTAAAATCAGTAAACATCAATTGAAAAAGAATCATTATAAAAGATTATTTTTTTATGAAATGGTCACTATTATTTAATGGTCACTACACGGGTCTTGTCCCTGTGGTGCCACCACCTCCACTTGCATTTTGCGTGTTGGTTAAAAGTTGTTGGACTGCCGTCAACGTGTTAATTGGAATCTGAAATTGAAATATAAGAATTAAAAAATGCAATGCTTGAATATTTGAATTAATAAAGTATGACTGATTGGGAGATAAATAGATAATTACGTTGAAGATATCGACGAAGTTTGGTCTTGGTGTTTGCACCTGAGGTGCTGATTCGATCTCTTGTATAACAGTCATTGTAATCCCAATTATCATCAAAATTGACAAAAATTTCCACATTTTACCTAAAAATAATAAGTTGTGATGAAGAAATATTTTAAAATTTAACTTTATGATATGTATAAATGGGCTGTTTATTTATTCTGAACCATGTTCGATTATTAAAATTAAAATGTTGCTATGAAAATGTAGTTTATCGTAAAAAAAACTATACTCACTTTTGTATAAAGAACAACGACAGCGAGTTGAAAATGCAAACACAGTTCTGCGTTTTATGTGGCTTAATGCGAGCGCTTTTAAATATATATACCAGTCGAGTGTTGATAAAAAAAAATAAGGAAAGTGGAAAGTTTGAAAATCTCGATATAACCTGAAAGATTATCCTGATCACCAAAAATACCAAATTTCTATTTTAAAATTAAGGTCAAAAGTTTTATCAAATTGTATTTAAAAAAAAACAACATACAAATTTAAAATATTCATAACGTTATTGTTTCTTCGGGTGAAAATAATATGGCAAAATATGAATTTAAAAATTTGTACTATGTATTTAAATGTTTTAAAAATCACCTACAGTTTTGGTAATGGGTACTTATTAGATTTTGTGAGATGCTTTAATGTACTTTGAAATATTTTCATAATATAATACGTATGAGGAGTACATTTGATAAAATTAGTTATCAAAGAATATGTGAGTTTAAAAAGGTTAAAAATTGCTGCATCGGACTGAATTATACTTTATTATTTATGTACTTGGAGTTCTACGCGATCGCTCGTCGGAGAATCGTCACGAGCACGAGCACGGCCTTCGAAAGGCTTTGATCCGCGTTTTTATGTATTTTTCACATTTCACCGCGCTCCAATTGTCTATCTTCTTTCGTAAATTGATCCTGTCTGTGTTCGCGTAGTCTCTTTTATTTACATCTTAACAGTTTCCTAATAAATGCATCAACGTTTGATAATCACTGCAAAAACCCGAAAACGCGGAGAATACTTTTCAAATACCGTTATCGACAACCCGCTTGCAAGTTCCTAGAAAGGATTTTTTTTTTTTTTTTGTGTTCCTTTTCGGCTGAGAAAGCTGAAATTCGCACGTGTGCTATTCACGTGTTATACTTCGCTACTAAAATTGATTGTAATCACTTGTTATAAAATTATTTCGCGCCGCGCCAGTAAATAAAATGGGTACCACCACTTGGCGAACGAAAAGCATACATTACCAACACTATGGACAACCTCATCATGCAAAGGACGGTATTTTTAATAATTTAAATTTAATACACCTCTTTATATAGGTTAATTGTTTTATTTAGAGTGTTAATTCGATCGAACAGATAAATTTCTATGTGTTTATTTTTGTTGTTTTATGTACTTCGTCGCGCTCCCCGTTCAATCAAATCAATGCAACAAATATCTAATAATTACTGTTTTGAAAAATTTAAAAACACAACTTCGAAAATTCCGCCGCTCGATGCGAGCGACGCGTTGATTCAGTTCTACGCGATCGCTCGTCGGAGAATCGTCACGAGCACGAGCACGGCCTCAGAACGGCTGTGATCCGCGCGTCTCCCCCGGTGGACGGCGCACGGCGTTTCACGTCGCTGCAACGATAATAACATTACGGTCATACATCTACTTCATTCTCTTCCTACATCCTATTCTGGAATTATTATAAAATTTTCACCATGGAAATGGTCCTTACTTATACTGTCAATTAATTGGCTATCCGGCAATATCTGGTTTGTTCAGTATAAATTGAGAAACCGTTTATCGATGATGTAATTGATTCTATCTATATTTATTCGGTTTTAATTCCCAGGGTTTTTACTGTTCTCTCTTATTTAAAACAGTCACATACAAAACAGTTTTTTAAATACTTATTCGCCCCTTCCATAATTTCATTATATTACTTATTACATATCTATTTATAAGCCCTTTTAACATAGATATATCCCATAGTAGAATATTAAATAGCATACTTAATATACAACAGTAAAACATTACCTATAACCTTATATCCTATAACCCTAAACAATTATACGAGTATATTATAAATATTAAATTAAAATGTACTCAAAGAAGTATGGAGAGATGTATGCTAGGAATATCCAGGAAAGATAGACAAAGGAATACATGGGTGAGAAGAATGTCAGGAGTGACTGATATACTAGAAAAAGTGATGAGACGAAGATGGGAGTGGGCGGGAAATGTGGCCAGACGCACAGATAAGAGATGGACGAAAGAAATAATGGAATGGTACCAAAGGGAATGTATAAGAAGAAGGGGGAGACCGAAAGGAAGATGAGTGGATGAAATAAGAAGAATGTGTGGTATTAACTGGATGAATGTTGCTCAAGAAAAAAAAAAAAAAAAAAAAAAAAAAAAAAAGTGGCTATGCCTAAAAGAACCCTTTGTTCAAAAATGGATTACTAGTGGATCCCGAAGAAAATGTCTGCGAAGAATCGTTTACACAAATTGATCTTAACGAATATATTTGATCTTCCCATTTAACCCATCGAATTACCTCGTCCTATATATCTAACCATCGACGATAATTGATGCTCAAGCCTCTCTCTAGAACAAAGAAAAATTTCAACTCTCATATGCTTATATACCTCTTAACAGAACTATATCCCATAGTAGAATATTACATAGCATAATTTATATACAATAGTAACACCTAACACATAACCCATAAATAATGGACGAACTGTGAATCCGACTAAAATCATAGATATCCTCACTTATTTTAAATTAACTAATATCTATTAACATATTTGGTTAATGTCATGCCCTATGTCATACTAATTAAAAATTAACCGCATGCTCTTGTAATTAGTCTAAATTGAAACTACTGAGACATAAATATTAATCAACTAACAATATCTAACTCACTTCCGAACAATATACAGAGATACACCTAACGAGATGAAGGCATGAAAAAACCAAAAAGAATAACTTGCATGATCATTTAATTAATTAACAAACAAAACTCTTTGGTAATGGTAAAGACCAATGACGTGTGTTCTACCGAGGTCTGAACCATGTAGGACCAACGGTCTCGCCTCGTCTATCAAACTGGTGATCATTACGATCGCAAAGTGGGCAGCGAGGGCGCAGTCTGCTTAGTCTCTAACTCGTCTGTCCCGCTGGTGGTCATTGCGATCCGCTCAGAAGACAGCGACCACAGAGTCTAGCACATAGACACGCGTATCGTTGGTCTGAGAACCTCCTTCGCTGGCATGGGCGGACTGGTTCTTATGGTACATGTCCCTCACCGAAATACGACTTGGGCTAGCGCGGTGAGGTATAGCCTAGTCTGCCGCATTTGTCTGGTAAGGCCTTGTCCTGCAGTGGATAACTTATAGGCTGCTAATGATGATGATGATGATTTATGTACTTGAAATAAAACAGATTTTGTATTATGCAAAATTATGTTTGTTAACTGTTTGGTGAACGATGTGCTCGATAAATAATTCCAATATAATGAAATATGCATAATAAAAAATATATTAGTATACTATGTATATTCAAAGCACACAAAATTTTCTAAAAACATGCAAATGATTTCTGTGAATAAATTTATTTCAATTTTTTTTACAAATGGTAATGGTACCACTGGTCGACTATTTTTGTTATTTTTTTTCGCCAAAATAACGATGGATGCTCAGTCTTTTATTAAATAGTGAGAGATTATACGTTAAAATGTTGCCTAAACTTCCTAGATGAAGCTTACTTTTTGAAATATTTGCATTTAACGATT
>VTON01000167.1:0-202261 GCA_009617725.1 Hydropsyche tenuis | reverse complement strand
TCAAATACCCGTGTTCTCATTTCGTTTAAAAAAATAAAATTGATGTTATCAGAAAAATAACATCTATTTTAATTTGATAAAGTTATATTTTTATTTTTTCAACTCACGCTGGGCCGAAAAACGCTTCATTTATTTCACTACGAATATCGCGTAATTTAAAAAATTTATTGTTTTTCGCTGAAAACTTTTCCAAAAATCAATTTATTGTTACAAAATTTTACACAATCTTAGATTATTTATTATCTTAACGTTTTTGATAAATAAATTTGAAAACAGATACAGCGTGTTTCACATAAAATGGATGGAATTGAAGGTTTCCAGGTGCTGCAATTTCATTGACCATTACTTTATAAAGCAGGGATCGGCAAACTTTTTTTGGAAAGGGCCAGATTGTAAAAATTTGAGACTCGGCGGGCCGGATAACGAACTTGATTATTTTATATGAGCAATTCTACTCAAAGAGCAACAAAAAAACAGACTCAAAAATTAAAAAAGTTAATACTAATCAATCTCAAAATAATTATTTGAAAATTCAAGTACTACTACGTCACTATACATTTTTTTACTATGTATTGTTAAGTCAATTCAAACTAATCTAATCTATACATAATATTATAGTACACAGTAGATCCACCTACCTCTTATATTTTACACGAACCCTTCGGGACGAATGCCTGACTTCAAACTGATCTTCATCCGCGGACTAAATATTATATTTTCGGTCAATTTTCTGTAGCTTATCGAAAAATGCATTGCCGCCCCCTACACATTTGCCGCCCAGGGCCATGGCCCTCCTTCCCTCCCCCCACGCTACACCACTGTGATTATAATTCCCAAATAAATTGATTCTAAATTTTTAAAATTTATTTTATTTTTTTAGAAACAATATTAACCCGCGGACCGGAGTTTGCCGATTCCTGGATAAAGCATCCGAAAGTAAGATTAGTTGATTATTTCAATTTTGAGTTGCTTGAATTTTATGAAAGTGACTTCACGAATAAAGTGTGTCTCATAGTTGAAAATTAATAAATAGTGTTTAATAAAAAAATGTTTTTTTCCCAAGCAAACGACATTATTTTCCTATACTCTTTTATAAAAAAAAATACTCACTTTGCTGATGAGCAGGCAAAAAAAATCTGAAGCACAAATTTTCACCACCAATAAATTTGAAAGTCACAAGTTATTAGCAGTAAAGTTAACAAATAACTGACAAATCCGCAAATGTTAAATATAATATTATCTTATCTTAATATAATATTATCTTATCTGCTTATATTATCTTATCTTAACCTGTGTAGTAACACAGGTTGTCTACGACGACGAATATTACGTTTAAGAGCTAATGTGCAATATTAAAGGGCGCATGTTTTGAAAAATCGCTTAAAATAAAACATGTTTTTTTTCCATATAAAATGCTTTATTTAAAAAGTCAGTGCTTGCCTATAATGTCCATCAGATCGCCAGGAGGATTTTTTCGTGGATCATAAGATCTATCCAGTTGTCAGGGTCGTGGATAAAAATTCCGGAAAAAAAACAAGAACATTTTTCGAAAAAAAGGATATACTACAAAATCGGTCTTTAAAAAAAATCCCAATGGACTTTTCCATATGGCCTATTCTGAAGGCCAAGATTGCTCTTCGCCGAGAGTGGGACAAAATACAATCAAACCACATTCGTGCAGCGTGTGAAGTCTTCTCGGACAGACTCGATGCTATTATCCACGCTAAAGGTGACTAAATCGAACAATAACATATATATATTTTTTTTTAATTTGAAATGTTTTTACGATATACTGAAGCTTTTAAATTAAAAAAAAATCAAAATTGACAAAATTACAGCATTTTTAATTGGTAACACTTCGAGTGCTGACCTCTATGTACCTATACATATATACATACATATATTTTTCTTTCGTACAATTGTCGTTGTGTTCGATTGTCGCTGTGTTCATGTTTCGTGTGTTCAACTGTTATGTGGTCATTTATCTGGTTATCTTAAATACTGATTATTTATTTAATAAAAACATATTGATACTTCATATTAAATACTAATTGTCTAAATATAAGGTAATGTATCACAGTCATTTTCAAATACATATTTAAAATCCAATCAACCGTTTCGTCCGAATGCAAATTGAAAAACTTTATTATTCATCGAAACTAGTTTGAGAATCAGTTTTTTATTCAATTTAAATTTCATTCTATCCTCGTTTGTAATCGGAGTAACTACGATCGATCGTTTTAAAAAATGAAATTTATCATATTTCTATTTTATTTTATCATTTCATTTAAAAAATGCGTGTTTTGTAATATCGAAAGAGCTGAAATGTAATTAGATTTCAAATTTAAATTTAAATATATGTAGATGTATTTTGTAAAATGTTTCTTTTGCAGTAATTTCGGTAAAAAAAGCTATGTATATGAACATTCATCCTGCCGAAGATTTAAAAGATCTTTTCATAAAAATTATTGACAAATTAACACTATCAAAAACGTTGAATTGTTTAAGCATAATAACTGACAATGTTTATCTTAACATTTTCCAAAAAATTGAAAATATTCCTTACGTGATGGTTCGTACATTTACATATTTTCATTTCACAAAAACCAGTATTTCTATTTGATAAACTTTACAGGTTACCGTTAAAGATTCTGAAGATTTATTATCTCCAAATTATGAGACCCTCGAATCAGTACGTCTCGTTAGAAAACAAGGATGTGAATTATATGTCATTTTTTTAGCAAACGGTTTACAATTATCACGTTTTTTAAGATTCGGTGATAGGTAATTTTCATAAGATTTCCTTAAAAATATCAAAATAAACTCAATAATAATTTTTCAGGTACCGAGTTTTGAACACCAGAGCTAAGTATATTTTTTGATTCACGACTTCAGATTGTTTAATCACAAAATGTATTACATATGGAAGAGAATCATAAATGTAATTCAAGCTTTTTATTAGCTTGTTTTTATAAGACACTTTATCGGTAACGGCTTGAACGAAAATAAATCATGGTTCGAATTAAGCACCGTTCCTTATCCGTCACCGATCAAGGATATCGTATTGCCAAAAAGAATAGAAATATGGAAAAGGAGCGAGGACATATTCAGTCCCACCGTGCCACATGGGTCTATAAATGATACAGGTTTTTTACTCCAAATTAGCACTTTTTAGTTTCAAATTGGCAATTTTTGGTTTCAAGTTGGCACTTTTTAGTTTCAAATTGGCAATTTTTGGTTTCAAGTTGGCACTTTTTGGTTTCAAATTGGCAATTTTTTATTTCGAATTAGCAATTTTTGATTTCAGATTGACACTTTTTTATTTTAAGTAAACACTTTTTCGAATCAAATTAGCACTTTTTGAAAATGAAACTTTACTCTTTAAAAATTAAACTAAATCAGATATTTTTAATAAAATTTGTTACTCGCAATCGTCCAGAAAAATATAATGATGTTAGTTCAGATAAAAATATGATTTTAATAAGATGTTTCAAATATGGGAAAACGATACAGGAGCCAGCTGAAATAGCTGGAATTAATAAAAATGCAGCTTATGGAATAATTAAGAGATATGAAAAAATGGTGATGTATTTGGGAAAAGAAACATTAAACTGTCACCAGAATTAGTACTTGAAATTGAAAATATAGTCGAAAATAACCCGTCGATAACATTAAACAAAATTAAAGAGAAAATTCTATAAAATAACCGTGTTAATTTGAGTATTACTTCTATTCATAATGCACTAGTTAAACGATTAAGGATCACATTGAAAAGTGCATCGATGGAACCAGATGTCGAAATTCACCAAGTACAATATTGAGGCTCACAAAAATTATGCTTCAAAATGTAAAGCATAATTTTTGCGAGCCTCGATCAAATTCGATCTCAAATTGCCCCGGAAGTTCGTCAATCCATAATTTTCATCGATGAATCTGGATTTAACTATCATCTAAAGTTTAATCTTTAAAAAGTGTAAGGTTGAAATTAAAAATTGCTAATTTGAAATGAAGGGGTTTTAATTTGGGGTAAAAACGTGTTGATTTGTAATTGAGGATTGTTGATTTGAAAGTGGAAATTGCTAATTTGAGGTTGAAGGGTGTTGATTTTAAATCGAAGATTGTTGATTTGATATTGAAAATTCTTGTTAATTATAACAAGAATTATTTTATGAAAAATCTACTAATCTATAAAATAAATATTTGAAAAAACGAAAAATAAAAAGACCATTTCAATAACTTCGGTACTTGCATGGTGGGATAAATAAAATCCCACCAAACTTTCAACGTTTTTAAAAAAAACTAAAACATTTTAGATTTATTTTCTTTTACAAAACTTTTAAATAGCTTATATTGATATAATATATCAGAAAAAAACCATACTTTCACGATTTTTAACGTGCAGAAAGAACAAAAACAAAACAGCAACACTTCTGATAACTTATTTTCATGTTCTGACAAGTCGAAAGTTAAATCGAAAGTAATTTACACATATGCCATCTATCGGTCAATATAGTAAACCGTTAGAGTAGATGGGATTAAATATAAACCTCTTTCTTTCAAATGATTTTAATTTTTCGAGGTGGGATGATTTACATCCCACCATGCAGCAAAAGACAAAAAAAAGGTGGGACGTTTTTGATACCACTGTGCAACAAAGGGTTAACTAGACGTTTGCCGATAAGACTATTCAAAATAATTCTTTTTCTAATATAATTCGAATCGTGAAAATTCGAAAAAAATAATGTTTAAGTAATTAAATGTCCCTTATCGCTACGAGGTTGGCTCTCGAATAAGGTATATAGCCTAGACCCCCAATATTTGATGGGGAGACCTTGTCCTGCAGTGGGCACTAAACCGGTCGACAATGATGATGATGATGAAGTAATTAAATATATTATATTCGATATCGAGTCTAGTGTCGTCAACTAAAATCGAAGCATTTTCGGAAAAATCAGGTGTCGTCAACTAAAATCGAGGCAATCGAGTATCTTTTCGAGTATTTTAAAATTATTAGAAAAGATACTCGAGTAGTTGATAATTCGAGTAATTGGAGACTCTAGTAGTTATGTAAAAATGGGTAACCATACAATACCATTTGTACACCCACATACATACATACCATACATACCATTTGTTTACCCATGGTAATGGGTTACCATGGGTAAACAAATTACAATCGAACACAAATTACAGCGATTGTTCATGTAATGCTGTGGCCAGAAGCTAACTCACACGAAGCAAACGCACACGAAGTAAACTCACAGGAAACAAGCTTACACGAAGCGAACTCATACGAAGCAAGCTCAAACGAGGCAAGCTCACAAGAAGCAAGCTCACACGAAGCAAGCTCACACGAAGCAAGCTCACACGAAGCAAGCTCACACGAAGCAAGCTCACACGAAGCAAGCTCACACGAAGCAAGCTCACATGCTTTCGAAAATTTTCAAATTTTCAAATTAAAGCGAAAAACGTTTAACACGAAACTGAAAGCACCAAAATGTGTTTTTGTGTTAAGAGAATTTCGCGTTAGACGTAATAGTATACGTCCATAATATTTTGTCAGTGCCAAAGTAATATTTCTTGTTAAATGATACGAGAATTTTCGAAAGCATGTGAGCTTGCTTCCTGTGAACTTGCTTCCTGTGAGTTTACTTCGTGTGCGTTTGCTTCGTGTGAGTTAGCTTCCCCCAACCATGTAATGCTGTTGTGGTTTTCGTGGATTATGTTGTATGTTTTACTATACCGTCTTATCAATCATATTCCATACAGCATTGACCGAAAATTTATTATTTAAGTGCTGATCATTTATTTATTATTACTGACCATCAACGTTCCCTCTAAGACGAAGAGGTCTCTGCGCGGAAAATTAAAAGGCTGAGCAGACCAAATGCGCGAGCGCGAAAAAAAAATTAATAATTGTTGAGAAGTAAAATAATATATAAACAGTTTACATAGATAAAAAATAAATTTCTATACGTATTTCAAAATAATAAGAACAACAAAATCAAGTTTCATTAATTTTTAGTTTATTTTTTCAAAAATATATAAATCTAATTTATCATTTTATTTTTATAATTTTATGTTTTTTCACGTCATTCTTTGCGATTGATACATATCTTATATACTTCATCTAATTGAAAGTCAATCTTTTTTTCTTGCAGTATATAAGATTTAATTCTCATTAAATTATCTTAATGTTCAATATTTGTTTTAGATTTGATAGCGTTCATTAAACTAAGTCCACGATCACAGTCCGCACTTGAAGCTTGAAATGTTCCACAAATATCTTACAGAACCGAAAGTTACTTGAAATTTTCATCTTTTAGGGCATACATAATTAAATCATTGAATATTTCTATACAGCCAACGTTGCATTTTTCAATTATTAAAAATTAAAAATCTACGAGTATATATTTTTCTAACGTTTGGCCTAAATAATTTTCATTATAATTTTTTATTATATTTTATGCAAAATTGTTTTATATTATCTTTCCCGTGGTCTATATTTAAATTATGTTTCATCACCATAAGGTTCGAAAAATTCCAGTCTTTTATATTTTCATCGGGAAATTTATCATCCAAGTGATCGCAAAGTAATCGAATGAATTGAAGAATAGCGGGTGTATCTATACTATTATGATTTAAAATATTCTGAACCTCCACACTCCAAGAGACTACTTCGTCCAAATATTGTGTTCTTATTTTATTGATTTTGGCCTTTGCAGATTGATGGGATTCCATCGATGTTAAATTACTACTTTGCAAAATTTTATTTAACTTTGCCATTTTTCCGAATACGTTATGAAGTATCATATATGCTACTCGATATTTTGAATCTTTTAGATATTTTAAACAGTATTTATTTATGGAGTCATTTAATTCCTTAACTTGTTCTGCGCAGTAATTTATTGACACATCATAATTTCTTATTAGAGCATTTAGTGCAGAATATCTTGATATCTTGATATCATTAAGAGGTCTAAACGATGTAAAATCAATATCAAAAATTTAAAAATCTTTTTATCAAATATTTAAATCCTAAATTCTATGGAATGGGGTAATAAAAAAGTTTGGTTCGAACGACTCACTCTCAACTTTCCCTATACCCCATAACAGATAGTAAGTAGACTTGGCACGTCACAAAAAATTGAACATAAATTTGGAAAGAAAAATAACAAAATCATATATTTAACATCTTACGGACGGGTTCCGCGCTGGCGAGATATTCACACAGGACGGGCAATTTTCGTGCAAAAACGCACGTATTCAAAATTTTATTAAAATCGTCGAAAATAATTTATTAATGAATCGATTTTAATGAAATTTTCAAATAGTGCATAATAGAATACATTTTAAGTGTTGGTGAAATAAAAACGTAATTTTCATGTATAATTACGTTTAAATATGTAATTAAATAACTATGTATGAAATAATAAATAAAAAATGTTGAAAACCACTGACATTCACCAGATTCGTTTATTAGTTCAAAAATAAGTTGCCGAACATAAAATGACACGTTTCGCTTCACATTCAATGTTGATTTTACAAAAAAAAAATATTCTGAAATATGAACTGCGGCACTATGCGCAACATGCATACAAAAAAAAAAGGTTGTCCATTCGTCTTGGGCCGTGAAATCGTTTAGTCGACGACTCGTCGTCTTTAATAAAAAAAACATTATGAAAAATATCATTAGATTTTCGATTATCGTTATAAATAATTATTTTCACCCTATTCGGTAACCCTCTATGTATTCGGATTGTTCCGCAAATTCGAAATTTGTCTTTCAACAATTTAAGTGCTAGATTAACCGAATTGTAAAAAATTGTCCATGTAGATATTATGCCAATCCGCGAAATGGACGTAAGAGAAAGTCAATAGTGTCTTCAAGTTTCGCCGAAATCCCCGAGTAAATTTTGAAACTCGAAATGTATGCAGAAGTGGACTCGCACACCATTCTGCAAAAGGATTCCATATTTGACAATTTTTGCTGGGATTGTAGGTTTTGAACAACAATCTTCCTTTCCATGGAATCATCGCTTCATCCAAGGAAAGATTTTGATCTGGTTTGTAAATGGTTGCAAATTTTTCGGAAAAGTTTTCACCAAAAATTGGACTTTTACCAATCGATCCGTATTTTCTCAATATCTTCATTATTGTTGAAATGGAGAAATGTCAGAATTTGCAGAAAACGATCCCTTTTCATCGTTTTAGAAAACACTTTAATCAGTGGACCAATAATCTTTCAGCTTATTTTTTTTCGCATATCAATATTATCAAGCCAAAAATAATTTTAATTCTATTACTGTCACATATCTCCATTTTGCTGATTTTTCGGCTCTTTGTATTTTGATTTATTTTGATCATAGTAGCGATTTGTTTCTTTCACTACTTCATCAAAAAAATCGTCCCCAATGAACATAGAGGCAACACTTTCTTCACTTTGGGAGTTTTGTGGAAAGATTTTGATACCTGGAGCTCCACAAAAGCTCTGATTATTTCGTGGAGTGTCAGTGTCTGACCAGTCCATATCCACATCACTTTCAGAATTGTTTTCGGAATCGCTCGAAAGTAATTGCATAGTACGAGGATCCCTTGTTCTTCTTGTTACTATGTCAGAACCACTATCCGAATCACTATCGTCTACATTATCATCACTGAGGTCTTCAGACAACGCGTCGTTATAATTTTCGTTATATATTATATCATCTTCGGATTCCATTTTTTTTTACGTATATTGAAATTAATGAATTATTTGAAAAAAAAGGAAGGCGCAAATATTTTGTTCCACAATAAAAAAAAATCCCGATCAAAAGTCCGACTGCAACGTCGAAAAGTTGCACGAATACTAATTGTAAAGTGATCAGAAAAGGGCAGTATGAGACAAATTTTCGTTAGAAAAAATATAAATGGGATCCAGATGTTGGGATGGACTGTATATTGAAAAAACTTCGACCACATTGAACTTATTTTTTCAAATTCAACCGAAAGATGGTGTAGAGTTCGATGAAAAATAAATCCTTTCCAAAAAAATCGCATAAATACAAAATATATGATTTGAAAAGAGCGAAATCAGGTCAAATTTCAAAGTCATAAAAATCTTAGAAATGGAATTCAAATGTTGCAGGAATTGACTATAAAGTTCGAAGCAAACGCATATGAACGAAACTAATTAATTCCCGAATAAATATGTTCTTTTTTTTCCCCCAAGAGATGGTGTTGAAATCGACTGTATACAACCCGCGCAAACGCGGGACCCGTCGTACGCGGTACTATCTAAATTTCCGCGCTAGCGCGGGACCCGTCTTTAAGATGTTAAAATCAAATGTTCGGTCTGGTGATTTTTGGAGTGCGCGTCAGCTTGTGATCACTGCGCGGGACTTTCAAAACTGCTGGGCGGCCGCGCAAACGTTGCGAGTGACCATTTATTTTAATTTAACTGATCGTTTATTATATTTTACCAATCACTTATTTAATTAATTACTAATCAATTATGTTAGTTTTTATCTCATCATTTTAGGTATTATTAACCAGCTAAGTAATTAGTTGCCAATTTCAAATAACCTTTTAAGCAAAAATTATTTTCATAACGTATGTTAAAACTTACACGTTCAACATTATAAAAAAGATTGATTTGAAACATCAGAATGTGTACTTACTTTCAGCTTTTTTTTCCTCTTAAATTTTTCCTGTAAATTTGAAAATAATTATTGAAAGCCATTTCCTTCTTTGTGATAATAAATGAAAAATCCCATTGACCATTGTGTTTAATCTTATCATTTTAATAATAAGAATTGAATCATTATAACATTAGTTTAAAAAATACATATTATTGGATCACATATGACAATGAGTACTTAAGTATAATATATTGAATAAAAGTTCAAGTTCAGTATATTGTGGATTTCACTGTAACATTTTTTCACTATATAAAATAAATCTATGAAACCAATTTCACTCAATGATAACTATTAAGTATAACAAATAAATTGAAAAAACTTTTATTCATAACGAAACTGAAATTTCCAATAAATATATAACTTAAAACAAATACGGAATATTATTTCTTTTTATTTTTCTTAAAAAACTGATTCTTCTTTGTTATTACACAGCTTTATATTAATAATATGAAAAACACCGAAACACGATAAAATGTGGTTAATTCTATGTTGATAACATAAACCAAATCCGGTGGTATTGATTTGAATACCAACTGGTTTATTTTCTACGACTTTAACTAGTTTATCTATTTTTCAATCGACTTAAAAATACTAACAATAACTTCAATAATACAATACAAGATTGAAAGTATTCTCAATAAAATTATATAATGTCTAATTGTAAGAAAATTCTAAAACTAAATAAGTTCTTTATCAAAGTAATATAAACTATTTCTAATTACTTAGTAACGAGGATTATATTGAAAAATTTTTTTTAAACTATATTCATTGTATACAATTTTGACAAAAGTGCAAAAATTAAAAAAATCAGCGTACACAAAATTAAGTAGTCGATAATGTGGAATCACTAAATAGTTGGAATATTGATTACTAACGATGTAAATGATTAAATGATTTAACAAAGTTTTGAAAAATTCAAAGAAAAAGGAATGATTAATTTTTAAGTTGAAGTTGAACGCATTTTCTTCACCGCACGTTTATATCTTGCAGTTCTTCAACAAAACCACAAAACACAGCTGTGTTTCGTTCAGTGTTATATTATCATTTGTTCTAGTGGTGATCGAACGTTTTCTACATATGTACACCAATTAGTTATTTGAATATTGTGATACGTTGTGAACGCAAGTGAAGATCGAATCATGAAAAATCTCATAGACAAAACCATCAACGCTTTTGTAACACTGAGTTTTTGTGGATTCGCTTTTGGTGTAGAGCAAAAGCCAGAGTTGGATTTCAGCTATCACAAGTATGAAGCGATGACAAAGTTTTTGAAAAAATTTTATTCTTCACATTCAGATTTAGCACAACTGTATGATATTGGAAATTCATTACGAAGTAAACTTTGGATTTGTTTAAATAATAATTTATGATACGAAGGAGTGTTTAATTGAAATTATAATTCATTTTCAATAGATAAAACGTTATGGGTGATGAAGTTGGAAGTGAATTCGACTGAAACAAACAAAGCGAATATAAAGCTTGTCGGAAATATTCATGGAAACGAAGCTGTCGGAAGAGAAGTTCTATTGCATTTCATAGATGTAAGTTGAAATATTGTTTTCTGTTATGAAAAAATATTTATTATTATACTTTTTTTAGTATATAGGAAGAAATTATAAGAGAGATGAAAAAATAAAACATCTCTTGAAATATAATGTGATCCATATTTTACCATCGATGAACCCAGATTCATTTGAAATTTCCAAAGTTGAATGCGAATCTAACGACGGAAGAAAAAACATGAAAGACGTTGATTTGAATAGGTATTTGTATGTTTTATTACGTTTTAATTACTTGAAACAATTCTCATCATTTCTCTCCAATGACAGAAATTTTCCTGATCACTTTCATTATAATGACATACCAGTGCAACGGGAAACAAAAGCAGTTATGAATTGGATGAATAGAATAAATTTTATATTATCAGCTAGTCTTCACGGAGGAGCACTTGTAGCTAACTATCCATTCGATACTGCTAAAGAACAACGTAAGTTAATTATAATTCCACATCCTAATTTTCATAAATTGCCTGCTCACGCCTATTGTTGGACAAAGGCTTCCCTAATACTTTCCATACTTTCCATTCGCTTCTATTCTGAGTCACTCTCATCTATATTACAACATCATTTCCCATATACTCGATAAAAATCTTTAACATTTGTTTTCACAGTTTCTTACCCTGAACAGAAAGAATCGAAAACTCCCGACGATGAAGTTTTCAAGCATCTAGCGTTAACATATTCAAAAACCCACCAAGAAATGTATGAAGGACATTCGTGTGAAAGCGGCGATAAAATAAAATTCAAAGAAGGCATTACCAATGGTGCTGCATGGTATTCGTTCATAGGAGGAATGCAAGATTATAATTATGCTTTCAAAGGTTGCATGGAAGTCACGTTGGAAATTTCATGCTGTAAATATCCAGACGTTTCCCAGTTAAAAGGCTTATGGAATCAAAATAAAAAAGTGAGATTGAAAATAATATATATCATCATCATATGCAGTGATTCATAATTCATTGATTCAAATAAAGACCATTCCGATCTTAATCGATTCTTTTCGATGAATAATTTACATCCATCATATTCCACATCATTATAAACTCTTTTTGCCTTATTTCATTGATATTCGTCACTTTGGTTATGCTTCATACTCACGTTTTCCTTATTCTAATATAATATATTATTTCAGTTCTGATTATTCATAATATATTCTAGTCTCATATAAAATAGTTCTATAGTTCCACAAAAAAGTCGTGTAATATAAATCTGTATTATACAAGGTTTGAAGTTCATACAAAATTAGAGTTTTCGTTCCAGAAAAATATCGAAATTTATTGATGCCCTTTTGTTTCAATAAACAATACAAAAAATATATTACCTATATACATTTACGTATTTAGATAAAATGCATTATAGTTGCTTAAATTAAATTTCTTGATGTGTTTCATGCGTCATTTATGTATTATAAGTCTGCAAATTATGTTTCTTAACGAATTTTGCGAGTTTTTACGTGTTCGTGTTGTATGGAAGTTAGATTTGACAATTTTTACAAATCATTTTCCCTTAGAATGTCTAATTTGCACATGTTAGCAGTTCGGATAGCAAAAGGTGCTACTGAACAACATATAAACCTGAAATTTCTTAAAATGTGGTAAAAAATTGATAAACTGAGAAATTCATTAAAAAATTAATAATTTATGCACTTATAATGCATGAATTATACAAGTAATTTATTAATAATTTCAATTTAAGCACTTATAATGCATTTTTTATTCATTTTAAAATGCAAATTTGTCAATAAATAAATTACACCTCTAAAGTACAGGATTACCTAATTGTATTTTTTTTCTAAAACCGTGTTATATAAAAAGTGTTGTAGAAAAATAGATAACAATTCATCAACCATGTCATATTAAAATTGTGTTGTATAAATTATATTAAATGTTGTATAAACTATATTAAATGTATATGTTTTTAACCACAATATATTATATTTACATTTCCAGCCTTTAGTGGAGTATTGTTTACAAGCCGGCATGGGAGTTAAAGGTGTTATTAAGGATAATGACACAAATAATTCAGTAGCAAACGCTGATCTTATAATCGAAGGGATCGATATGAAATTTCATACAGATGAAAATGGCAGATTCTTTAGGATTCTCTTACCAGAAAAATATACATTAAAGGTCAATTAATTTCCTTTTAAATATTCATAAAATTATCATGAAATAAATATTAATTTGTATAATTAAAGGTATCGGCGGCAAATTATAAAACCACGAGAAAAAATTTCACAGTAGAAAAAACAAATGGATATCCCGTTATGAAATCTATTGAAGTTTATCTGATTAAAGGAAACGATTCAAATATACAATATCCAGAAATAGAACAGACGAGCATTGTAACTGAAAATACTCAAGAAACTACCGAATCTTATAATTACAATACTCCAAATATTCAAACGAATATAAACACTGAAAAATTACCTCTAATAAATAATCGATTCGGTTCCAATAATAACGATGAATTATCGAGTTACGCAATGAAAAATTGCTTGAATCAAACACTTTTATTATTTGTAATATCATTACGATTTTTATTTTGAAATAAAAACTAATTTAACACATTTATGGTTTTATGACAAATATACAATCAATTAGACATGTTTTTATCAAATTTATAATTACTATAAATTGAGAATATTTACAATTTAGAAAATGGAATGAGATAAATATTGGCTTTTAGATTTAGATTATTCATGCGATATGGTCTTACAATTAGTACACATCAATCAATCTCAATTGTTTACGCATCAATTTTAATAGATGAAAACTTTTTGTCAAATGACGAATCCGGTTTTTCTTGGGGCTGTAATATATACAAAATAAATTATTATTTAAATATATTAGAAAAATATTAATAGGGAAGCTTGGATAATTCCGTAATATTAAGCGCTCAGCTTGAAAATACATTGGTATTATTTGAAAAAATCAACTTTATTCGACCACCACGGAATTACCTAAGTTGGGGACAATATAATCGCATACCATTATATAAATACGACTAGGTACACTGCGATCGATGAGCTCTTGTAAATATTCTGAAGACAACTCTTTAAAATGTTGATCAGGCGTTGTCGGAGTCGTCAAACTTTCGACTGGCGATAAATGGAATCGAGGCGGACTTATAGAACCACACATCAACGGGAAAAAGTTAAATATAAGCTCTCGAGTACTCTCCGGAAGAATGCTGATCGTGCACTAGAATTTGATTCAAAATTTAATATTCAATAATCAATGTATAAAGATTTGGCAAATGAAATCCTACTTGTTTGTGTCCTGCGAACATAAAATAATCTTTTTCTTCCACGCGCAATAATAAGGTATGAGGGCAAGCTGCAGTGCTGTGAAATCGAAGCGTAAAAGGCATCAAGTTCCTCAAGCATCCATGCGACGGAAACTCGATTTCTATACGAAGCCAACTCGACGAAATATATGGAGCCACTAATGCCATAGTAGTTTTAGATATTGTCGACAATTCACTTGATTTTCTACAAAATTGAATAAGTTAATAATATAATATTGATTTTCGATAATTCCGTGAATAATAATAACCTTTTCCAATAAAGCGTATAAGTTCCTAAAGTAACGGGTTGACTATCTGGATTAGTGACAGCTTTAATACATACTGCTTCGTTTGTAATAACGTTTTCTTCGATTACCATATTTTTGAGACAACTGGGCAGTTCTTTATCAATTTTTTCAAAATGCTCAGACTGAAATTCAATACATTTCATATTTACAATGAAAAATTAAAATATACACAATAATCAAGCGAAACATACAACTTCAAGATGAGAATCCAGAATCACAATAGGCCAAGGACTGAGGACTTTTGCTTGTGGCATCGCTATGAAAGGATCGTTGTAAAAACATTTGTCAATGTCCTCGAAACGCATCGTCACGTATTTGGAAGTGATATCGAAAGGTTTGACTACAGTAATTTTTATGGAATGCTCCTTGAAACAAGCCATCTTCTTTTTATCGGACGGAGTATCCTCGTTATCTGCCGATTTATTTTCCATGATGATGTTCGATTCGTTTTTGTTTTCAGAAGTTGTAGTTATGTCGTAAGTTATTTTCATAAGTACGGTGGTAGATATGACTTTGTTCGAACGCAAATAGAAAACTTTTTTGAAGTTCGAATGAGAATTTAATGTACCGATTGACAGTAATAAGGGCAATTGAGTTGGTTTTTCTTCAATATTGAAGCATAGCTCAACTACAAATAAAATATATATTAAAGTAACCGCACTATACATATATTTTAGAATATATATTAAAATACCAGATGTATCAGGGGCAAGAGTTTCAATAGAACTCATCAAGTTGAGAGATAATTGAATATGATGAGCATTAGTTGATTCTTCGTTCATTAAATTTATAGTAACGGGAAACCATTCTCCTAATAAAGCTGGATCAGCTTGCTCAATTACAACTGACATCTTCGATTCACTAAAACAATAAAATATTATATATGTATGTCACAGACCATGTATATTATTAGTCTATGTTAAATATTTGACACAACCCAACCGAACTAGATCCAACCCAAAACTTTGATTAAGACAAATAAAATTAACCTAACTTAATCTCCAATTATGTGTATTTATAACTGATCCTAATATATGTACATACATATATAAAGGAATGAAATATTATTGAAAATAAATAAACCATGTACCGTGGAATTATTTGAGAAATCGCCAACGGTTGAATGCTTTCAAAGTTAGGAATCTCCTTCTCGATCATTCTGTAATGGAATATTTCAGGGAATATTCCAGAAACCATACCGCCGGCTCCGTTAAATTGCAAAATGGCATGCCGTCCATTAGACTTCCCCAATTGTAAAGATATCGAAGCTATCTGAAATATACATTTTATTTATAACTGATTCAATCGAAACTGTTTATCATTAGGACAAACTGTTTATCATTACTTGTAAGTTGCGTCCAACATCTTGCGGATCGGGAACGAATTGACATAAAAACTTCTTCACTTCTCCGCCCTTGAGAAGAAGAGTAGGAGACGACTCCTTTTCACAAACGGCAAACTCACAACTGTAATGAGGATTGTTTACGCAAACGCTCACTCTGTCTAATTGAAGCGGTGCCGGCGTAAGAACTCTAAAATAAAATTGAATTGTAATTTAGTGAAAATATTATTCATGTTGTTTTATAAACAAAATTACCTAATGAATAATTCTATCGTCACGTTGCTATCTACTTGATATTTATTTTCAGTAAAACGAGCTTTAGCTTCAATGCATGACGACATCATCGACATATCGATATTAATCGGTAACGAATCTTTATCGGATAATAATTTCCATTGTTCTATAGCATTTTGTACGGCTGCGTCAGAAATGTTAGGTTCTGGTTCAGGTATTCCACCCTTTAATAATAAAATATTAAACATATAAGATTAACAGTAAATAAATAATATTGGAAGTAAAAATTACATTTAATAGTGTCAATAGATTATCGTAAATCCTTTTTTTGTCCCCGTCTATAGATATATTTTTTCCTAAAGCTTCAATCGCTAGTGCTATATAATCTTGAATGTTAGCAGTCAAATATGCACAAGCCAAAGCTCTGTTTAATATTAAAGAAACTAAATACCACCATTTTTCTTTTCTATAATCCCATAACATATGCATAAGTAACCTAAAATAATAAAATATGATTAAATTGCTTTCCATTATAACTATTTTATTAATTCAAATTTACGTTAGAGATTTCCCATAGTCGGAACACGTGTAATATTCTTGTGCCATTTGAACTAATAAATGTCGTCTCATTCTTGGACATCGGTACGTTTTGAACTGTGCAATAGCACTTCCAAGAAGACTTATAATAATCATCTAAAAAAAAAAACAATGCTTTAAAAATCTCAATATATATTTTATAATATAAAATTATGTTTCGTTACTGAATGGTTAACGTGGTGCAACTCTATGAATTGTAAACCCTTTATTGCTTCTTTTTCTTTTTGCGGATCAGACGGGTCCGTAATCAATTTTCCAGGTCTCCAAACATGCTGACCATAAAATTCTACAGTACCTATGAACGAAGATATAAAAATTATTAAACGGCTCATAATTTATAGAAAAAAAAAAATTGTTTTTTGGTAAAGGTAACGATTAGCGTCACAAATTATTATGTTGGTAGCCCTAACACACATATGTATCAATAGATAGACGTTCATAATATCAATTTCAATGTGTATATGTGTTCGAATGGAGTTTTATTGATATAAAAACCTTGCAAAGGATCCGGTTGAGGATAAACAAGGGTATCGCTGCATAAAATTTGACAAGCCTGCCGTCTTTGAGTTGCACATTGAGCTGCTTGTTGATAATAAAATCCTGGATGTTGCGTTTGAATAGCGGGCAAGCCTCCTCTGATAGCTTCGTCAAATAATTCTCCAAATACGCTATACCTAATAAATAAAAATATTTCAAAAACATAATGTTATATAGTATATTTATATAAAAAAAAAGATTTTTACTGTCTAGCCATCCACGCATGATGTTCGAACGCTAATTCTCTGATGCCGACTTTGTTGCAATAACGTTCAATATGACTTCGTAACTGAGCGATAGCATCGCGTGGTTGGTTAAGGTTGAAAAGTAACTTGCATAGTTTGTAATTTATGTATCCAGCGACAGTTTTTACTTCCAAAGCGTTCGTATCGACAATTCTGACTTCGAGTAAATTGTTGTACGCATGTAAATAATGCCTAAGAATCGAAAATGATATAAAAATTAGAAAAAATCAAAGAAAATTATTGAATGGATCCTTTACTTTTGAGCTGTATTGATATCTTGTTTCAATTCGTAAATAAAACCCATTTTGAATTGATGTCTGACGAACAAATACTGATGAGTCGTTTTGTTTAAGTGGTCGCGATGCGCTTTTATATTTCGTATTTCATGATGATAATATTGTTGAGCGAGATCGTAAAACGCATTTTCCAATCGTATTGCATATCCTGCAGATTAAAAATATGTTAAAATTACATTTTTTTAAATAAATTCATTGATATTCTTTCAAAAATAATATATCGAAGCTCACCCATTAAATGATCACCATGTGGCAAGACAAATAGAGCCTTAGATTGAATTTCGCAAGCGGCACATAAAGCCTGTGCTCTTTCTGCACCTACGACATCTTCCGAAGGTGACAACGGTGCCGTATTTTGAATAACAACAACAACCAATCTCGGAAAATGTCCTTCGGTTACGGCTCTGGATATTGAAAAATAAATAAATCATAAAACGATTAAGAAAGATATATAAATATCAATACGAACCTCATCGATTGTACTCTAGATGCGCATTCAATGATCTTTTCATTCCACTGTATATCATTCCAATCCATATCGTAGAATACAACGATGACTGCAGGAACCAAATTCAAGTGTTTATTTAACCAGTTCTTTTTCAGTATGCCTTTTGGTATGTACCATTCGTAGGAATTCCTTTTGGGTTTGTTGATTGGGAATTCGTGAGCGTTTGAAAGCAATTTGAAATGAACCGGAGCTCTGTCCGGACGGCGATTGTTGCCGAAAGCATCCCAAATCGATCTATGGATCGCATTGTTGATGGTATCCAAACCGGTTATTCCGATCAGTGCTAGAGGCTTCGCGACTAAATCTGCAGGTAGTTCCGTACCGTCGACTGGCTGAGTTGACATTTTGTCGAACTGGTAATTCTGCATTTTAAATATGTTGATGATTTATTAATGAATGGAAATGTATTATAGGTACATAAATTAGATTTTTTGACGTATTTCACACATAATTTATGTATTATAAGTCGGTAAATTAGGTTTTTTAAAAGATTTTGGGCATAGTTTGTACTTATGCGTATTGTAAAGCAGTTATATTTGTCAGTTTTTACAAATAAGATCGTATAAATTTGCAAATGCTAACAATTTGGATGGTAAAAGATACTGTACAACATGTAAACTGAAACTTGTTAAGATATGGTTAAAAACTGACAAATATAATCTCACTATGCGCGATATTCGTTACAAAAATTTAACTTATGCACTTATAATGCGTAAAATACATCCAAGAATCTTAATTTAAGTACTTATAACGAATTTTATTATGAAATTTACTGATAAACAATTTACGTACCTAAAATGCAGGATTACCCGATTATAAGTAAATAATTCAACAACTTATAAATATTGATAATTTGGTGACTTATGACTATTGATAATTCAGTAAAATCAGAAATATACCATCACAACTAGACACAAGACAGATTACAAACGAAACGTCAAACTGACATTTCATATGTCAATGACTTTGGTCTAAAAAACCATTTTCACGATTCAAACATTTATCAAAAAAAAAATACGATTTTACAAATTTTATAATTATTTACGTTTATATAAAATCATATTTAAACATTTTTTTTAGAAAGTGCGTAATTTAAATATTCATATTTAAAAAAAACCATTATCTGGCACTTTGAACGGATTAAAGAAAACTGCTGACCTTTGGTTGTGACGTTTCGCTCAGCTGGAAGTGACAGTCCACATACCCTCATGCTGCACACCTTATTTTCCACTGATTTAATCCATTTTTAACAACCACGGGTAATTCTAACTCTTTATTACTCTTAAGAATATATAATGCGTCATAATTAATATTGATTTTACTATTATATTACAAAATTTTAGAAAATGTCGTTCCAACAACTTGTCGGAGGAGAATGTGGAGGCAATAACAGCTTAGTTCAATTTTCTGGCATCCTCGCAAGAGACAATGCACTAAACGCACAACCCTCACTATCGCGTGAAGATCATTTCGTTAATGAATATCTTTCTCAGAACGGGGCTCAGCCTCCGCAAACTTTCCAAATGAACACTCTATTGCAGAGCCTCAAAGAATTGCATAATGACAAAGCAACAGTAGCTCAAAACGATCAATGGATGCAAGAATTCTCTAGCACTAGTAAACAACAGCCTATGGTTTATCCTCCGGTTTGGAATATGGCTGCTCCTTTACCTGTACATCGTTTCCCTCCGCATATGATGATGCCCAATAATACAAATATGAATTATATGGAAAGGCCTATCGTTCCGATTCAGTATTTAGATGAGAATATTGACACGTCGAATTTAGCTATGGAAAACCACTTGAGCATGCAAAGTCCAGTGGTCGACGAAGTACGGGAAAAAGCTCGTGATTTAGTCGACGCCGTCGTCGATGAAAATATGGCTTACAGTCAATTCGTAACGTTCATGAAAAAGATCGGAGGTGGCGAAGCATCTTTAGTCATGCCCGAAAACACAATGTCGCAATCCAATATGGAAAGCGACAGCGTTTTGAATCCCGATATTGAAAAATTCGTAGAAAATAGCAAAGACGAATGGACCAAATTGAAAAACGAACTCGATCATCCGTGGTTATCGTCGGTAAATTTGAATTCAAATCCATATCCTACTTATAACTTCGCACAAGAGAATAACATGTTAGAAAATCCTAACGCTTTAGAAATCGGTAAACAAAAACTGAGTTTGGGTGACGTACCCGGAGCTGTATTATGTTTCGAAGCGTCGGTTAAGCAAGATCCGTCCCTCGTCGAAGGTTGGCTATTATTAGGCACCACACAAGCCGAAAACGAACAAGACCCGCAAGCTATTCCAGCGTTAATAAAATGCGTAGAATTGAGTCCAACATGTCTTCCGGCTTACATGGCTTTAGGCGTATCGTACACAAACGAAAATTATCCGCAGCTCGCTTACAAAGCGTTCAACGATTGGTTAAAAGCGAATCCTCAATACTCCGATATAGTTCCTTTAGACGTCGATATAACTATTATGAATAACTCCCAATTACAAGAACACATCCATTCGATTTTTATCCGATCCGCCCAAATGAATCCGAATAAAGTCGATCCAGACATACAATGCGCTTTAGGCGTTCTTTTCAACATTTCCCAAGAATATAACAAAGCCGTAGATTGCTTCAAAGCCGCTTTACAAGTACGATACGACGATTCGCGTCTATGGAACAAGTTAGGGGCCACTTTGGCTAACGGAGATCGCTCAGAAGAGGCCGTAGATGCATATTACCATGCTCTTAGCCTAGAACCTGGTTTTATCAGGGCTCGTTACAATATCGGGATCACTTGTATGAATCTTAGCGCTTACAAAGAAGCTGCGGAGCATTTCCTGACTGCGTTGAATCAACAAGCTAAAGCTAGAGGAGTTGGGCCGGATAATTCTCACGAACACGTCAGCTCGTCAACAATTTGGTCTACATTGAGGATGGTGTGTGCATTTATGGGTAAACACGAATTGACTACGTTGATCGATAGTCGAGATTTAGGTCAATTGAATAAGTGTTTCGAAATTGAGTAAGTTTTGTATGGAATGTTTTGGAATTGTTATATATGTATAAATTGTTTTATTTGCTTCTATATATTGCTGTATAATTATTATTTAAGTGTTTTTTTTATGTTAAGTTAAATTTTGACAATTGTTCAATACTTCTTTTGCATAATTTTGAACCTCAGAAAATCTGTAATAAAAAATTGTATTTTAATTTTTATATTATTTTATACATGAAAATATAATAAAAAAATATATTGAAATGATCGTTTTTTTTTTTTTAGAAAAAATATACAAAACAAAAGCAAGGGAAAAAAATATTTGCCCAGTATTTAAATATTTTTCTGTTCAGTATTATTTAATTAAGTGGTCAGTATAAACTGTAATCGATAAATATTTCGTTGATTACTCCTACAGTAGTCTTAATCATTCTTTTCGATGGTTGAATTTGAAGTATAGAAACTGTAATGCAAAAAGTAGTTGCTTGTCTGTGCTGTTAAAAATATTGATATTGACCATTTGTTATAATAAGACATCATCATCATCATCATCATCATCATCATTATCAACATAAACATCCAATGCAGGATGAAGTCTTGTCAACTGTTAAGATATAAATAATATATAAGTTTTATATAAACAATATTAATGGTTAAATACTGACCGCAAGTGAATACAGATCTGAATAAATGAGCGCCTTAAAGTAACATTTTCACTTTATTAACAAATTTCTAACTTAAAAAAAATAAACATATTCTCAGGATAAAAAAATCATACATGATCTTTATTTTCATTTATTTAAACACAAAAAAATACATATTTTTAACAAGCAAAACATTTATCAATCGGTCGGAGAGTCATATAATAATTTGAGTTGATCTTGGATGTTCGCAGAAAGCAAAGCCCTATTCCGAGTGTTAGGAGTTTGATTCTCGATACTATAATGATTGTCTCCATCTTTCCGGGGAGTATTTAAAAATTTCATATTAGATTTCATCTCTGCGTACATCTGGAGTGACTTCTTCTTGGGAGATATGATGCTGACAGTCGCGTTCTTTTTGTATTCCGAATTCAACAAAGCCGCTTTTCGTAAGCAACGATTTGGTTTAGCGTAATATTCTATATTTGTACTATTTTCTTTATCACTATCGCTCGGTTGAGGAAAGAGTTCTTTAAATATCGTAGCTTCGTTCGATTGGGAAATTTCTCTTTGGGATTTGTTTTTGTCGATCAAGTTATTCAATTTGTTGTTGTTTTCGAGCAACGATGTGAGCAAACGCATTAATTCGGTCAGAATTTTCGAATTGTTTTCTACTAGATTTTTAAATTCTTTTTCGACCGTCGGATTATTAAAGAAAGCATCGGAATTAGTTTGGTCTTCGGGAGCTTCTTGGGACTTTAAAAAAATTGGAGGATTGTTATAAAAATATGGATATGAAGAAAATTCAAGATCTGGAGGTGATTGTAAGATATGTTTTGTCTCGTATTTTTTAGCCGATTTAGGAGTTTTCTTTAAAATGGAATTTACGCATTTCTTTTCATCGGTAATTGAGAAACGCTCCGTAGAAACTGCTAATGAATCATCCAACGATTTCTTTTGCTCTGAAATTGAGAAAATGGTGTTTATTAAATCAGAATATCGATAAAATATTGACTATGTAATATAATATTCACCGTTATTTGAAACAACGCTTTTTCTAGTGCCACTTTTATAAGATAAATTAGGATATTCGTTCTGAAAAGATTAAAGAGATTAAAATCTTAAATCAATTTAACTACATGGTGACGCAAATAAACGGGAACATAATAAAATGCTTTGTAGTAGTTTGACTTTTGTTAATAATTTAATTTTTTTGTAGGATTTCCTATATCTTTAGTGGGCATTTCAAAGGTTCCTGTTTTTCTGTGTCACTCTATATAAGTCAATCACATACCTTTATATATGTAGAAAAGTTGATCGATCGCTTAGCTCCGACATGGCTCGTCCGTTTCGTGTTGATCAACTTTTTCGAAGTCGACATATTTTGCGAGAGTCCCAAAGGTTTTTTCGTCGTGGAGAACTTTCGAGCTGATGCAGGCATTTTGCGATTATTAGGATCTATAATGATTACTATAGTTAATTGAAAATGTAATAATACTGCAGAACATATGGGGTTTTAATTACTTTTTTTGGCGGATAATGAAGCTAATTCGTTTTCCATCTCGGCCATTCGTTTAACTCGGAACGTAGGAGGTTCAGGTACTAGAAAATTCGGTGAACAATTACCGATAACAGTGTGATTCATATTGGGGAACATTTGAGGTTTGACTCGGGACCCATTTTTGGCAGAATACATTCTGCGGGGTGACTGTAAATGTAAATGAATGAAAAATCATATGAAATTAATTTAAATTGATTAATTATCACATTTTTTTGTTAAAATAAACGTACCGTAAAGCGAGAATATCAATGAATATAAAAGTTGTAAATACTGTCAACTTTAGACGGTTGCGTTCAAATTAAACGCCAGGGTTGCCAGTTATGAAAATAATATTTTCTTGGGGCCGCTTAATGAACAAAAAAATATTATTTTTAAATAAATTATTACTATACGTATAAATGTTACAAATGGACCAAATCGAGCATGTCGTTCTGTCAATTAAAATTTCGAGTGGTTTTTTTGATATTAAAATTTCCTTAGCACGTCTGATACAATCAGTAAAAAATATTGCCACGGGATCGAAAAAAGGTTCGCAACCAATTATCAGGGCTATATAATGGACTCGAGTATTAACGTAAATGATTATTGTAATGATAATAATAATGGGGTATAGTGGAAATCGCTTAACGTGAATAATCAGTTAACAAGAAATAGTATTTTGGTACTTAAAAAAATACTTTGTATGTATACTACTATAACGTCTAATAGGAAATTTTTTTAACACAAAAAAAGTATTTTGGTCCATTCAGTTATGTGTTAAACGTTTCCCACTTTGAAATTTTCAAAAATATGTGCGCTTGCGTCTGGGAGCCTGGCCATGATAATAAATGAATTAAAAAAAGTATCTTTCAAGAATTTATTTTACACTTTCATATTTACATATAAATTACAATTTTGATTTTCTTCTTAAGATGCAGCAAGTAATGCCTCGAACCATTAATATCACCTATCAGTATCCAATTTTGAGCGAGAACGATTAGTTGAATATAATGATCACAAAATTCAATATGTTCAATTTCCGATTAAATCAGTTTAATAAATATGTACTTTAAATAAAAGAAATTTATAAATGCAATGAAATAATTCATTCGCACAGAACCAACGGCAGTCTTTTTCATATATTGTGTACACATTATCAAAAAATATACACAGATGACATTGTATTTCTTAACAAATATGTCAATTCATATAATGGAGTTTTACTTACAGATCGAATTTCAATCAAATTGTATCAATAACAAAAAATAGCTTGAATACGAAAAAAACAATATATGTAGAAGAAACTCAGATAAATCGGTGATCCGAATAATTTCATGATAGTTCATCGGTTATTTTTAATAATACAAAATGTATTTTTGAGAACAATACCTAGGAGAAGTTTACTAATAGATAAAAAAAATTTAATTTAGCGATAATCATTCAAGTGTGATGTTAGTATAGACATGTTTTGTGATAATTTTTAGTTTTTTCCGTCATGCGGAGCATATGTATGTTTCAAACGATTAAAACAAGGCTTTAGTCAGAGTAAAAAAAAATATTTTTACCATCAATAAATAGAATAGGGGTTATATGTAAAATTTTAGAACATTTTCCTATTGAAAAATCTACATGAATGAATATGATAGTCTTAAGAATTTGAATTGACCGTAATATCATGAAATTACATCTATCAGTTTTAATCATTTGTGATGTCATATAAAATCGATAAAAACGTACATCTAAATAATAGTTCGATAAAAAAGAACATCGATTCTTCACAATACTAAACTTTTTTCAATTATTTTAAACAAAATAATAACAAAGATCGTTCAATATCACCGAATTACCCAAATTTCCCAATCACAAATATTATAATATTGAAATTTTGTATATAATGCATTTTCACGATAGTACTAATTAGCAGATCCTTTCGTCAAATCGTACAAAAAAACATATACAAGATATTTAATATTAAAAAAATATCACAATGATTTCAATACATGATCGTTTCAGCAGCCACGTACTATTCACTCTTCGCAAACTAATCACTAAACAATTTATTGCAGTTCAATTCATCGAATAGAAAAACTACGTCGTTATTCGTCTAACCGTTCTACAAAATGTTGTGGGATGCCACAATTCAACAATTTCGACTTCTCCTCGCTCACGATATGAGGGAAATAGTACAACAGCGACTCCCAGCATATTTCACTCAGCTTCGGAATACACAACCATAACTTATACAGTTTATTGCTCCTCGTCGTGCTGTCGCGTCCCAGTTGGATACCGCCGAAGGTGTACATGCAGCCTTCAGGAGTGACGGCCGAAGAGTGAAAATACAGCGGGTTCGGGAAGAACGACTTCTTCATCAGAGTCCACTGGAACGTCGGTATCTCCAGACGCCACAGGTCGTTGAAGATCTTGCGGTTGTCGAAGCCTCCCATGATGAAGACGTCGATGCCGTTCTCTTTGTTGATCTGCACCGCGCTGTGGCATTTGCGCGGTATCGGATATCCCTTTCTGACGTCTTTCTTGGATTTTTTGAACGACCACGTGAACGTTTCTAGATTGAAAGTCGGGATGTTGATGAAGTCGAAGGAGAACTCGGCAGTGCCGCCGGCTAATACGTATAGGTTTGAACCGTCGAACGCGAGTTCGTGTCTATATCGGGCTTCGGGTTCGTCCGTTCTGTTTCCGGTGCACGTGAATATGGTTTGCCATGTTCGAGTTTGTAAATCTAATCTGTAAAAAAGTAATAATATTACTGTTATTTTTTCTGATTCCAGGTAATTTACTTTCTGGATTCATATGACTCAGACATTATCCCCCCGCAAAAAACCTTCTCGGCATGGATAAATTTTTTTTTTAAATGATTGAAATAAGTAATTATATTGAACACTACTATTTTATATAACACTGACTTTTATTGTAAATACATACTGACAATTTATATAAAATACTTGTTTTTATCCATGGTGGGGTTTTTTTGCATAGGGGGTTAATGTCATGGGGATTTATACGGTAGTTTTTTCTGGTTCTAGGTCATTTACCTTCTGGATACATACCCTCCACAAAAAACCTCCTGAACATTAACCCCTCATAATAATTAACCCCCCATCACAGATAAAAATTACTGAAATAAATAAGTATTGATATTGACTATTTTATTTAAACACTGACTTTCTATTATAAATACTGACAATTTATATAAAATACTTATTTTTATCCAAGATGGCGATTTTAGCACGGGGGGTTAATGTCCTTAGGATTTTTATTAAGGCGGTTTATGTTCGGGAAGATATTTTTCCAGGAAATATGTGTCCTGATACCATTTTTTCTTAATATCTTAAAGAGAATATGTTAAAACGCATACCTATGAACGTCTATGGAGTACAATAATCCATCAGTTCCTCCGATCACATACAAATATCCTTGAGAGCAAATGATGGCTTGTCCGTATTGAGGCAAAGGTGGTTGTCCTTGCGTCTCTACAGCTGTGAAGCCGTTTTTTCCATTCAAATCGTACGCGTACAAAGTGTTGCTGCATTGGTGGCCAAAAGGTGATCCAGTACCGCCAAACACCTGAAATTGTATTGTTTCACAATTCAGTATTTGAAATGTAGGGTTTAATGGTACAGCTGAGTAAATAAAGACTGGAAATTCATTCGAGTATGTTATATGTGTTCGTGAAGTTTAATATGAACTGAATGTCGAGTTATTCACATATTTTCGATTGTGTGGTGAATTTAAATTAACTCAATATAACATTTTCCCGTTTTGTACCAATTACACGGGGAAATTGATAAAAATGAATTTGCATTTAACCCGTTTTGCTGGTATTTTATCACAAAATGACCAAAGTGCAGCATTTTTTTGTCTGTAGCGACAATCGTTTTTTTACTTCTGATTTTACTGTTATTTATTACAGCTTGTTAAGTATAATACAATGTACGTAATGTATGAATAAAGTTAAAAAAAATTATGATGAGGCTGACTAATCATTCATTCAAGAATACTTCCTTATTTTATTTTCATCCTTGATAATACTGTAGCAGTTGTGGATTTATTTTATTGAAAATTGAGATGTTAACAAATTTTGGGGCCTCGTATTTTATATTTGCATATAAAATAAATATAATAAATATACAAAGCTAGGTTCAAATCTACTACTCTTTTTCATAAAATATTCGAAAAATTAGCACCATAAGTACAAATTTTATTGTATATTATCTATCAGTCGGTTTCGTGGGGAATTTTACAGAATAAAATTTACATTTGTGTATAGAAATGTTTTTTTACTTCAGAAAGTGAATCAAGTTTCATGATGTCTACTAGAATAGTATAAAAAACTAGGGTAAATTACACCATCACCCCGCACCAAATTATATTGGTGACATCTAGACGTATTTACTTCTATTTTTTTCCTTCTAGAAAAATTGAACAAAAGGTTGGGTTGAAAAGGTTGTATTTTTAAGTCAGTCAAAAATATGAACGTAATCTGTTACTGAACGCATTGATGGGTTAAGTTAAACGTATCTTGTTCAATCAGGTATTCAGATCGAGGTTGTTTTTTTTTTTATAAGTGTTGCTATATTTACATGTTATGGGGTGATGCATAGTGGCCCCAAAAGCTATACTAATTTATCGAAAAATATATTTTTTAAATTATAAGGTCCTCATTTTAATTGGGAGCCCTTAGCTGAGATCATCCATTGCCTATAGATGAATCCACTCCTGTCTATCACATTTTAGGTTGGAAACTATGAAACGAGAGATTTTTTTAGTTTGTGTTCAGCTGCGCCTGGGAGAGATTCAAATAATCTTTTTTATAATATGAAATTTTACCACATCCTTCATATTTATCAGACATTTTACCTATCTTTTTCATAATTATGAGTTATTTTTTTTTTATGAAAAAAAATAACGACCAAAATGAAGAACTCCAAAATAAAGGACTGAAATATTTATTAACTTTGAAAAATTAAGATGATTTCAGAAAAGGCATATATGACTATTTGTTCAAAGTTGCCAACGGAAGTTATTTGGATTAAATATAATAAATAATGTGGAAAATAGGACTATTTGTTTATGGGAACAATTTAAGCGTGCATTCATAAAAAATAGTTGTGCATTAAAAACCTGGGCATTGAAAAAATCAAATGTGCATTCGAAAAATTATCTGTACCTAAAATAAATAAACGTGCATTAAAATGAATGTAAGTAAACGACGGCAACGTTGAAAATGTGACCAGGACAAAAAATACCAACCACACGACCATTATTCACAATTTTCGTAATAGAATCTATTTGTAACAAACTAATTCAAACAAAATCGACATTGATTAAAAAAATAGATCAAATTGTTAAAATGTATAACTTTCTGTCGTTTCGTTTATACGTAAACAAATGAAAACGATGACACTTGACAGTTAACAGTTGTATTGTATTGCCTATAGAGAAAGGCGACGTTGCCACCTACTGTCACATTAATGCACAAACCATTCATTCTATTGCACATTTCATATTTTTTCAATGCTCAGTTTATACTGCACAAATTTTTTTTTCTATTGCACACTATGAATAAAATATTGCTCAATACGAGATTCTTGAATGCACATCGTATATTTTTCTAATGCACAAGTAATTCGTTTTAAGGTGCAATTTTTTTTAATGCACAGTTAAATCGAGTTAATAATTTGTTTAATAATTTTTTCAACTCTCGTTTCATAGTTTCCAACCTGATATCAAAACCGATACGCAACAAAGAACCCTAACCATCATGGTGGAGCCGAGCCTCGTGGCCGCGCTGGAAGCGAGCTGATCCGGCAACTGCCTGACGTCCACATCTGTCAGAGGCTTCCACGCCCTCTTGGCCAGCGAGAACTTCCACAGCTCGCGGAACACGGGCCTGGTGAACGACCACGTCTCCGGATGGGGGTGCTGGTACAGATGGTCCTCGGGCCTGTACTGGGGGTTGTACCCCCCCAGGGAGACCAGCGCCTTGGAGTCGCACACCACGCGGTGGCCCGAGCGGGCGCGGGGGCGGCCCCCCGAGGGGCGCACCTGCTGCACGGCCCAGGGCCTGAACCAGAAGCGGCGGCGCCGGGGGGGCGGGGCGGGGGCGGGCCCTGCGCTTGGGGGGGGGGGGCGCTGCGCCTGCCCCTGGCGCCCCTGCGGGGAGCCCTGCCTAGCGTCCGCCACGGTCAACTGGGGGGGGCGCGGCCACCCGACATGACGCGGGGCCCGTTCGCGACAGACTGACAGCCAGGGGGGCAACTTGAGGGAGGGGGAGTGTGAGCTTTGAGGGGGTTCGGATGGCGAAAATGGTATGGTTGGAGTTTTTGTGAGGATCAAAGGCGGAGTTGAAGTGGAAAAGGGATGTTGATAAAAATATTGAAAGTGTATGGGTTTGTTTTGGTTTAGTAAAAATTGGGTTTGGGAAATGTTGGTTCGGTGACGTTTGTGCGAATGACGCAAGCGGTTCTCGGATCTAATTGTAAGCGCACACGATCTAACAGTAAGCTCACACGAAGCAAGCTCACACGAAGCAAGCTCACACGAAGCACACACAAGCTCACATGCTTTCGAAAATTTTCGTAGCATTTAACAAGAAATATTACTTTGGTACTGACAAAATATTATGGACGTATACTATTACGTCTAACGTAAAATTCTTTTAACACAAAAACGCATTTTGGTGCTTTCAGTTTCGTGTTAAACGTTTTTCATTTTAATTTGAAAATTTTCGAAAGCATGAGCTTACTTCGTGTGAGCTCGCTTCGTGTGAGTTTGCTTCCTGTGAGTTAGCTTCTGGCCACCAGCACACACAATCCAAGCGCACACGATCCAAGCGCACAGGACCCAAGCGCACATGATCTATACGCATATGATCCAAGCGCACATAGCCCAGCGCACATGTTTTCGAAATTTTCAAAATTTTCAAATTAAAGTGGAAAACGTCTAATACGAAATTGAAAGGACCAAAATTTGTTTTTTGGATCGTGTGCGCTAAAATTCGGTCACTGTTTTCGAAATAACTTTTGAGTGGTAACCAGACGTTTGTTCAAATAATGCAAGCGCACACAAAGTAAATGTAAATTTTTAGAAATGTCCAAATTATTAATAATATTCGTTTTCGAAATAACTTTTGAGGGTGATCAGACGTTTGCCGGAACGATATTAGCATATACGACACTTGCATACGTACGCTCCGCTTCATGTTTTTTAAGCCGTTTTTTCAGGGCTTCGAACCGGAGCTGAAGCGTAACCCGAAACGGAACGAAAGAAATTACGGTTCGAAGTCGTTTTTTACGGTCATGTTTTTCTACTTCATATTTTCTTATGCTTTCCTACAGGGTACACGAAAAGTTAAAATAATTTTCTTTTTCGAAATAACCTTTGAGGGTGACCAGACGTTTGTCAAAACAATACCAGCTCACTCATACAACACTAGCACACATCAACAGTAACACACAAGACCTTATAATATCGAGCGTGGAATACAATCCGCGAAAAAATTCAAACAGTATGTACGAAATACATAAATGGCACTGGTCTCATTGTCAAATGGTTCCCAGATATTTGCCCAAACGATAATATCACACACCACAGTAGCTCATATGACACGTTTTACGGCATTTGGAGGACTTCTTGACGATCAAATGATCGAATATAATCTATTTTAATCACACTATTTCGAAATTTTTCACGGATTGTATTTTACGCTCGGTATTGTTGTGTTATATTTTTAACTGTCGGTGTGTTCTAGTGTCGTTAAAGCAAACTTCTGGGAACTTTTGAAAAAACTCTTCGATTATAAACGTTCCTGAATCTCGTTCGTAAGCCGAATCTATATAAAAAATAGTAAGAAATATTTTCCTGAATCATTACTTACAATGATATGGAACCCAAAATAAAATAAAAACCTTTCGAATCCAAAAAATTAATGTATTCTTATCATTGTGATATTACACAATGAATTAATAATTTCAATTTTACCAATAAGATACCATCAACTAATTAAATATAATAGTTAGAAAATTATTTTTTTCACAAGATTCATATATTATATTATACATAGCGGCAAATACAAATTAAACAATAATTTTATAATCAAATCGTAGTATGGGGTATTAGTTTTATTCATGAAAAATATAACACAGCTGAAAATAAATAGAAAAAGTTTATGCTATTCGAAAAATTAACATGGAAAATTTTATTTACTTTCACAATAATAAACCTCCACGAATAATATTACTAATTTTCTTAAATTTGAAATTCAAAAAAACTTTTTAGTGCCTCTTTTCTGCTACAACGTACAAAAGTAATATTTCATGTTTCATTTGATGGACTTCAGTAATGGCGGACTGTCACTCGTTTTTCGTTTAAATTTCGATTGTTAAATATATAATGTTAAAACACATGTTTTTATTTTAATTAAATAAATAGTTGCTTCGAAATAAATATTTTTTATTTTTTTTAGTTACCTATCTTCAGTGTTTTCTTAACGTTTCAATAAACAAACTGATCCTGAAAAACATATTCCAAAAGTCAAGTTAAAAATTAATCAAATCTGTCCGATAAAGTTTAAAAATTAGTAAATTATAGGTTTCACTACTAAATTTAAAAATTTGCCGCAGTGAGGGGTCAAATTTGAAGATTAGCGAATTTAGATTCTATTGGTAAATTATAAAGTTCATTGGTAAATCTCACGATCAGGTTTCATTGGTAAATTCAAATTTTTTATGTAGTGAAGTGTCCAAAGTTCGAAGATCAGTAAATCTCAAATTTCTTCACAGGATTTGAACGTTAATCATAGGTCATAGGAAACAGAATAGTAAAACTAAAACTCGTAAAAGTCAGCACTTCGAACTCTTAACAAATGTTCCGATAATCATCAGAATTTATCAGCACCAATTTGAAATTAGTAAATTGTATTCATCTGTGGTTATGCATTTTAAACGTTTGTGTTTAATACTTTTAATAATCGTTTACCTTGCACAGTTACTTAAATGTCACTTTTATACGATATCTTCGGTACCGAGTCAATACATATGTACATATTTCTAATTATCATTACTAATTCGAAACGAGCCCAAAATAGAATTTACGAGCTTTTTTCGAACTTTTTCAATTTGTAAAATGGCACTATAAACTACACATTTAATTTTAAATGATTTTTAAAAACATGCACCCATTGGTGTTCGATACCTACTAATGGTAAATACAAAGTATTGGGATTTACCACTAAAAATACCACTAGGATTACCCCCAATAGAATTCTCCACAATTTCTTACCTACAACAATGATCTTTTTCTAAAAATGTATTCACTGATATGATATTCGATATCCGCTAATGGTAAATATGTACTACCTAGTATGTGTACTAAAAAACCATCAGGATTACCATTACTAGGATTGTCCACAATTCGAAACCCACAATAAAGATCTTTTTCAAAATATACATCCATTGATATTCAATATCCATTAACAGTAATTGTGTACTAGGATTCATCACTAAAACCCCCCATTAGGATTCTCTACAATTTATTATACAGTATAATCTCGATTATTCGGCTGCGGATCATCCGGTTTGCGGATTATCTGTGCCTTAAATATATGCAATATTTTTTAAATTTAATTAAATTATTGTATTTTTGAATGAGAACACGTTACTAATGCTATATAGGAAACAAACGGCGCGATATAATAATGCGTCGTACTTTTCATTTGGATATTTATGATTCAAAATAGTTGAAATTCTAAGAAACATAAACGACGAACCGATTTTGACAGCAAGTCTTTATGTTTTTTTACAAAAAAATATTCCTTCTTATGCGTTTGAGTTGGGAATTTTGAAGTCTCAAGTTAAAATTTTGAGAAAATTAAAAAAATGTTTGTTTAGATTATCCATGTTTTTCGGCTATCCGTACCCACCCTCCCCGGCATAAACCCGGCCAATCGAGATTATTCTGTACCTACAACAATGACCTTTTTCAAAAGATACATCAATTGCTATTCGATACCCATTAGTGGTAAATATATACCAGAATTCACAAAACCCCCCACTAGGATTTTCCACAATTTGTTACCCACAACAAAATTCCTTTCCATACATCGCAAATTTTAAAAATTCAACACTCATACCACCACGAAAACAACATTTCATTGCCGACATGCAGTTTCGCAATTAAAACGAATTTCAAACCGCCCCGTTTTTACAACCACTTTTACCATCCACAAACACACGCCCGACGAAGGCCACTTTCACCGCCCACTTTACCACCCCACGACCGCCCACTTTACCACCCCACAACCGCCCACTTTAACACCCCCACATTGCATTTCCCCGCGAAAAGACGAACGCATCGCCAGTCGTTGTCCGCACTTTGGGCGGGAGAGTCGCGTCAGGCGCGCCATTTTGCAAACGTCAAACGTAACAGTACCGATAACGACCATTCGGAAAAGGTACATATATTTTTAATGCGTATCGAATTAATTGCGGTTAGATGTTGATCTGTTTAACAAATCAATTGTGTTGAAAATAAGTTTTTTTTTTAAATTTAATATGTTGATGTTGATTTGAAATGTATCGATTTTTTTATTGTGATGTAATGTTAATTTAATTACATGTATTCGTTCGAGTATCAAATTGTATATAATCATTCTTAATTGGTGTGTAATTTTTGAAATTTTAGAAAATTGTTTCTTTGTATTGTATTTTTTTTAATAAGCTTTCCCAAAAATTTCGCAACACAATAGAGACATTAGAATGACGTGAATGAATGCAACTACTTCCGTTGTATAGACTCATGCACCATAAATTAAAAATAGTTACTGATTCCAGCTTGCCCAATTGATGATTTCAGATATCAAAAACCCACCTTTTTCCAAGTCATCAATAGAAGAACCTTGACAGTGCACGGTCAACATGTGGTGCACGCACGCTCGTCAATAAACAAAGTGTCGTTAAGTGACTTTTTTAGTATAAGGATATTATCTCATTGAAAACGCTCACGAGCATCACACGTGAAAAAATCCATTTAGAAATGACAGATTAAATGGACACCAACATGGAAAACCATACAGAAAAATCCCTAGTTTCCAAAAACGTATCAGAAACCTTCCCCTCCGAGCCTCCTCCGGAGCTCCAATACGTCTACACGGCTTTGGAGATATTAGTGGCAATAGTGGCAGTGGTCGGGAACGCAATGGTGATCCTGGTCTTTTGGAGGGAACGTCGCCTGAGGAGGAGGACCAACTATTACATAGTCTCATTGGCAGTCGCTGATCTTTTCGTCGGCCTGTTGGGCATACCGTTTGCTATAATGGCTTCGGTTGGTCTCCCGACGAAGCTGTATGCTTGTCTCTTCACGGTTTCCTTGCTGATCGTCTTGTGCACCATCAGCATATTTTGCCTTGTCGCCGTTTCGGTGGACAGGTATTGGGCCATCTTGCACCCGATGGGGTACTCGAGGAACGTGCGCACCAGGACGGCCATCGGTGAGTTAATTGTTTTATTGTTTTTTGTTGTGGTGGGTATCAGCGTTATCGTTATGATGCAGTTCCAATAAAGCAGTGATACACAACCTGCGGTCCGCGGGCCGCATTAGGCCCTCCAATGCTACGTGTGGCCCTCGATGTCACGTGTGACCCGGCAAGTTATAATGCAATATTAACTACTGCCTATTAACAATTTAAAATTTTTATTTTATTCTAATTTCTTCTGATAATATAATATATAAAAAATATATATTTCAAATAAATACTTTCTTCTTTTACAAAATTCTCAAATTATAATTGTTTTATTTTTCATTGCGGTCGTGAACGATTGGCAAATGGGAAAATTGGCCTGTTTATCAAAAAGGTTGTGCACCATTGCAATGAAGGGTATCAGTTTTTGAATGAGTGCTTTTTATCAGATCGCAATACTTCAATGGTTTTAAGTATTTTTGTTGGAAACTTTTATTTATTATAGATCAGGGATGGATAATTGTATGGGCCAGATTGAAAATTTCTTGGACCGTCGTGGACCAAAGTCATATCTAAAAAAAAATTGAAAGAGTAGTATTTGTAGTATGAATAAATAATATATTCAATTTTTCAATCAAAGAAATCAGTTGATAAAAAAAAAAAAAATAATAATTTACAATGAAACTCATATTTTAATTCCCGTACTCTATTGAAATTCTCATACTCTACTAACTTGTTTTTATTTAATGTATTTATCAACTTTTTTCATTGACTTCGTATGATTAGAAATTTTTATTTTTAACAAATGATTGTTTTTTTATTATTAAAGAAATATGTAGACCAGATAAAATCAATCCAAAGGCCGAATAAGGCCCACGAGCCGCCTTTTGTCTATACCTGCAATAGATGAATTCGCTCAATTGTCTCATCAAAATATAATTATGTAATTATATAATTATTCAGAATTTTGTCGACTATTTATAAAAAAAATATAATAAAACGTTTTTGTACCACTTTGGTTTCCTCTGGAGAGAATTATTATATATACATATATGTATATATTGTATATATATATTATTTTTTTTCAATTTGTGAGTTTTTTAGTAATGATATAATTTTCATTGATGTCAATACAAACGAACAAATTCTATTAATTTTTAGTTTTAATATCTTATTTGAAAAATCGTTTTTCGAAGCGAAACGGCATTTTTCTAAAAAATCGTCGATCAAAGGACACAATGTTATAGCAATTCATATAAATATTTGCTTTGCAGTGAATAAATATGCTAAAAATAAATTCTCGATTCATGATATTTTATAAAATTTCCGCACCTAGTAAAAATTGAATGTAAGTATAATATAATATTTAAGTTCAGATAATCTTAGATAAAGCTGTAGATTTGGCGAGTTGACGGAAAGAATTATTGTAGATATAATAAATATTTTTACAGTGAATAAGTATCAAGTTATTTTATAAATATTTTTTTTTGAAGAATCGTGCGAATAATCTAATAATCGAAGACTCACCATCACAAAATTTTATACAAACTGAAATTAATTATTATTATGATGTTTCTGTAAATGAATTTTAAAAATGATGTGATGTATTCCACAAGTAACGAATAGCAATAAAGTTTTCCAAGTGTTGCGGTTTCATTAACCGCTACTGTATGTTATATCTTTATGCATAACAAATTGAAATATAATACACCAAATCCTCTTTTTAGATGGTTTCGAAATAACACGGTTCAAAGAAGAAAAATCTGTTATTTTTTTACACTGTTTTTTCACAACACGGTATAAAAAAATGTATTGTTATGCCACAATGGTAAGATACGATGCAGGCCAGTATCGATTATAGTTATTAAATTAAAAATTTCTTTGTTTTTTTGATGAGTTCACATGGCGAATTTTTTCCACATTACACATTTTTTATGAAGTGTTCTATCCAAATATACTGATAGAATCTATCTCCAACTTTTATATGGTCACCATTCATTTATTACAAAATAGTCTCCGGGACGTATATCCCATGTAAAAATAGGATTGAGTGTAATTAAAAAAATTATAAAAATATAAATTCACATCGGGGCACTTGGACACTTAAATCCGGCACTGACAATTCTAATAAGGAAACACATGAATAGACATTTTACCCATTGACTTCCCATCCATCGAACAAACCTCTCATTAACATAACTCTACCATATTCATATTTCGCTACACAGAGACGTCGGAAAAAAGGAAAAATCACCTCACAAAAGACAAATTTTCCCAATAAGAGTTCGAGAAACCTTCTCCGTTCCTCAGGGTGATCCTTTTGAAATGTGACCGAAATCGAGAAGCATGTCCGATTTGATTTATTCGTCGACTTTGAGTCGAACCGGATTAGCCTCTGCGGGTCTACCATCTTCCATCGATGCACCATTTTCGGAATCGCTAGAAATCCGATATTGACCGATGGCGATGTCGTTTTTATAAGACAACGAGCAGAATATCGTATACCCGTATGTTTGAATATAAAGGTCTTTCAATAGACGCGTTCGATTTTAAAATGTACAATAAAATTTGATTACTTGCACACGTTGTTTAACGCTATAACCTTCCATGGTGATTTTCCGTACACCACTAACAATAAATAATCGACAGCAAATTTGACAGATGACAATTTTACATGGCTGCTATAAGCTAACAAATTTCAAGCGTTCCTATTTTAAGCATGATATATTCGTAATAAAGGGTCTTTCAATAAGGACGCTCGATTTTAAAATGTACAAAAAAATTTGATGATTTGCACACGTTGTTTAACGTTAAAACTTTTCATGATGATTTCACTAAATAATTGAAAACAAATTTTACAGATGTCAATTTAACAACATGGAAGCTATCACCCAATAAATTTCGAGCGTCCCTATTGAAAACCCCTATACATACGGGTAACGGGTAAATCAGGATTTAGTTTTGAAAAATTAAATTGTGTTTTTGTTATAAGCCGCGGCTTGTTAAAGAGAATTTTACGAAAGCAATATCACAGACAGACGGAATTTTTGTAAATGTTACGCAATTTTAATACATACAATTACGTTTTTTATGAAAATCGCAAAAAATATTGCGATTTTTGTAAATTTTTAAACATTTGACAATGAGATTCATCTATTAAGGATACCCAAATTAAATGTCGCATTTTATCATTTCTAAAATCGTGTTTTGTAAATGTGATATAAAATTTGGGTATTCCTAATATTATAAGCAGCGGTTTATTAAAGTAAATGTCACGTAAAAACGTTATTATAGATAGACGGAATTATTGTATGTATATGTTACGCAACGTTCGTATAATTGTTTTTTTTTTTTTTAGTGAAAAACGCAAAAATATTGCGTTTTTTGTGGAATTAAAACAACATTTGACATTTATACAAAATTATTTTTTTCGACTAGCAACTCCCAGACTCTTCTTTTAGAATGGGTTCTTTTATGACTTATAAAGCCGAACCTTGTGTTTGTGATCCTAAAAATTCTTTTTAACCATACTGTGACACTTTGATGTTGCAATGCAAGTCTTTCAGAGTCTTCAATAGTTATATCTTAAGACACATCAACTGTCATATTTGACAGACGACATCAAACATTCAATTTTTTAATAACATCAAAAAAGTAGTACAATATATCAACAGATGACGTTAAATTTCACATAAAACGCAAGATTTTTTGCATTTATTATGAAAAAAGTGGGTTATGCAAACATTGGGTAACATATATGAACGATAAATTAAAACAGTTGATTTTTTAATAAATTTAAACAACACTATAACTAATTACAACTAACACAAACTTAATTCAAACCAGATAACTCATCCAATGACACAGATAAATGGATATAACACGAATTATTTAACTTCCATCAGATTAATGGGTTTAATCGAAACTTGGCGCCGAGTTTAATGGCAACCCTCATCTTACATGATGCAAATTCATATCGAACTTTATATGCGTGGCAATTTGATGCTATCCGGACAATTTGGGAGCAAAAAGTGAAATTCTTGAAGACTTCCAGTGTTGACTTTGAAACGTTTATCTCCACTACGCTAGAGGTGATTCCAATTATACGCACGATCGCTTCGAATTCAACAAAGCCTACAAATAAGAAGGGAATTTGTAGATAAAAGTGTATGTTGTTCGATATATATAAACTTGCGAAATAGTTTTGTATGATAATAGTGAAATTTTGAATTGTTATATAATATTATTTCGTTTTATTAAATGTAAAGAAGTGCAATCTTCCGCATATTGGAAAATCCGTTTGAGTTTGCGAACTTGTTTTCGCGGAACAGAATTCCAATTTCAATTTCAAACATGTCAACATTGATACGAACCGAAACTATAAACGTTAAATTCTAAGAAATACCATAAGTAACATTTAATAATTTTTTTAATATTTTTAATTCTTAATATGAACACAGTTATTGCTTATTACTGTTATTTATGACCGGTCGCTGAAATCAGCGTCAATTTTTATTTAGCGACAGCAAAAACTGATATAACAAATGCATTGACTTTTATCGTCGTAATCTATTATACAATATGTTTATTTATGCAATAATTGCATAATTTAAGTTCAATCCAATCTGTTTCCAATTTTTGGTCGGCACAATGCATTTGTTACTAATTGTAAGCGACAATATATCGATCAGCGACAATTTTTCATTAAGCGACAATATATTGTTCAGTTATATATATCATTTAGTGACATTTTGTCGTTTAGCGACAATTTGTCGCTAAGAGAAAATTCATTGTTTAGCGACAATTCTTCGTTCAGGGAAGATTTATTATTCAGTGTCAGTACATATATGTATATGGTTTAGCGATAATTTGTCGTTCAGCCACTATATATCGTTCACAGTTAAAACAAAAACTTACATAATAAATGCACTATGACTTGTATCGCCACGATCGATTTGTTTTATTTATGCAATAGTCGCATCATTCTAGTACAATACAATTTGTTTTCAATTTTTGGTCGGCACAATCCATTCGCCGTTCAGCGACAGTATATCGTTCAGCGACAATTTGTCGTTCTGCGACAATATGTCGTCTAGCGACAATATATCTCATAGTGACAACCCAAACAGATATAACAAATGCACTATGACTTTTATCGTCTCAATTTATTTGTTTATTTGTGCAATCATCGCATCATTCAAGTCCAGTCCAATTTGTGTCCAATTTTTGGCCGGTCTCCGATGTCGGTACAATCCAGCGCGAGATTGAAGTTCAAGTCACGGAAATTGGATAATGGCTCGACGACTATTTCGTCTTATCTTCAAAGCTATGTCTGACCTTAGTGTCGCTTAAACGAATTACGGACGTTCCGCGAAAAAAAATTCGCCAGCCATAAAAAAGCGTCATAATTGTCTCACATTTTGTTTGTGTCCATTTTTATTGTGCGATTCGACGGAACGTCAAGTTTTAGTTGATTAGTTCAATCGGAGGATGTTGACGCTTTATATTTTTAGTTTTTTTTATTAACAAGAAGTTAAGCGACGAGTTGTGCGGTTTGTAGATGGTTGAAATCGTGTATTATTGTTATCAAAGGACAATTTTTAATTAGAACTACTTGTTATAATTTGATCAATTTGATAAGTCAATAGTAACTGTTGTCGTTCGTCATATTAGATAACTTAAATAACAACTTTCATCATGAAGACATCTTTCATCATATCAAACAACTGTTGTCTTTCATTATATCTATCTATTGATCGAATCACATGTCGCTTAACTTCGAAATTCATCATATTTGATAAAACTAAACCATTGAATAATAATATGCCTAATGATAAATAAAAATAATTTCATTAATTCTTATTAATTATATTTAGAAATTTGATGGCCTGAAATGGTTTGATATTGAGATTATTAAAATTAAAATAAAATGTTTGAAATTACGTTATACAAGTTGCATACAAAAACGAAATGTTTGCAATTTAATTTGCGAAGCTTTTAGCTAATTCGAAGTTAAAAATCTGAATCAAATTCGAAAATTAAACATCGCACACGATAGAAAAAATAACACAAAATGTCCTCGCTCACAATTTAGCTACATTAACTAAAATATCAATGATGAAATTTTCAGTTGTAATCCGAAACGTGCGATAATGGAGTCACGAAACCGTGAAAAATCGCTCCGACAATTTTCCAGCACGTTAAGTATGCGAAAATGATATTTCAATATGAAAAATGGTGATTTTGCGCCGCTGAAATTCTAAATTTTCAGTATTTCAGCACGTGCATTCGGATTATATGAACTCTATTCGCAATCAAAGGCCATTGTGTTCAGAAACGATCCTTGCACAAAAGCTGGGCCATAATTAAAGATGGATTTGCTGAAGTTGGGGAAATTCAAAATCCTGGGGATATTCCATTATTATATTATGAACGGTTAATTTAAGTGAAGGGTTTAGTTTCTAATGTGAAATGTTTTAACTTTGTCGTATTGCGTGTTTTATTAAAATTTTTGATTGCATACAAGCGAATTTTTGTAATTAGAGTTTTTTTTATATAGGGGAAACTCGAATAGTTATGTAATAGTTCTAATAAAATCGATTTTTTTTTTAAATATCAAAGTATTTCCGAAAACTATACTTATTAAAAGCTTGCCAGTAGATACGCAAATTTATACTGACATCATTTAGTGATAACTGTTCACACATGTTATTAGTACAGACATGTTTTGCGACGGTTTTTGATTTATTTTTGTCGTGCAGAGAACACGTATGAACAGGTGATTACAATGAGGCTTTTAATCCGCATAAAAAATATTTTTAATATCAATAGATAGAATAGAGCTATATGTAAAGTTTTGTAACATTTTACCATTAAAGTATCTTACAGGGATGAATAAATTAAGAATTTATATCGAAATTAGACGTATTAGATTTGATCATTTGAGGAGATATTTCATAAAATCAGTATAGATATACAACATCTTAGCAATAGTTAGATGAAACAGAATATAGATGATTTATGATATTATAGTAAACTTTTTTTAAGTATTTTATATTAGAATACAAAATAATGACAACGAACGCATGATATTATGGAATTACCTAAATTTCCCCTACATCGATCTTTTAAAAAATACTATTTCTTAGAAAAATAATTGAACACAAAGGAATTTTTTTCATGCAAATATTACAAAGTACTAATTTATAAGTTTTTTTATTTTATTTCAACACTTTATAAAATATTTTATTCAAACTATACACCCGTTGAAATTTCACAAAAAAAAAAATACTTATCGACAAACTCTCATATACCTTTCACCGAGAATATAACGAAATAAATATTTACCACCGCCAAACACAATAAGCCTCCAATTTACGGCCATACCGTAAACAAATAATCCGAAAATATCGTCCCAATAAATCCCGATATGCACAAAATGGCGGACCGCTCATACAAAACTCAAACGATATTTACAGTTAGTTGTATGGCGAAAATTTCAAAACCGATTTCGCGATTCGAAGATCGACGGTCGCTAAAATAAATTTAACGACTGCACATCTACTTCTATTGTCGATTTACATCGAATTTTGGTATAACCATAAAAACTCAAACGTCGATTGAATGGCTAATGCGACGTGACTTGTCTAATTGCGTTATATAAGAGTGTCTATGACCCGTTTTTTATTTTATTTTATTATTGAATTTTATTGTTATTTACATAACGTTGATATTATGTTATATTATTGATGGTTGAAATATGAAATACAACTAATTCTTTTTTACACGGTTCCGAAATAACACAGTTCAAGGAAGATGAACTGATAATTTTTTTTACACGGATTTTTCATTTTAAAACGGTATAAAAAAAATATATCTTTTATTATGCTACAATGGTAAGATCTGGTGCAGGTCAGTATACTGATATAATTATGTGTATGTAATTATAGTTATTAAATTAAAAAAAATCGATGATTTTTGATGATTTTACACGACGAAAATTTTTGACATTACACATTTTTTATAAAGTACATTTATGTGGAATTTCTATCCAAATATAGTTATGGAACCTATCTCCAATTTTTGTATTGTCACCATACATTTTTTTACACGGTTTTTTATTTACACTGTAGTCTCTGGAACGTATCCCCCGTGTAAAAAGAGGATCGGGTATATAATTTTATTATTGAGAAAACTTTTCATTATAACATATCTAATATAAATTTATTAGAATATTATCGAAAATATAAAATTTTTTGATATAAATAATCTCTAGAATTATTGTTATTATGATTATAATATAAATATCGAATGTTTTAAATATACAAAAAATTGGTGATATGAAAGTTTTACTTTTACGTTCTACGTAATATATTTTTACATTAAAAAATTATACAGTTTTAAAAGTAAATCGTGTTGCAATATTGAATAAAATTGTAATACTCATATTGATATTTTTAAATGAAGATAAGAATAAAATAATGAAATCCTTTTAACGTAAAAGCCAACTAAATCATTGTTTATTCTGTAGTAATAAAATGATCGTAAAGTAGAACTTGAACCTTGTCATTGAAATTTATACTGAAAATATTAGAACTACATATATTCATGAAACTATAATAATATTTTTTTAATTATTAATATTAACTAAAACAAAAAATAAAACATCACATTGAATATAGGGGAAACTTGGGTAATTCCATTATCATTATTTTGTATTGTAATATAAAATTAATAAAAATATGTATATTATTATAAAATAACGGTGCACAACCTTTTTCAGCGAAAGGGCCATCTCAACCGTCTCCGAGTGAATGAGGGCCGCACCCCCTCCACAGAGCCGAGTCGCCTTTATGAGCGAATACAAAAACTAATTCAAAAAAATATTTGCGATGGTCAATGTGCCGCGCGTGTCCGATTAGTCATGCGGCCCTAGGGCCGCGGGTTGTGCATCATTGTTATAAAACATCTGCGTTATTTTTCACCTAACTATTATTTGTATACGAGCGGTAGGCCCGATGTTATAACATCGCACGCGTGATTTGAGGAAAAATTTTGAAAATACAATATAATGACAGTATATTTACCCGTTGAATATAGTTGAAAATGTGAAATGTTTATTTAATTTATTATATAAAATATTATAGAATATTTTGTAGATATTACAATATTTATTTTAATTTAATATTAATTTATCTAATAAAGCATAGATTTCCACATCACCCAGGAGGTACTATGCTAGATGCTTTACATTTATTTTAATGTGGGAAAATTGCCGAATTAAATTCCGAAGTTCAAAATCATCTCCCTTGTTCACCAGATCTCGCGCCATCAGATTTTTATTTGTTTATGTTCTTGGAGCATTCACTAAGGGAAAAAAAGTCAACAGGGTGAAAAATTTAGAAAACCATTTAAATTCATATTTTGCATCAAAGCCATTTTTTACAAAAAAGGGATCGAAAAGCTGCCTAATAGATGGCAGACAGTCCTAAATAATGATGGCGATTATATTTTATAATTACTATATGCCCGTAAATATATATGAATAAATTTTTATTATGTTTAAAAAAAATGGAATTTTTTTCCGGTACCCCTAATACAAATTTTTATTATGTTTAAAAAAAATGGAATTTTTTTCCGGTACCCCTAATACAAATTTTTATTATGTTTAAAAAAAATGGAATTTTTTTCCGGTACCCCTAATACAAATTTTTATTATGTTTAAAAAAAATGGATTTTTTTCCGGTACCCCTAATATAATAATCAAAATAAAAATTACTTAAATTCAAATGTAAAAAAAATATTTATAATTCAAATTCAAATAAAAAACAAAAATTTCCAATTTCGAACAGTGCATAATTTCTAGCGTGAAAATGTGAACGCTGAAATAGTCCTTAACGCACATTGGCAAAGGATCTAATTCAGTACATAATTTCTAGCGTGACCCCACACACACACACACACACAGACAGACAGACAGACAGACAGAATAGCGCTATTATTATATGGAGGATCTTTACCAATTTTGTGTGACATTTCCTCAGATGATTAAATCTGATATGTAAATTTTAATTAACCGTATATTATTTCCTATAAATATTTTAATAATTTCGGTTTCGTTTTTGTATCCTAGTTTTTTTAAATTGGTTAAATATCTACATTTATGATATATCAATCGAATGGGATTTAAACAGAGATGTTTTTAATAACGTTTGAAATCTTTGAGCTTCGTTTTTTTAAAGAAGAAATTTCAAAAAACACTAGTTTCTCTTTACTTTAACAAGTTTTTTTATAAATAATCATGTATTTTTAATAGTTTTGAGTTGATGTAGATGTTTGTATTCATATTTATGAATTAGATACACAATAAACAAACGAAAAAATAAGATGTTTCTACCATTTTACCTTTCATTTAAAAATTATTAGTGGGCAAGTGAGAGATTTTTTTCTCAAAAATCGAAAAAATGACAATAACTCGAAAACTATAATACTTTGGATTAAGGTATATTTACTTTAAAATATTCCGAATTAGATATATCTTCTCTTTAAGACTTTACACAGGTCCACCTAACACCCTGTATAATAATATGATATACAACAATTCTAATTTACTTAGAAAAAACTACTAAAAACATCAAACACACATTAAAAACACATGGCGTTACCAATAAACTTTTATCACCACCCTCATTAACCACACTTAAAAAATATATACACAAATTTTCCTCAAACGTCAACGCACCGCCAACGCTCTAATGAAATTCCACACGTGACATTGGCCCTTTGACCTTCGGCGACTTTTCCGCGGAAAATTTCGCGCGAAAGCCTCGCACACGCAAAGTGCGAATTTTTTATACGGGCGATGTCGTGTCAAATTCGACCGGACGTTGATATTTCAATTTGGCAATTTGACGCGCGTCAAAAGTCCGCGCAACGAGCCGTCGGGCAATTGCACGTAATGGCCCGAATCTTTGTCGCGCCGTTTGGATGCAAATTTTTTATCTGCGCTCTTGTCAGCTGTTGCTTATCTGAAACCGATGTGTTGTGTGTGCTTTTTGTTGAGTGTTTGCGAAAGTTTCGATAGTAGTAGTGATTGGGGGGTTTCGGTTCCGGGTGGGCCAAAATGGATGTCGCGCGGGTTTTGTTTCAATTGAGTTATTTTTTGCGGGTTTTGATTCAATTGGGATAATGTTTTTATTAATATTTTTAATAAATGATCTTATTCTGTTGGTAGAATTTGATATAATATTAAAAAAAAAATTGAATTTTTCGCGAAAACGCTCGAAAGTCGAAGGGTTTCGGTTCCGGGTGGACCAAAATGGATTTCGCATGGGTTTTGTTTCAATTGGGATAATGTTTTTATTATTTTTTTTTAATAAATGATCTTATTCTGTTTGTGTAATTTAATATTGAAAAAATATATAGAATTTTTTGCGAAAAAGTTTGATTGCTGGAAGGTTTCGGTTCCATGTGGACAAAAATTACTTTTATACGTTTTTTTTTTAAATTAAATAATTATTGATTTGAGATAATGTTTTTATTAAAAAATGTATGTCGCTTGTCTTATTTTGTTTGTCATGTTTAATATTATACAGAAAAATTGTATTTTTGCGAAAATGTTAGATAGCTAAAGGGTTTTGGTTCTGAAATGCATTTTACACGGGGTTTTTTAAACACAATAATTCTTATTTCCAGAAAACGTTTCTATTAATATTTAAAAAAAAAAAATCTTATTCTATTAGTACAATTTAGTGTTTTACACAAAATTATTCCATTGCACTAACGTGTATCATTGAATATATATATTGTTATACTAAAATTAAATATTTTTACTATCATTATCATAATATTCAGTCTATATATAATATTGTTCATTGAAAGATAAAACCTTTCTGATACAGCTTGAAAAAATCGGACTTTATTTCAGTACATAATGATAAGCAAAAGGTAAAACTATTTATTATCAAATAGGTCAATATTCACAATCAAATCCAAACACTGACCAAAAAACCAAACGCTTAACTATCACAATATAAAAATATCCAATAATTCTTATATTATTATAAAAAAATCATTAATTTTCTCAAATCTAACAAACTTTTCCCTACTAAAAAAATATTTCCCTCCAAAAAAACACTTCCTCGCACACACCACATAAACCGGCCATAACACCCGGCGTAATATTACAAAGAAATAAATATTATTTAAACCTTAATAAGTCCTCGGTTAATTTAATTAGCGTAACGCGACGCTAATTAAGCGGCGAAAATCTCCTTCGCACTTTTGCGCGGCCTGGAAATATAATTAACTTCCACGAAAACGATAATTATTTTTTAATTTAAGGGCGGCGGTTAATTAACGGCCTTGATCGTCGTTTTATCCAGGTTAATTGTTCCCTTTCAATTTTATTTTTCGTATGAAAACGATATGTGGCGTGCTTTCGATAAGGGATCAGCAAACTCCGGCCCACGGGCCAAATCCGGCCTGTTTTCAATTCGGCCCGCGGGTTAATATTGTTTTTATATGAAAAATTAAGTAAATTTAGAATCAATTTAGAAATTCTCATCCTCAAAAATGCAGCAGATATATTTTTTGAATTTATTGTTAAACTTTAGTTACAAAAGTGTTTTTTGGGTATTGATCTTGATTCAAGCGAAAAAATTCCATATTTCAAAATCCATTTCATTGTACAATCGACGAGCTTCTGTCAGACCCTCAATTGAAAGTTAATGTTCTTCAAAATTATAAATTTTACGAAGTTATCGATAGCATAGAATTAAATAAAAAACAAAAAAAAATTTCTTGCGGCGCTATTTATTGGTAAATATCTTCTGCATTACCTGCATATGAAAATATTTAGAATTAGAATTTTCAAATAACCATTTTGAGATCAATTAGTTTCAACTTTTTAAAAATTTTGATCCTGTTTTTTTGTTGTTCGTTGAGTAAAATTACCCATATTAATATTTTCGAGTTCGCGAAGTCTCAAATTTTTCCGATCTGGCTCTTTCCAAAAAAAGTTTGCCAACTCCTACATAGAGGATGGTTAATTACTCATATGAGAGTCGTTCATTTGATGTTATGGCGTTCAGATTTCGGCGTTGTGGCCAATTTTTTGGATAATAATCAAGGTGGATGTTCGAAGGTCGTGTCGTGTATGAGACAGTTGGGGATTAATGGATTGGGTGTATAATTTGTGATATGAATATTTAAATTGTTGTGGTTTTTTGTGTGTAAATGGAATTTGGGATTTCAATTGGTGCTATTATTATAGGAATGTGAATGTCAAATGTGGTATATATAAATCAATACGAATTGATTGATTTATTTTTTTGACGAAGTCTATACGTTTATATTATATTACATTTAGTATTTTTTTCAGTATTCTATATATTTTTTGATCATTCGAATGAAAATTATTATAGATTTTCGTGAAAATTTTTCGAAACACTTTACTATTCACACAGTTTAGTATTCTGAAAATTGAATATTTTATATGTAGTTTTTATAGATGAAAGTATAATAAAATATTGATAAAAAATTTCTTATAAAAATATAAATATAAATAAACAAATTTCAATAACAAAACAGTATGAAAATCATTCGTAAACGTATAATTATCTTCAACCTTTCAAACTAAACAAAAACCAAAGTTAAGTTACAACTTACAAGTGACGTGGTTAAAAAAAAAATATTCTCGTTCATAATTTTATACAATAAGCTTAAGATCATTTAAAGAACGTTATTTTGAATACAAAAACTATCTGACTGTTATTTTTTTCCTTATACTAGTATTATTATATATTCTTTATGGTGTCACGAACAATCGCTAATAGAAAATTCATAGATGGAAAATTCACCTCCGACTGTTGCTTTCCACACTTTTTACTCCCATAGATTCCCCCTCATGGTTTCCCTTTTCCAGTTTTTCCACCCCCTGTATTTTCCTCTCCTAGATTTTCACCATCGGAAATATTTTTCCGACTAATTAAATCTGCAACTTTCATAATAATAAAAATTTACATTAACTATATTTATAGATTTTGCTTATGGAATTAGCGATTATTAAATGTTGAATAATGAATAGTTTTGTAAAATAATCTCTATGGGCGAAAACTTAGGGAGTGAAAATGAAGCGAGAGAAAACTATGGGGGTCAACTTTCAGAGGTCAACATTCGTTTTATGAATTTTCTGGTAGTAACAACAACTTATCTATTCTTATATGCATAAATAATCTGGTATCAGGAATTATCAATATAATATAATAGATTAAGGTCACTTCCGGTATGAATCAGAAAGTGGCCCCCCCATTGACCAGAAACGACGAGTTCTGAATCCGGAAATAACCTCTAATATAAAAATACATTAATACAACTCTCCTCCCCCAGAAAATAACCGTTAACCTTAACCTTGATAGGTCAACGTCACTTCTGATTAGGGGTTACTTTTTGGTCCACAACTAGCCACTTTGCACTGTTATCAACGAAATTTCAAAAAATTTAACCTATCAACTCAATTTGAACTTAAACATTATAACAGACTGACACAAAACATTGATTTCACAAAAGGAAAACACGTTTCGACACACATTCCTCGACATTGAGAATGGTCAATAATCCACTCACACCAATTGTACAAAACAATACCAACGTACTCGATACACTTTCGCTTCAGCAAACACGGAAAAAGGCTAACGTGCGCGTACGTAAATACGACCAAAAACATATATACATATACGTCGACATATAGCCCAAAACCGAATTAGTACCTTACCATTTATTACAACCACATAATACGGACGTAATGAAATTGACGGCGGTTTTTACAACGTGTCGATTTTTTTATTCTCTTTTTTTCCTTTGCTAAGTACGAGTGAAATTATGCGCGCGTAAACTTAACTTTCGCCATAAAAATCATCGTTTGAATAATGTATGGCGGATGTCGAATTACAATTTGACTAAGTGAATTTTATTGATTTTTTTTTTTTTTTTGGAAGAACGCGATTTTATTCAAATTCGGTTGTATGCGAATGTATAAAGTTTTAGGAAATGTATTAATATTTTATTGATTTAATTTTGGTATTCGTAACTATTGAAGTCATTTGAATTTATTAGGGTGGCTATTAAAGGACTAAAGGGTTTCGAAAAGCATAACTTGTTTATTTTTTTTTTTTCGCAAATTAAAGATCATCTTTTGGAGAATAAAATGGGTACATATAATCTCCATCAACTAACAAAACTCATTAGGAAAAATCAAGGTCATAAAATATTGTGGGTATTTTCTCTGAATTTCAATAATTGATCAGAAAAATCTGGATCTGGAGTAAGATTTGAAATAGAAAAACCCAATGAATTGTATTCGTTACTGAATATCATACGCATCCATTGTAATCTCTAAACTTTTCTCTATAACCTATAAAAAAGAAAATAAAGAAATATTGAAAATGAACAAATTATGACTTTTCCAATTCTTTCAGTCTTTCAGTGGCCATCCTGTATAAGCGAAAGCTTTGAGGATTTTGTTCTGTTATTATATAGAGTGACTTTCAAGAATTTTTAATATAATATCGAAAACATTTTAATGATATAAATATAATCATATATATTTATCGTCATTTAATTTTTATAAATAAAAATTGATACATTCAGATTTCGCTTATACCAAAGTTATTTTTTATTTAATTATAAGTGGTGTTGTTAACTGTTCAGTATTCTTATCGATTATCGTTAAGGTTAAGTGATAAATAGCGCGGTTGGAAAATAAATGTAACCACATGCTGTTCGGTCAATGACCATTTAGTAAATGATAGTTTTTAACCCTTTAAAAATTACCTTCTATTTATAATGCGTTAAAACTCGAACTTTCGACAGTTATCGGAAACGTTTTGTTTCAAAATAGATATTGACTACTTAACTGCTTCAGAAAAAAATTACAAACTGAATATTTGACGAAATATTTACAAAATACACACACCACAAATATTCAAAACAAAAATAACATAAAATCTCATCCCACCTAAATCCATCAAGAAAACAAAGAGTCATCTCCATTTTACGTTCTCAATATGAAAATATGAACGCAAAAATACTCTACTTTACCAAATCGTAAAAGAGACTTTTACACGCACCTTTCCACTGCTGTTCCTTGCGATAACCTCAAAAAGGCTTTCGATATAAATAAAATATATAAAAAGAAGTAACACGCAAAGATCGCCATATTAGATTTCATCGGACAAAACGTACTTTGACTTTTTATCGCTACAGATTTTTTTCAAACCAAATTTAGCGCCAAAATATTCCTACACTTTTCTTATCATAGTGAAAATGATTCATCGCCGAATGTGAGATTTCAATTAACTTTTAATATACGACTCGATTTAAATATTTTTTTATTACAATATTTTATTGTTATTTATTATTTTTCGATCCGTCATAAAATGTAATATCGGAAAATAACTAGAATAAAAAAGGATTAATGTTTATTGTGGGTATTAGATTTCATTATCTGTTTCGAGTGAGTGATCAATTCTAAAAGTGACATTATCAAAATGCATCCTATCGTATACTTTATGAAATGTGTGTTACGAAAATGTTTTAATTAAATATATAATATAATAATTAGCTGTTGGTTAATTGGATTAGAGTTAGAATGTTTTGGCGGCTCTTTGTTAATTTGGTTTGAAGACTTCCGTGTTTTATCAATAGTTATGAATTTTCTATTTTTAAATTTTCGTATAAATATTTATGATGTGGTTAAGTTTTATGTGTTTTTGTTAACGTATATGAAACAGATGTTTTTTTTTATTGTTTTTCTTTATATAATAATGCCCTGAAGTTATTTACGTCTTAAATTTCAAATGTCATAAGATTTGTACATTTTAGAAATGGAAAATTATTGCACCCCAAGTACAAATGTTGTGTTTTGGTGTACTTTTCGATTTTTTCATATATAAAGTACAATTTTATTTATTTAAAAAATATACATAACATTATTTCATATACTTATCTAATAAAATATTGTATTGAACTTTCGCTTACCGGAAATACAACTTTCATATAATAATAATAATAATAATAATAATAATAATAATAATAATAATAATTATATTATTATTATTATTATTATTATTATTATTATTATTATTATTATTTATTGTTTCTAAAATGTTAAATACACATACGTATATAATATTTTACCATACTTTAATTATTATAAAAGTAATAAACCAACCGTTTCAAAAACGTACATCCACCAACTTTTTACATAATTCTATTTTTGTCTATAAAAGTAATTGTTTCAAATTATTATATTATATTTACACATTTTAATACAATCGATCTAATTCATATTATAGTTAAATAAGAAATTTATTTTTCATAATAAAATTTTTAAAAATGCTAATAATATTGAAAACCCCTTATATAGGTACATCACCAATTAAAGTATCAAAGCACCCATATTGAATACACGTTGATTGATCAACCCGATCGGCAAACCGCATCCTGTCATCAAAAGACCAAACCGAAAATTAAAAAACCAACACCAATCCAACCAAACAACCTCGCCCCGAACCCCGTCACTTTTCGAAATCCGAAAAATGATTTATTCGCATGCAAACTATCCGTTTTTTCGCACAAAGGAATGGAAAAGCATACGTCGCGGGTGCGAATCTCCCGTTTTTATTATTTCGCTCTCGTATTATTTTTTATGAGTCGTTTTGGCTCTTTTGTGTACGCCGAAAGAAATAACAGTTTTTCCGAAATCGCGTCGCTTCTATTGTCGGCCTTGAGCGTTTTGTTTCAGGCGATGAGAGCTTTCAGATGTTGGTGAACTTTGGTGGTTTTTGTGTGGGGAAAAATGGGGGATTTTCTTTGTTTGTAAGTAACAAGTGGGTAGATATGGATTTAAATAGATATGAATATTATATTTTTGATATGATAAAATATAAACATCGATTACATACTAATTTAAACATGTTTAGATTAAAATATTTTGATAGATGTCCCAAAAAATGTATACACACTTTGAATGATTAAACATCGATATTTATTGAGATATGATTAATGTTATAGCTCTGAATTAAAGAAAGAAGATGTATAATTTGAATAGATAATAAAAAAAATTAAATTGATAAGCTTTCTAGATCAAAAATTGCTTACAATATGGAGCGATGTAAATTGAAACAACGCAAATTTTGGTGTTCAAAATTCAGTTGCATTTTCTTTTAAAACTCGTTAACTATTTCTATTTTTGGGCTGTTAACTAAATTTTAAGATTTTCAATCTATTAGTATGAGATTTTGAGAATCCTAGAATTTTATGTGGTACCTCTAATCTAGGTCCAAATTTTCATCATAAAAGAAATAAGAATCGATTTTTCTAATACAATTGAAATAGAAAAAATTGCTGTTTTATCTATAATTAAAGAATTCATTTTTTACAGTCCAATATGTGTGCTTAAATGACATTGAGTGCCCAACTATTGAATTTTTACGTCACAACTATTCACTGAATAAATGTCTAAAATTACGCGTCGGTTCATGAAGCATTGTCTCTTTTCTTTGGCTTGTAAAAATATACAGTCTTTTGATAGATTGTTCACAGACTATCTCAAAAACAATTATTTATTTTTAAATTATCTCACATTTTAATAACAAAAAGTTTCATATGTGTATTTGTTGGAAAATTTTTTTGAGCTTATTCGAGTTTTTCATAGTGTTGGTAACATTTTACTACAAATTTCTTTATTTAAAATTTAAATCTGATTTACCACTTGATTTCATGTTAGTTTTGCTAAAAAAAGTAATACAAATTGTAAAGGTTATGAAGTGTGTATATACATTTTATTGGGACACCTCTATCTTCATTTTGTTTTACTTATATAAAAGTTATTTTGTTATTCCAAACTTGTATAGGTATCAATTCATATTTTCAAAATAAACAAGAATATATAAAAGAAATTTTATTTAAAACATTTTACTAAACCATGAACAAATTCATTATGACATTAAGAATACACCACACGCGAAAATTAAGATTTATTAATTCATAAATAAAACATAGTTGGCCATAACTGCGTGTACGGTTGACCTCAAACAACGCAATATTCAACCCAGACGACAATATCCTTTGACTTATCCCCCCTCTACCCCCAACCCTTTCGCTTCTGTCCTCTTTTTACTTTTACACACAGAAAGCTGCGACATAAGCGAGAGAAATGTACGTCACTCGAACCGTGACAAATACCCGCCGCCATGGCTGAAAACCCACCCCTTAAGGCCGTCCTAACCTCCGAGTTTCAAATGTCAAAAAAATAAAATACAGAATGAAAAAAGACTCGGCTTAATTAGCATAATCTTAATGCTGAAGCTGAAACCGGGCCTTCGTTAAGGACGGTTAATATATATTTTATATTATAGTGAAAATGAATCGGCGTTTTTGCTTAAAAAATGGATTAGGTTTGTTTTATGAAGAAATAAAAGTCACATAAATTATATTTCTATATGGGTTCTTTATATTAAAAATACAGATTCGTTAAAAATAAAATAATATTTTAGTCTATTAATAAATGAAGCATTGATTATACGTTATTATTTTACGATACGTTTCAATTTAAAGAGTGTTATTATACGACGCAAATCATAGTCGATGTTACGCGTGTTATTTTATTTTCGCTTTGACAGTTGCGATAACCTTACAGTTTCACTATCCTTTTAGTGCGATTAATTAATTAATAGGGCTAAATTTAATCCGCGGATGGAAGATTTATATCGTTTCCTCCTATGGGATCACACAAAGGACAATCACGTTCAATTTTCGACCTTGAATATGACATGAATGACGCAAAAGCGAAACGTCAACGTCCATAGAGAAAGGAGTGACGTCACCACACTTTAAACCACTTTATTATATGAGCAAATGTGTGTTAAAACATTTGCAATACGCGATTTACTCTGAAAAGTATTTTTGGTCTGAAAAACGTGTCAAAATACTCGGAAAATCCTCGGAAAATTCGGCACTGTTATATACGAGGGTGTCTCTTTTTTAGCCCTAATAATTTTCTTCACCTCTCGTATATCGGAGAGCTTTTTCTTGTCTCGTTTTTCCAGACTGGATAATGAGCACCTGACACTGCGAAAGCCCTTAATTGTATCCAAGGCCTGAATTTTCATTTTCGCGCACATAACCTAACCTTACATACGTCAGCGCTAATCGACTTAACCGGCACGGAATATGTTAATTTCGCGCGATATGTGAAATGGACAAATCATTGAAAACACGCATACCGAAATGTCCGTTTGCAAATGTTGAATTTCGGAATAATTATGCTTTAATTAAAATCGATTCCATAATGAATTCGTTAATAGGTTATTTCTATAAGTATATTTTTTACGGTATGTCTGTGTAATCGTTTTGTCCATGAATGAAGCAAAAAATCTTGCTTTGTCTCTGAAATTTAAAAACATCTGATGATGTATAGGCGCATCATTTAACATCTTCTGTCAAACGTGACAGTTGACGTATTTTACGACATGCTTATGGAAGACATTAAAATTTCCTTGGCACGCCTGATACTCATTGTCAGTAGAAAATATTTGGAAATTTTGGTATATGAACGAAGAAAAGTTCATCACTACTATTGTAAAACACGTCAACTGTTATATTTAACAGAAAACGTTATATAATGCGCTCAAACTAGATGGCGCCTATACACCACTAGACGTTAAATTTCATAGACAAAGCAAGATTTTTTTCGCTTCGTCCATGTACAAAGCGATTACTCAAACGTAGCTTAATGTAACATATTGACAAAGATTAAAATTTATTTTCATTTTGAAAGAATTTCCTTAGTAATAAATCCAAAAAACAATAAAAAAAGCCTTTCAATAAAAACAAAACTAATATCTTCGACTTAATCCACTTTTATAATATGTGAATAATAAACTTTTGACAAAAAGTTTATTGTAAGACGCTTTGTCCTCATAATGCGATTTAAACGACGAACTTTCCCACTATACGTCTTTTTTTCGACTCCTCCTTCGTTTCACTTCTCGAGAAACTTCTCGGGAAAACTTCCACGTTCGCGATGGAAAGTGACGCAATTTCCACTTGTTGGGAACCACTGCAGCGGGCGTAAATATTAAGAAACTTTTGCACAATAACGGACAGCGTTTTCACGGTCGCAGCGAAAAGGTTTTTCCGTCTGGGGAGGGAAAAAGGAAATTAGTTTCGGGGGAAAGTTGTGTTTTCCGTTGCCGTGCAGCGATGGGAATCAAACTTGCCGTATTGGTGTTTTTCTTTGGCTCTTTTGTTATTATAGTTGTTGATTTTTATCATGGACTTGAGACTTTTTCGATAAGCGTTTACCGCTTTCTTTCATTGAAACGCAATTTGATGAAATATTATTATTATTTATCATAATCATATTTTGGTAAAATAAGTGTTTCATTCACTTCAGGAAAAAGACTTTTCTGATATATCATCAGAAAATTATTACATGTATTTTTTCATCTCGTGTATTATGAAAAAGTTTGAATGTTAAAATTTGTCATTTTTTTTGACCGATGATCACATTTATCCATTCTTCGTATCATTTGTTGTTTAACTTTGATGATGGGACAAAGCCATTGATGCATAATATATTATCATCACCATAATCATTTTTCATCATCATTTTTTTATCATTATCGTAACTGTCGCTATTACTACTGACACCAATACCTACACTACCATCTTACAACATCACCATCACCGATACCACAACCATCAATACCCACATTATTATTATTATTACCATAACCAACATAAAAATCTATAATACCGACACCATTTTCATCGTTATTATTATCATCATTATCATTGCCACCACTAGTACTAACACAATTTTATTCATTTACATCATTATAACAATTATTATAACAATTATTATTATTATTATTATTATTATTATTATCATTATTATTATTATTATTATTATTATTATTTCCACCACCACCACCATCAACACCGTATCATCTCTAACATTATTATAACCAATACCAATACCATTACCACCACTATCATCACCAACATCAACATCTCTACTACCATCTCCAACATCACTATCACCAACACCATCACCATCACCATTATCATTATCACCATCATATGTGACATTCATTATACGACAACATCTTTTCCATATACCATTATAAATTTAGATTTTTTTTATCATATATTCCAAATATTAATTGACAAGAAGATAACTTCCAAAAATTTCAATAAAAACACATTTAGAATAATATTGAGTCAACACAAACCATCCTACCTGACTATATCTCGATAAAAATAAACTATTTACATTCATCTCACTGTTCCGAAAGCGAAAATAAATAGTATCACTTAATTTTTCAATTATCATATGAAAAGCACATCGCTGCAACATAAATCCTATTGACGGGAACGGTATCACGTTCCAATGGCAATAAAAACAGCCAGTTTCGAATGACAAACATGCTTGTTTTCATATTCCTGTCGTGTTTGTATAGCGATTACACAGAGAAATGGAGCGAATCTCAATTTCCGCTGAAAGCTCAACACTTTCATGCGAAAATAGACTACTGAAAAAATTCAATTAATTTTTTTCTATGTACGAGACATGTTCGAGTAAAATGAAAATAATCTCAAAGTGAAAATATAATAGGAAATAACGATATACGTGGAAACCGCTATTTCCTTTGCAAAAAGTTTATCGCACTCTGATTCACTATGTTTTTATCTATAGTAAAAATAATATATGGGCTATTGAGATATCGATATGTGAATTGTGAGAATTGTATTGTATATCTAAAAAGTTGATTTATATTGTAGATAATTTGGTCTAATTTTTCAAGGAATTATTATATAGTTCTATTCGATAGTATGCTATATTTGCTCTGTTTATGAAAAAAACTATAAACGTAACAATTTAAATCTTAATTAATATAATTCCATCGATAAATGAACAATTATTTGAACCTTCATTGATCAATTTGTTAGAATATTAATATTGAATGATTGGTTATTAAATGAAGAGCTCTTTGTTTAAACTTAGAATAGTATCATATGTGCTTAAGTTCATTGACATAATCGTATCATTAAATATTAAAATGAATTGCGTTGACAATAGTGAATCGTCGTTACTGGTAAATCATAAGGCTATTATATATAATATTTAAATCGGTATGGATATCACTGTAAAATATAAATTTAAAATCTTTTTTAATACAAACGGTTTTTTATGTTCTTCAGCAAAAATGTAATTAATACTCAAATTTTTTTGAACAAAAATTTTATTTTACGTATAAAAAAAATTCTTGGTTAAATTAAAGCTAGTGTATAACATTTATATTACAGAATTTTATTTCAAGGTAAGCACTACAAAGACCCTGAAAAATGTTTCATTCCCCAATAAAAATGCGTTTACTACCCAAATTTTTCGTACGAATCTCATCTCACCTTCCAACACTTTCATTTTTATTTATAAATCTAAAATCAGAAGTCTGAATGTATATATAACAATGTTTATTACTAAACATTTGGTTATGTTAGACGGGGTTAGGTTAGGTTTTTTACGTGACATTTACTAAAAATATCTTATTCATTTAAATATCCAGATCGAGGTGATAGCAATTCAATTTACCTACACAGTCATTTATAAGGACATTTATAAATACATAGACGTTTCAAAATACAGTAGAACCTTTATTATCTGGACTTCAATTATCCGGATTGATTAAAAAAATATATTTTCTTTTAAGTAGTAGATTTTACAATTTTTTTTTACGAATTTACGAGTACGTAATACGTAATCAAACTAAAACTTGACGGGAATTTTATTTTTAAATATTCTTTACAGCTAATAAAGTGATAGTAACATCATTTATTTTTAAAAACAATTGATAAAATAAAACGATTTCTATGCTAAAAAAAATTTGATGTTAAAAAACTTCTCTCGGATGGCGTTAAAAGTTATGACTTCATTAATTATTATTTTGGGAGCCAATGAATTTACTACCAGGATGATTTTATGTAATGTCTACAAGTTTTGCCAGTACCAATTAGTCAAAAATGGTAAAAATAAATAGACTGTAAATACGTTTAAAAAATACTTAAAGGTTGTATGTATAATTATGCACGTCAAAAATTTCTGTAAACAATTTATTAAAATTTCTAATAAATTCATGATTATCTAGGTTTTTCACTATCCTGACCATCACAATCCTCATTTAGTTCGGATAATCGAGGTTCTACTATATCATACGCGGTAAATATTATTTGTTGACTGAAAAATACTGACAGTCACATCACAGTAGTTAGTTTTCAAGCGCTTTTGCTGTTGTCTGCAGATCGACAAATATCGAAAAAAATTTCGTTCTCAACGAAAATGCGTTTGTTATCCAAATTTATATTTACAGGCAATTTAATTTGATTAACAATTAATTTTTTTTTTTATTTAATTTATTTTTACAGACAAATTAAAATCGATTATTATAGGATCTTTCAATAGGGACGCTCGAAATTTGTCAGGTTATAGCAGCCATGTTGTTAAAGTGACATCTGTCAAATTTATTGTAAATTGTTTAATAGTGTACGGAAAATCACTATGGAAGGTTATAGCATCAAACATCGTATGCAAATAATCAAATTTTATTGCACATTTTAAAATCGAGCGTATCTATTGAAAAGCCTTATATTATCGATATTTTTGCAAAAACTCACATACGTTGATACTCAACATCATTCAATACTACTTGTTTTTTAGTGTCTCCGTAGTATTACTTATACTACGGAGACACTGAAAAATACTTCATCCCTTAAAAAAATGCGTTCACAACCCAAATTCCTCACCCGAAAATCTCATCTCACCTTCCCAAAAAACCTTCACACCTCAACCACGTCACGTCTTTTCATCTGAAACAGAAAGGCGGCAATAAAACCGGCGCTCAAAATAAACACGCGATAAAAAAGAATAACAAAACGATTTGTCGAATTAATAATGGCGCGATAAAATCCGCCGAAGCCGGCCAATAAAACTGTTGCTTACGACAATTCGAATTCGCGTTACGTGCCCGTGACAAAGCGACTAACGCAAAACGGCTTCTGGGAAGTTGCTTACGTGTGCCATTTTTTTTTTGCACCCTTGTTCGTTTAATGGAAATGAATAACGTCACAGCCTTCAGGGGACGCGGGTGCAATTTTCAGGACGTCGACCCTTTCAGTGGAAATTGTGTGTTGTTGTGTCGACGTGGACGATTGTGATGGGGTTTTAATGTGTTCGGTAAATAGAATGGTGTCGTTTGAGGTTGTGTTTATGTCAATTTGATGAAAATCGTTTGATTTGTTGTGGATGCGGTTGATGGTCTGAATGTTTTATATGATTTTCATTCGGTTGAAGAAAGTTACCGATATAATTTTTTATTTAAACGGAAAATTATATGTTACGTTACGTTTGTGTAATCGCTTCTTTCATGGGCGAAGCAAAGAATCTTGTTTTTTCTATAAACTTTAACAAGTGGTGGTATATAGGCGTATCATTTATTGTCAAATATGACAGTTGATACTTGCCTTACGACAGTAGTGACGTACCTTTTTTCGTTCATTTGTCAAAATTTCCAAATACCTTTTATTATCGGGCGTGCTAAGGAAAGTTTAATGCCTTCCATATATAAAGTAATGCACCAGTGGTTGACCATATACCAGTAATTGACCTCTTCTCAAAAAAACTTCTTATATCGTAAGACACGTCAACTATCACATTTGACAAAAGACGATAAACGATACGCCTCCACTAGATGGCGCCTATATACGACCACCTGTTAATTCATCGAAAAAACAATACTCTTAGTTCACAAAGCGATTACACAAACATAGCATTACATTTATATCAATTTGATGACATTTTTTTTGTAATATGTCGAAAAATATATTCGCCCTCAACTTTAATAAAATTAACATAGAAATTTTCTATTTAAATAAAAAAATATATATATTGTACATATACATATATACATATATACAAACCCCTGTATCAAAGTGTAAAACCATAATAAATCCACATATGGTCATCAAACGAGTGTTTTAATCGCTCGTTCTGAAACATTATACAACCTCAACTTGTTCACATCAATTTCCATCATCCATTTTGCGCATCTTGCTTCCTTATACTCTTTAATATCGTCCAAGAGTTGATCCCTGTTTTCTTTCATGAAGCACGACCTGACCCCCAACAGGAAACTGAAGGATTAAGGAGACAATAAAGCCTTCGTTTAGACAATATTTAGAGGTTGGGTCAAGATCGACACGACACTTTTATATATTACCTATATATTATAATATAAAACTCGTCCAAAACTATATAATATTGTTTCTACAATTATGTATACTTCTTACATATTAATTAATACGAGTATTCTGATCGCGGAATTGATTTATAAGAACTGAATCTTTAAAATTATATATAAGTAAATATTTTCATTTTAAAAAGGCTATCTTTAAAAATTTATGTACAAATTTTGATGATGTTATTGTAAATTTTTTTGAAGAATTTTCACGAAACATGTTTGAGTTTTTCAGGCAAGCTTAAATGTATTAATCGCGAAAATTTTTTTGGTGAAAATATTAATTATCAAGTAAAATTATCTTCTTGATTCATTTAATACAATATTTTGTGTTATTTTTCTGTTTTGCGATAAAAATAAGAAGATTTTATGAATTTGCTGATGTTTAACTTATTGTACTAAGGAACTCTAAAGTGTTCTGCAAAAATCGTTCCAGAATTTTTTCCAGAAATTATAATATCATCAAAATTGGTACGTAAATTTTCAAGGATAATTTTTTTTAAATAAATATATTTTCTGTTGTGCAATTTTAAATATTCAGTTTGTAGAGACAAATTCCACGACCAAAATTATCACAATAGTATTTCAACAATATGAAAGAACTGCAAACATTAGAAGACTCAATATTATATTATATAGTTTTGCGGTAAATTTGCAAGGATAATCTTAAAATAAGAATATTTCCCTAAGTATAGTTTAAATATTCAATTTTTATAGATGAATTCCGCGATCAAATTTGTCATACATAGAATATAAAATATTTGTAATATTATACATAGTCCATGAATGCGAAACGAGGCTTTTCTCTATGCATAGGAAAATATTCGTTAATAAAAATGGAAAACAACTTTTTTTCACATCGAACTATGAGTGTTCGATACATTTGAATATTTGCGCTTCTGTCGTGTGTGAGTCAATCTATGTGAGTGGACATTCCAGCTGAGAAAATAAACGTGAAGAGTTCTGCAATGTTTTCCAGACGTGTACTTCGGCGGGAACGTCGTGCAATTCGAAAAATCAAAATGAAAATAGTGTTTTCGTATTTGAGTTGTTCTGTTTTGAACTGGCGGCGTGGAAAAATAATTGTACGTTGTGTTGTTTCGACCATTTATTTCCCGGAATGCTTGTCTAAGATATTAAATAATATAATATAAGATAGAATAATAATAATAATAATAATAATAATAATAATAATAATAATAATAATAATAATACAAATAATATTGTACATGAGTGGTTACTTAAAAATTTTACTGACGATTTTGATCGTTTATTAGATAAAATTTTATAATTATGTTATCATTATTTTCGGGAAAGCTAACAAATTACTATTGGATTAAAATTTCAACAAACTTACATAAAAAATTGTTACAGTTTTTACGCTTCAAATTCAATTTTATGTAAATCAAATTAAACTTTTTAAATTCCAAATTCATCCTTTTAAACATCAAATGAAACCTTTTACAAATCAAATCCAACCATCGCAAATTTATTTTCTTCATTTTTTAATTTTTTCATGATTTAATGAAAAATATAAAAGAAACGTTAGCTGCATTTCTATGATAGCTTTTTTCAAATTGATTTATTAAAAAAATATAATTAATTAGGTATGTAAAAAATATTGAAAATCATTAAATGAGATTATCAAAGTCAAATTGAAAAATAAATTGAATTTTATTGATTTTTATAACGATGGTCTTAATAATACTTTCTGATTGTTGAATTTGATTTGTAAACAGGTGATTTGAAGTTTAAGGTTGTTCAATTTAATTTTATGTTTTAATTTCAAGTTTCACATTTAAAACTTGAAATTGAATTTGAAACTTTTGAAACATTTGAAACTTGAATTTAACATTTTAAATTTGATTTAAAAAAGGTTTAATTTGAGTTATATAAGGTTAAATTCAAAACGTAAAGCAGCATTAATGTTTGCCTTTATAGATGCATTACTTTAATACACCAGTGATTGACCACGTACAAGTAATTGATCATCTGTAAGAAAAACGTAAAAAAAAGTTTAAAATTGTAAATTACTGGATATTAATCGCATCCTTTTTGGAAACCGTATTTTTTTTACGTTTTTCTGACAGATGGTTAATTACTTATACATGGTCAACCACTGGTGCATTGCCATATATAAGTTTAATTTTAACACATTTTTATCATTATCCGATAGAATTTTATAAAAATTCTTTTATTATAACCGCAAAAGTTAACAAATTATTATGAAATTGAAATTTCAACAAATTTACATTTAAAAAAAAACTATAATTTTTATAAAACCATCAAAAAATCTATTCAATTCCGACAACTAAATCATCACACTAACCCCTCAAACAAAATTCCATGAAAACTCAACACACATTTTTTTCGAAAAATCACATTCAAAGAACATGTACGTTGAAATTAAAGGGCCGCTCGGCCGTAATTGAAACGGCGATCGGCCATGGCCGACAGCTTGACGGACGGCCGTTGCGCACCATTAGCCGTTTCGAGGGCTGCTCTATGCAATTTCGCTTTTGCGTCCGTCGATTGCGAATTGTTATTCGACGGGCGGCGTTTTAGCGGAATTAAAACGCCATCGCCTCTCGATTGCGTTCACCGGTGAACAAATGCGGACTCGGTCGGAAAGCGATCCGTTATGGCCGCGAGTGCGCAACAGTTGGCCTTGGCGCGTGCGGGCTTTGAATCGAAGTCCGCAATCTATTCTCAAGATGGATTTTCGTTTTGTTGCTGTTTTCGAAATGTTTTATTTATTTATGCGTTTTGACTATTCAATATTGAATATTTTGTTTTGGTTATTTTATGTGGAAAAATGTAATGAATTACTATACATATTTATATTTAGTATGGTAAAGCTGAAGTTGAGCTGTATGTCGAATTTAAGTTGGCGCCCTGTATGTAAATTACCAACTGTCAGTCATATGGACTTGTATCCAGTGTAAAGCTTGGTAAAATTATTATAAAATGATAGTACTTATTTTCGATCAAAATACTTTAATTAATAAGATGCGTTTAGGAATTGACACAGAAAAAAAACTTTTCTGATCAACCGATTCATGCGATCAGTAATAAATACATTCAGACTTTTGACTGATTGTGAGACAAACCTAACCTATCAAATTTGTCTGATAAGACCATATCCTGCAATGGATTACTAACAGGTTGTTAATGACGAAGATGCGGCATTAAATAAATGCGTTTAGTTTCACTGATTGAGAAATGCGATCTTTGTCCAACCACCTACGTTCAGTTTTTCCAAAAGGAAAGTGGAAGTAAACGTTATAGAATATTAAAATATTATAGTATAGATCGCGCTTTACACTGGATACAAATCCACACGATTTGATAGCTGGCGATTTGTATACAGGGCGCTAACGTAAATTTAATATGTAGCGCAACTTCAGCTTTACCAAATTATTACTATTTATGGTCATTTTTTGCCAAAAACTGTCTGATATATCTGCATATTTAAAATTTACTTTACGGATTGCGTTCAACTGTCATTGTGTTCAACTATCGCTATGTTCAACTGTTATGTGTTCACCAGTCTTATATTTATTTAAATTGGGTCTATATTAAAATTTTCTATTAAAAACATTATAAATGTATAATCGATTATGTTCAGATTCAATCATATTAGGACTACGTAAATTTGACAATTCCCGCTAACCTTGCTCCAATTTTGTTTATATTCAAATACCAATTCAAAATACATTTGATGATTTTAAATATGATTTTATTAATAAAGTAATATTATGTAATATTATATATTAGATCGTCTGTTTTATATTCATCCATACAACACACATTACAAAATAATTATTCCCCCTTAATAAGTTATCTTTCGACAAAATCATTATCAATATTTCATAGAAAATTACAAGTATCAGCACACCATATAATAAACAACGTAATAAAATGACTCACGAACCATAATTAACACCCAAAGTCCTCAAACTCAGATTACTTTCCTAATTCCTTCAAAACGAAAAATCAAACTTTTTTCATTTACATATAAAAAACGCCATTTCAAAACGCAAATTTTTCCACCGAAAACTCAATTTGACGTAATTTTTTTCTTTTCTCGAAAATTCGACGCCAACAAAGGTGGTGTGCGAAAGCCTCGACTCACAACACACGTGAAACAGTTTTGCATAATAAATTGGCCGGAATAATTCCCTGGGTTATAACCGAAAAGTGGGTCACAATTGCGGTGTCGGATTACCGAAATCGTGGGATGCGCTCAAATTGGTTTTTCGTCGATAATGGTGGAAAAAAAATAAAGGATTTCGATGGTGGAATTGCGCGTGGGCGTTTTCAGCGAAAGCTCTCGCGTTTCAGTTAGCGAAATTGCAAGTAAATGGAGGTCTATTTTGCTGATTGAGTTCATAGGTCAAAGATGCACTTTGGCTAATTGTATTATTAAATTGTAAAGTGGAAAAAAATGGATTTTTTTTGTTAGTGAGTAGTCTGTCGATGTCAATGGATGCGTGTTTTGAAAAATCTACATATATTCAAATGTTGGTATATTTCAGGTTTGATCAGTGATGGTGTCACGAATTTTCGCTACTAGAAAAGTCATAGAACGAATGTTGACCCCTTAAAGTTGTCCCTCATAGTTCCCCCCCCCACATCGTTTTCATTCCAAAAGGTTTTCACTGGTACACGTCATGTGGCCAAAAGTCAAGTCGCCATATGTCGACTCGTCAGGTGTCAATCCGCCAAAGTTTTTTTAAAATAGTGTATAATTCGATGTGTAGTTAACATACTTAAGCTACACATCATAAATGTATTAATGAATGCATAATATACAAATATTCAGGCGAATAAATACAACCTTACAATTAGATGTGTATGTTTTTATTCACAAATTACGTATAAGAATAAGAATAAGAATAAGAATAGAATAATAAGAATATTCGAAAGTATTTCTCATAATAAAATTGCGAAGTATTATTTCGATACATCAACTAATATTTTGTAGTATTTAAAATTTACTTAATACATTTACGATGTGTAGCTTAAGTTTGTATTGAATTATACGTATATGTTACTATTATAAAAAGACTTGGCCACTTGAGCAATCGTTCTCAACAATTAATTTATAGATTTAACTCATAGAATTAATGTTGAATGACGAATCATTTAATGTCATGAGATCATCTCTGAGGGTGAAAATCTAGGGGAAAAAATATAGGTGATAAAAATGATACGGGGGGAATAACTATGGGGGACAACTTTCGGGGTCAACATACGTTCTATGAATTTTCTGATAACGAGCATTCGTGGAACTGTTAATTTTATTATTTACTATGATAAAGTCATAAGGATTCGAAAAAAAATTTTAAACTCAATCATTTTGGTTTAAAAGTATGTATTCAAATTCAACATTCTCATAATTATTTCAATAAAAACTTCATACAAATAAAAAAATAGCACCAATTTACTTAATTTACTTATTTACTAAAAAGCTTTTTCCTAAGTACGATTTTATTAACAATTACCATTTAAAAAAAATGTTTTACATTTTTAATACCAGTCTAGAAAATATAGACTGCTATAAAACAAGAAATTTTCACTTTAAATAAATGAGTCAGCAAGAAAAATGTGATTAACAAGTTTTGACACATTTCAGTTGCCCTTATTGAAATTTATAGCCGCTCACGAAATAATTTGCTAAAATTAAGCGAAAGTTCAACTTGTAAACTTCACTAATAATATTCGTCACGTCAAAACTAACTAACGCACACTATTAATCTTTCTACTTATTTTCGATTGATTAAATTTTCAAAGTAATCAAAATACGCAACCCAAAAATTATATTATACGAGTATATTGTATTACGTAAATTGAGTCATTAGTTTGATCGAATTTATAATGCATACATTTTTAATTCTTGTTATTTATTGTTTCGTTCTCTTCTTTCCGAATCAGAGAAATGGACGAAAAGCTTTTCATGCCTCAAGGCTGTGCAGGAAAACACGAACTTCCGTTGAATATAACTTCATTAACTTGAACTTGAGGGAAAGTTTTTCCGAAGACGGATTTATTGTCACACTTCGGATATATCTACATTTACGTATTTTATAACTTTCTGCGGATATTGGATTTTTATTAGTGTACGAGTCGACAAAAACAACTAATATCAAGATATATATTCGTGCCATAGGAAAAAAATGGCTTATTTTCATGGAAATAAATAAATATCAACGCGAAGTTTCGATATAATGATTATTTCTTGTTTTGCGCGAAAACCTATCTTTCAAATATAAAGATGTTTGAATGTATTATCGAAAAGCCATTTATTTTTACTGTTTGGAGTGTAATATTCAAAACACTTATTTATATTATATTTTTGTATAAAATAAAACGCTGACGCAACTAGAAAATGAGATGATGTTGGCCATTGAAACTTTTCCTCTTTCTTCTAAGTGGCAGTTCGTTAAGAATATTAAGTATACGTGAGAAGAATAAAGGCTTTCAAGCTTTCGAGAAAACTAGAGAATTAACAGTACTATATAACATGTCTCGGGATTTTAACTGATTGAAATTCCAATTCTTAATCAGTATTATAAGATTTTTTTCATTTAAATCGAATAATTTACGTTTAGATTTGTATGAAATATATTTAATATGCATAACCTTAATAAATAAATATACTTATATACTTAAGTATTTTAATTTATACATTAATATATATTTTTTTGTTACAGTCATTATAAGCCTGTGTTGGGTTGCCGGATCAGTGATTGGTTTCTTACCATTATTTGGATGGTATAAAGGAAACTTTGAAGAACATCAATGTTTATTCGTCAAAGTAATGGACTATAATTTCTTGGTGTTTTTATATTTTGCCACTATCTTAACACCATCGCTAGTTTTGGCAGCATTCTACGCTCACATCTATCAAGTTGTAGTAAGACAGGTACGATGATAATGTTTTTTTATATTTCACAATTGATTTTATTATTAACAAAGATAACTTTTTTAGCTTCGACAGATAGTCACTATGAATCCAGACGGTAACAATCTACAAGTATCCGGCAATCGAAATGGAGGTACTATGCTAAGAGTGTTAGGCGCAGCACAAAAACGTGAAGTCAAAGCTACACAAAATTTGTCCATCATAGTTTTGTTTTTCATCATTTGCTGGATGCCACTTTATACGATAAATTGTGTGAATGCATTTTTTCCTGATTCCATAGGAGTGGTTGCGACGGATTGCTGTATTATTTTGTCACATTTGAATTCTGCAATCAACCCACTCTTATATGCATATCATTTAAGAGATTTTAGGGCAGCTTTGAAAAGTTTGATTTTTAAAATTTTTGGAATGAAAGAAACCAATCCAACTAATGACACATATTACAAACCATCTATAATATCACAGCATCAACGAAGGCAATCAAACATGGATAAACGACCAAGCATTCTTTTTAATAACCAACCCAAAGTTTATGTTGATTCACCGATATGGCTTCGTCAAAAGAACACTGAACTTAGTAATGTATCACCAATTATACCTTCGACTTCAGGTGCTACTTCCCCAGCTTCTGTAGAATCCAATTCAATACTCAATCATAATAATACATTAGCCAACACACCAGAATGTGGACAAAGAAGAGAAATCTGGATGATATCAGAAGTTCCATCGATATCTGATGAAAAAGATGTGTCTGAAGAGTGCGTGGAAATTACACCAAAACGTATGTTAGATCCTTTATCAGATGAATACGATGATGATGATGATGAAGTTTTTCTTCCATTGTCAAATAAAAACTTAGCTGTTGTCCAATATGATTTTAATAATGATAATACATATTCCACAGAGTTACCATTTAGAGAATGTCGTAGGAATAGTAACACTTTCAGTGATAATTCTGAAGACTTTTCTACTGTAAGATGTAACAGTTTCAAGCACAATAGTGAATCTCATAATGCTCAGAAAAATAGTGTTCATGAACATGAAAGAAGTTCTGTTTGCTCAAATTCTCCTAGTCATCGAATATTCGTTGTGCAAAACGACGACGAAACGTTCAACCAGTCACCTAATTTAAGTTGTATATCTAAAAACACCAAAGAAAGCAAATTAGAACACACAAACTCTAGTTCCATCAGTTCAGAATACTCATGTAGCCCTACCAAAACTCTGAGATTGAGTCCGTTGAAAATCGTCGGAGACTTTTTATTTAATCAATCGTCAAAAAAATGTCAAAGTAAAAAGAAATCTAAATATGTTTTGCCAAAACAAAGTAGCGGTGATGTATGTCAGTATTTAGATTTACAAAAGAACGGAGTTGTATATAAATGTAATACAAATAATAGATGATATACAAATCAATCTTCATCCGAAGAGTAAATATGGTTTGATAGTCAAATTCCATTCATCGTGCTTATATTATTGATAATATGTGAAAACATTTTGAATGTTATCGTAATATAACATTCTCTATTTTACTAACTGTTTACATGTTAAATAAATATACATAAAATTGAAAGTTATATTATATAATACAAAACATGACTTTAAATTTGTACCTGGATTAATCAATATAATAAATTAATGTAAATAATATTTTTTTTATCGATCGGTTCTTGAATTTATACATTTTAATTGATCTGTGATGTTTTAGTCATTCGGTGTGTGATTATGATATTGATATATGTTGACACTTTAAAAGTGAATTAGATATTATTATAAAATTTAAATCTATATATATGTTTATATGCTTGATGTATGATATGAAAAAAAATATTGAAAGAATCTAGCTGTAAATTTGCTGAAAGCTTATATGTAAAAGATTTAAAATTTTTCACCATTAGATGCTTAAATATTTTCATTTACATATTCTCAATATTCCTCAAAGTAATTGAAAATTACTTTTTTTTATATACAATATTTCATTATTTACATATGTTGTCTTCCAGATAAATGTTTAAAGTATTTTTCTATAAATTAAGACAAACATGTTAAAATCATAGTGACTGTTACAATTTTAATAGATTCCTTGAAAGGAACAAACTGGTTTGTGATATTTTTACAAATAGATAATTTTCTTTAATATTTAAATCTACAAATATAATTTTAACTGTGTAAAAAATATATGTTGTATTTTAAAAGCTGTGTGCCAGAAAATCATATGTAAGTATGTACATACATATATTGAAATAATAAAGTTTTGAAGGAAAATCATTTTCTAAAAAATAAATGTTACAATATATGATAATTATTTGTAGAGTTCAGAAAGTTGAATATATTCTAAAATACACAAAAATAGTTTAGCTTTATATGACATTTTTTTATTTATTTTAATCTTCTAAACATGTTGTCATTTCAATTAAATGTGAATTACAAAAAAAATGGTAATATTAAATTATGTGTATAATTGACTAAATATAATAAAATATTTTGAATCGCACCGTTTTGATTATTACACAACACACACGGCACTCGAAGCGTAAGCGCACATTTTTTTGAAATTTTTAAATTAATTTTAAAAACGATTAACACGAAACTGAAAGGACCAAAATATGTTTTTGTGTCAAAGAATTTCATGTTAGACGTAGTACCTTTTTTATTTTCATTAAAACTTCGTTGGCACGCCCGATATTCGGTAAAAAAAAATATATATAATAAAAACTTATTTAGAAATTGTGGCACGTGAACGAAAAAAAGGTTCGCTACCAATGATCAGGGCTATGAAATGGATTCGAGTGTTTATGTAAATGATTTTATTAAAATGACAATAATGATTCTAACAATAAGTAGGGTGTACTAACGTACAGTTAACTAACAATAAGTACAGTTAACACAAAAAATCAGTTAATAAGAAAAAGTACTTTGATCCTGACAAAATAACATACTATGCACTATAACTCTAATATATAACTATAACGTCTGAAATTCTAATTAAACAAAAACATATTTTGATCCTTTCAATTTCGTGTGAAACGTTTTCCATTTTAAAACGAGAGAAATAATTTCAAACGGTTGGGTCAATTTCTGAACGTATGTATTCATTATTTAATGCAAAGTAGAGTTGGGTTAGGTTAAAAACGAGAAAAATATTTCCGAAAGGTTGGGTCAGATTCGCTTCGAAAGTACGCATTATCGAATGTAATGTAGAGTTGGGTTAGGTTAAAAATGAAAGAAATATTTTCGAAAGGTTGGGTCAGATTCGCATCGAACGTATTCAAAATTTAATGCAACGTAGAGTTGGGTTAGGTTGCACAGACCATTCGAAATCTGCTATTTTCAACTCACCGTTGTCACCTAGTAGTAAATTTTCCGGTTTGATGTCCCTATTTTTTTGTCGCTGTGTTAAATTGTCGTGCGTTCCACTGTCTGATTACTATAAATAATACTACGTCTAGTTAAAAGTGTTCGGATACTTACTTCACTTATTCTAATGTAAGCTCAACTCTTGCAAAAAGTCGACTCTACAATAAACCAGTGATACTTTTCATCGACTAATTGTGAGAGTATTATTTATCTCTGGATACCATAGAACATGAATAATGTAACATCAGTGAAAAAATAATATAAACATTAAGTATTATTTATTTAATAATTTGATTTTACAAAATATGTACGTCGAAAATTATAAACAAAACTTAAGGCTCTATATACATAAAAAATTTAAGGCGTTTACAACCTTCCAGTTTTAAAAAACTACTTGTTACAACGATACAGAATGAGTATGTACAGACAAAGGGTCATAAGATCATAAAATCCAATTCGAGGATGAGTTGATTGTAGATGCATCTTTGATTTAATCAGCATATGAGAACAATTATGTCATGCAGAATCCTGAAATTAATAATACATGTTGTTAGATACGTGAATATAATAAAAAATAGCCTAAATTAGATTCGCACACTATGAAATATGTACCTATAGATAAAATCAAATACGGATGACAAATCATTAAGTTGTTCGTTGAAATTTTTATATTGAAAAAGTTAAGAAGTCAATTCATTATGTGTGTAAATGAATTTAGTCATGTTTGATATGTGATTTAATAAAAACTTGATTTATTGGTAATAAAATGTGAGTAACGAAAAAACTCTGAAATGAAACAGTGATTTTTCACCGTTTTGAATTGAGCTACTTTCGTTGTTAGTAATCGGTAGTCTGAAACTCACTATGTTCAATTGAAAAACAATTTGATGAACTGTCTAAAATTAATACCTGAAACTTCTTTTGGCACTGCTCTAGCAGTTAAATTACGTTGATCTCACTTCTGAAATTCTAATATGTCCTTGCTTTAACTCTAGATCTGACATATCTGTAACCATTGAATGATAAAATATTACAACAAATTAATGATTTCAATGATAATAAATAATAATTTGGAATATTGGACAAACATTCAACTGTAGAAACAGTACAAGTACATTTCACTAAATGAACAAAAAATAAATGACAATTTTTATATAATAGTGATTATATAATCGGAGACGACGATAGGGGGTAAAGAGGGGTAAATTTCCAATGCCCGTGACCGATTTTGAAAATTTTTGTGTTTTGAATATGTTATTGTTTTTATTGGAAAAGTCGATTCTTGTAAGCGTATGTTCTTGAAAAATGTATAAAGTGATTTAATTGAAACTATAGAAAAAGAAAGTGTTTATTTATGTGTTGAATGGTTTTTAACCGGTGCATTGCATTGCATTAAATTGGATTTGGACACCTTCCTCCTCCAGTTTCACAGGAAAAAAATTAAAAGGCGGTTTTTGTGAGAAAGGAGCGAAACTATGTTTGTGTGAGCCTGAGGCGGGGGGGTAATTATTTATTTTAGCTTCGGCACTGAAAGTCGGTTTTTTGAAAAATGCTGGACACCTACAAAAAAAATTGAATTTTTTTCCCAAGGCCCGGAATTTCTCTTTACGGCCCTAATTATAATTAATATTATGTGAAGTGTTCATGTGATAACAGCATGATTAAAAATAATAATTAGAATAGTCGTGTAAAAATCATTCGCGTGAGGAATTTTATGAACTGAGTATATGTTATTATTCAATTTTATGAAATCGAATGGATTGTATATTGAACAAATCGGTATGAATAAATGGACTTATACTAGTTTTTAAGTTAGCTTTTTCAAATGATATAATATTATAGTTTACCTTCGTTTGAAGTTGCCAAAGAAATATCTCCTTTTTTGTTTTGAAGGATTCGTCTACTTTGTCAAACCACCTGTTCATTTTGTTCACTATGACTATGACATTATATTATATTATATTATATTATAAGAAATTTTATCAATACATTGTATTGATAAAATTTCTTATAATATAAATTTAACAAATTTACAATAAATTGCTTAACATTAAAAACACAGGTCAATTTTATGAATCACAGAAAAAATAACAATAAGAATCGTTATCCAAATATATAAATTTACATTAAAATATCTATTAATAAGATAATTATAAAAATAAATCACTAATTGTAAGCTAAAAATGTCTTAAGAAATGAGAACTTTTTACTGTTAGTTATTATATAAATTATTCAATGTGATTAAAACAAAATTCAATAAATCCTAACGCGAAAATAACTAAGTATTATATTATGTTGTAGTGTTATTGTTCGATGTAGCCACCTATAGCGCGGAAAATAGTATCGAGTTTGTCTGACAAAGGTTCACCTGCACGCTGCACGAATGTGGTTTGATGGTATTTTGTCCTATTCTCGGTGAAGAGCAATCTTCAAGGCATCGACCGTCTCATAATTTTAGTTGATACTTTGGCCTTCAGAATGGACCATATGAAAAACTTCATTGGGTTTAAGTCCGGGGAATATGTTGGCCATTGGTGTGAAGAAATTAAGCTGGGAACTTTTACTTGTAAAAAACGTTGGGATTCACGGACTTTGTGGGATAGTGCCGAGTCTTGTTGAAACGTCCAATGATTTCTACCAAATTATTTACGTGCCTAAGGTAATAGAGCATCGTTTAAAATCTTTTCACGGTAGATTTGTTGATTTATCTTTACGCCCTGTTCAATGAAAACGAGTTGTGAGTGTCCTGTGGCAGTTTCCGCGGTCCAAACTCTCACTGATACAGGCACATGCTTTTTCAGAGCAATTATCTGATCTAAATTGTATTTTGATTTGCACTGTAACCATACACGATAGTTTTGTTTGTTTACATATTGCTGAACCGTAATTTTTTTTATCAGAAAAGATCAAATTTTCAAGCTCGCCACCAACGTGCAAGGTTTTAACACCTTTGCTCTCGCTAGGCGAACTGCCTTTTGTGCAGGTATTAAATTTTGCACTTTTTGTATTTTGTAAGGCTTAAATCGTAGTTCATTTTTGAATATGCGTCCCATGCTACGAGCAGACACATTGAGATTTTTCGCCAATTGAACTGCGCTTTGTCGTAGATTACGTTGAATTCTGGCTTTCACCTTTCAAACCATTTCTGTCGATGTTGCTGTTTTTGATGTTTTTGGATGTTCACCTCCATGGTGTTTTTTTTATGCTGACAGTATCATTATAACGTGTAATGGTCTGATACACAAACATTTTGTTTACATGTAAATGTCGTAGCTCATTAGCAATGGCTGGTTGCGATTTTCCAGCCAAATACAGAGCAATAACACTGTTGCGTTTGAATTCCATTTCGATAACTTTTTTAACTGTAACGTAAAACAGACTATCTTAATAACAGACTATCTTATGCCAAAGTATGAGCACGCTGTCATTTGCCGTTTGGTTGTAACAGCAGAGTGAAGTTGGTAACACTCCGAGCGCCGGCCCCTGCTTATAAATGAGTAGCTTATTTACAAATACGGCTTAAGCCACCCTGGATCGGTTTTAATTTTTTGATGGATTTCTTGTTCTACACGAAAAGCCCGATCTGGTGATGTATCGCTTGCTTAACAAAGTTGATGAAAACCGTATGAAAACGATGATCAGCTAAAAAAAAAATATTGCAATAACTTAAAAACTTCAGGAGATACAAAAAATCAGCTGTCGTGAAAAATTTTGTAAAGTGGCTTAAGCCGTTTTTGTAAATAGGCTACTCAAATAATAATTGACTTCGGTATCCGTTTCAACACAATTTTTTTATTCAGAAATCAGATTAGAAATGGTTTCCACTTTAATCGATTGATTTTATAATTTTGCAACGTCCAAAGGAGTTAATTCAATATCTCGTTACGAAAGCATTTTTTCCTTTTCACTGTGTCGTTTTTTATGGATTCTTCAGTTACATACAATCAATATATGTAGCTTGATGAAGTATGTTTTCACCATTTACATTTTCATTCATAACAAAACTGTCTTGAATTTCTAGTTAAACGCTCTCTTCTAAAATGGATTTTATTTTATTTTCTTGTCCGTATTCTTCTGCCAAGTTTAAAGGAGTATTGCCTTCATTGTCTCGTTTCGATAGCATTTTTGCCATTCTCATTGGGTCGCTTTTTATGAAACTCAACAAGAAATTGAATAATTCGTCGTTAATTTATATGCAGTTAAACGTTTTACCATCTTTACTTTCAAAAATACTGGATTTTATTTTATTTTCTTTTCTAATAAGAGTTTTATTTTATTTATTTTTCCATATTTCACTGCTACGTTCAAAGGAGTATTGCCTTTATTGTTTCGTTTCGAAAGAATTTTTGCCATTATCACTGTGTCGCTTTTTATGAAACTCAACAAAAAAGCGAGTGCTTCGTCGTTACAATCCTTATATGCAGCGTAATGAAGTACGTTTTTACCATCTTTACTTTCATCCATTAAAAGACTGTCTAGAATTCCTACTTCAACACTCTTTTCTAAAAAGAGTTTTATTTTATTTATTTTTCCGTATTTCACTGCAACGTTCAAAGGAATATCGCCTTTATTGTCTCGTTTCGATAGCATTTTTGCCATTCTCACTGAGTCGCTTTTTATGAAACTCAACAAAAAAGTGAATGCTTCGTCATTACAATCCTTATGTGCAGCGTAATGAAGTATGTTTTTACCATCTTTACTTTCATTCATTAAAAGACTGTATAGAATTCCTACTTCAACACTCTCTTCTAAAAAGAGTTTTATTTTATTTGTTTGTCCGTATTTCACTGCATCGTTCAATGGAGTATCGCCTGTATTGTTTCGTTTCGATAGCATTTTTGCCATTCCCACTGGGTCGCTTTTTATGAAACTCAACAAACAAGTGATTACTTTTACGTTGCAATAAAAATATGCAGCGTAATGAAGTACGTTTTGACTTTTATCATTTGTGTTTGTTAAAAGACTGTCTAGAATTCCTAGTTCAACACTCTTTTCTAAAAAAAGTTTTATTTTATTTACATCTCCGTTTATCACTGCCACGTTTAAAGGAGTATCGCCTTCATTGTCTCGTTTCAAAAGCATTTTTTCCATTCTCATTGTGTCGCTTTTTATGAAACTCAACAAAAAAGTGAATGCTTCGTCGTTACAATCTTCATCTGCAGCGTTTTGAAGTACGTTTTTATCATCTTCCCCTTCATTCATTAAAAGACTGTCTAGAATTCCTAGTTCAACACTCTTTTCTAAAAAGATTTTTATTTTATTCGCTTGTCCGAATTTTACTGCCACGTTTAAAGGAGTATCGCCTTCATTGTCTCGTTTCGAAAGCAATTTTTCCATTTTCCCCTTGTCGCATTTTATGAATTCCAGCAGACAAGTGAACGCTTCGTCGTTACAATCTTTATCTGCAGCGTTATGAAGTACGTTTTTATCATCTTCCCCTTCATTCATTAAAAGACTGTCTAGAATTCCTAGTTCAAAACTCTCTTCTAAAAAGATTTTTATTTTATTCGCTTGTCCGTATTTCACTGCCACGTTTAAAGGTGTATCGCCTTTATCATCTTGTTTCGAAAGCAATTTTTCCATTTTCCCCTTGTCGCTTTTTATGGATTCCAACAGACAAGTGAATGCTTCGTCGTCACAATATTTACCTGCAGCGTGATGAAGTACGTTTTCACCATTTTTACATTCATTCATTAAAAAACTGTCTAAAATTCCTAGTTTGACATATTCGTCTAATAAATATTTTACATTATTATATTTTCCATATTTTACTGCAATATCTAAAGTCGTGTTTCCTTTATTATTCTTTTTTTGTAGAAAATGCATTAATCTATTTTGAGTTTTCAGCTTGCCAAACATAATTTTTATCAAATGATTTGTTTTTTCCATTTCTTTTTGTCGGGAATACACAAAATGCAATAAATTAAATTCGTTATTTTCATCACTCGTGTATTCCAAACTTACGTCGTTTTCAATGAGCCATATCGCAATCCATTGCCATTTATTTTTGAGCGCAATATAAGGTTTTTCTTTGTTCAATTTATTTATCAAATTTGCGTGATTGTCTTTTCTTTTCGAATTTTCGTCGTTAAACATACTGTCGATAAAGTTGCAGATTACAAAATGTTCTTGGTCAATCATATTGTCCAAAAAATATTTAGTGATTTCCAACGATTTTTTACCTTCTTTCGTAATATTGTCAAATATAAAAACGGCTGCAAAGTATTCGGCGAATGTTCGATGAATAAAGAAAGGCTTGTTATTTACGATTCGGTTCATAATGCCTTGTTCGTCTCCTTTTTCTTTAAATTTATCTTTAATTTCATTTAGATTGTTTTCGCCTTCTTTACCTAAAAATGTGTCCAGTTCATTTTTATTAAACAAAGAATCCAATGCTAAAATTTTCCATTGTTCCACAAATTTTTTGCGCAGAATTATAGCTGAATTTTTTGATGCGACTGAATATATATTTTCTTCTTTTTTTTCAGTGTGGTAAATATTTAATTTAATATCAACGAATTTCTCGTACATTGCTGATAATTTGAGAATTTTCATAAGCTCTTGCGATAGATCGTAAATTTTCCATGAATTAGATTTTTGAAAATTTTCGAAAGTATCCTTACAAATAACTCCAATAACCATCGTGTGGAGAGCAATTCCTAGAAACTCGTGTGTTCGATCGTGGATACTTTTACTTAACAATTCAAATAATAAATTAGCGAATGTATTAAAAGATTCTTCATTGATTTCAAATGACTGTTCCCAATGGTTTTTGAGATATGTTTTTCGATGGTCTTCTGTAAAAGGTTCAATATCATAATGATTGAAAGGAATATCACTAAAGGAGCTTTGTAATTCGATTAAAATTGAATCATAAGGTCTTGAACTTATACAAATTTTCTTAATATTGGCCTCATCCTTTAATATTTTGATGATTTTTATAACGACTTCCTTGTAATCGGGGCATATCTCATCAAACGCGTCGAGATACAATACGACGCTCCCCATTTGCAGATTCTGTTCGAAAAGAGATTTTTCCAACTTAAAATCGTGTTTTGCACCATCGTGCAAAAAATCAACGATATTCTGTAATCGAATTTCTTGATTACTCATTTTATCCAACATTGACGATGATGAGTTCAAGTCGATTTTGATGACCCATAATTTGGGATAGTTGTTTTTCATTTTTCGCGATAAAGAGGTGAACAGTGTGGATTTCCCCATCCCGGCTATTCCAGATATTAAATATATTTTGCAATTAAGTGCTCTCTTCATAACATTTTTAAAATCTAATTTATCAAGCGAGTCTTTCGATTTTTTTATTAATATGAACTCGTCACCATTCTTCCTTAACATGTAGACATTTCCTGATGTATTTTTTTTAACTTCATGATTGAATATATCTAATTCGTTTTTAGTTAACTCATCAAGTTTTTCAATAATTCCGGGAGTTTGATTTTCCGAACAGAGGTCTTCTTCAATTATGTCGATTATCAAATAGACCATTTTTTTTTTTCGCTTTCCATTCGCAGCATAAGTTTTCTATTAATGTAACAATTTTCGATGACTCTTTTTAATCCATAAATTGGTTTGCCTATATTAATGGATTCACGTTTTAGAATTTTTATTAATATTTCTTCGTCAATTGATTTTTTTAATTCATCGTTAAAAATCAAATCGCTCAACGTAGTTTCGGATTCTTGAAATTTTACTTTCGTTTTCAAAATGAGGTCTTTCGAATCATTTTGAAGATTTGCCAGCGTGTTTGTGATATCATGTAATTTTATGTATTTAGTGTCGATTTTCTGAAAATGTAGTTTCAGAAAATCATCTCCTTTTGACACAATGATTAGTTTTTTTTCAGTGTTGTTTTTGAGCACATCGATTGCACGATCTAAAAATTTTATTGTCTCATTATGTTTTATCTTAATAGAATCCCACTCTAACACCATTATATGATCAGTCAATAAAGATTTGAAAGCTTCTAATCACTGAATTCAATAAACGTTCGTTTGAAGTGCTCAATTTCACATAAACAAAATCTACTTGTTTAAAAGTGTTTGTAAGTTTCGCGTAAAGTTTGATGGAGCTTATACATAGTTACATGTTGACTAACGATATTTAAAACTCTTTTCAGTTTTTCTGGTTGTAAAAACGTTTTTATGGTGTTTTCCAATTCCGTGTCGATGAAGTTTATTTTATAATTTTCGACATAATTATCGTACTCAAAATTTTTTCCGTGTATTATCGTATTTTTGATTTTACGTATCGTCTCTTTGAAAAAATTTTCCGCGTTTTTAAATGAAATAAATTGACTACTACAAGAAATATCATGGTTTTCGATTTTTTTTTTCGATATTTCTTTTGTTTTGCCCTGCAACCATCTTTGGATTTTATTAAATAAATGGCCAAACATAAATTCAGAGTTATATGCAGAGTATAGCTTTTTAATTTCAGATATGGTAATTTCCTCAAGTTGGTCCTTGTCCGGTTGTCCTACCGCGAAAAAGAATGTTTCCAAAAAAGTTTTAAAATACTCTTCAAAATCATGTTCTGGCCAGTCTAGCACTTGATTTTGCGTTCCAAAACCATGTAATATTTTGAATGTTCGTTGTTTGATACTTTTCCAATTTTTTTTTTTTTTTTCCTACATCTATCAAAGCGCCTTTCAATGTTTTCCATCCATTGTCATTTTCATCATTTCCATTTATAAAATCCTTTTGGAATTTTCCAGTTTTTTTATCTATCACTTTTGTTGCCAAAAGATAGTCGTAGTGTTTCAAAATTCCACTATCAGCTGGTAAAGAAAGGTTTTTGCTATATAAATATGTAATTAATTCCGTTGCAATTAGAGAATATTCATAGTTTAGGCAATGCAATTTCATTTCATCTCGGAAATTTTCAGTGTAAGGAAATTGATAAAATTTACCATGATTTTCAAAATGAATCATCAAAAGATTTCTATGCTTTTTTATTTGAATCTCTTCCTTTATATTCTCAATTCTATTTTTCCTCCCTTTTTCGGGTATATAGAAGTCTGTATTTGTATGTATGATTGCATATTTAATTTGTCCATCCTCGCACAAATTGTGTTTAGCGATTTTGAACGAGCAAAAGTATTTTGCCAGTCCAAATTCATTATTTCTATCCGTAACGATTTCTGTGTACTTGATTGGTTTTTCTGGATCTCTACGTTTACATTGCAATATCATTAGGTATTTTTGATCGTTTTCCTCATATTTAAAAACGAGGTCATCGAACTTTTCGGCTTGTTTTATCTCGGTGCCCAATTTGAATTCGGTGTGTGTTTTCATTCCTCCGAGAAGATACCACATTAGCAATTCCGTTTGATAAATGAATCCTCCCAAGCCGTATTGATTAACTTTGCTATTGTTTTTTTCTTCGTCTGTTTTTTCGTTCTTTTCTTCTGTATCCATATTTTCGCTCACCTACTGAAAGCAATTTTGTAAACTGTGAATTGAAAAAAAAAACTAAGACCCAATTTAAATAAGTAATAGAAAAAAAATCGAGATGAATAATATATTATAGTAATATAATATTTGGAGTTACCAACTGTGAGCAAAATATTACATAAAAATGGTTAATTATATTAAAATTTTAATTTAAAAAAAATCTGAACAGCGGTGTATTCAGATGGGGGGCAAGTGGGTGTAAAGAGTTCTGGTCGCCACACTGATAGGGGCGAAAAAACGAGGTTTGAAATATAAATATTTAAAAAAAATATATATATATTTTAAAGATAATTTTCCTTGTGCATGATAAGTACAATATAGATAATGATTTATAAGTTTCGTTCAAAGCTAACAATTACATTTGAAAGGGACTTGAATTAAATCCACGCTACGCCCCTGAGCACAGATTTTTTTGCTTAGTTGTGAAAATATAGGGCGGCAAATTTAGAGCTGGCTCCGGGCGGCAGAAATCCACGCTACGCCACTGATTGTGAGTGGGCGTGGGGGCTGCTTATGATGATGATGAATAATATAATATTTCGTTAATTATCCGTGATGTGACAATGTTTAGGTTCTTTTTTCAAGTTATTGGAGTAGTCGCGACCAGTGGCGGCTCGTGAAAATTTGTAGTGGAGGGGCTGCAAGTGGTGCAACGATGAAAATGAAAATAGTACGTATGTTCTCATGTACAAAACACGAAAACGTCATCAACACAACACAACACACAAGAATCAAAATATGTATTACATTTACATATACATCTGTACAAGACGAATATAGGAATAAAAAAATAATATACAGGGAGGGCTGCAACCCCGCAGCCGCCACTGGTCGCAACGCTCAAATAACCGGAAACGGAAGTCGTTTCTGCCGCATTGAAAGAGTCAAGTCAAATTCCTTACAATTAAACGCCCGATTTTTATATTATAGCAAGAGAACGGCGGTTGTTTTTTCAATTTCAATTTTGGCGCAAGAAATTCGGAATGTTCGCTATTTGAGGACTTACTCAATTCAAGAAGGCTTTCGTCGGCTTGGAACGGGAAAATGGTTAATCGAACGAGAGACGAGAGACTTCGATCTTCGATGCGTGCTGTGACGACCGAGTCCATGTGGTACACTAACCTCGAAATTTCGAGGCACCCATGACCTTTAGACCACAGACCGCAGAATATAAACAGAGATGGCAAACTTAGGCATGCGTGATAGAAGTGACAGATTAAAAAATTGGTGACACGTGAAGGATTTACAATTTTTTATTTTATCTTATTGCGGATTAAGCAAATGGAAATATATATTCTGAATTATTAAATGGAGTAAATTTGGCATACAATAGTTTACTTGGATAAGTCGTGGGAAAGTTATTCAAACGTTTGTCGATTATATTGATGAAATAAGGCTTTTTTTCAAATATGGAAACGTCGTTGAAAAATTTCCAGTTAATTGATAATAAAATTTGTAAAGCATTAAGAAAATAATAATTTCGATGACATTTGGATCGATAAAATTCTTGGGAGATTTTATTGAGTCACTGAAATTTCCGTGGCACGTCTGATATTCGATAAAAAATACTAGAAAATTTTGGCACGTGTACGAAAAAAGGTTCGCCACCGCCGAATATATTGAAGCAAGTTGTTGACGCATTTGTTTAACTCGAAACTGTTTAGATAAAATTAGCAGCGCGTTTGCGATTTTTTTCGATAGCTCACAGGAAACAAGCTCACATGCTTTCGTAAATTTTCAAATTAAAGTGAAAAACGTTTAACACGAAACTGAAAGCACCAAAATGCGTATTTGTGTTAAAATAATTTATACGTAAATATTAGACGTAATAGTATTCGACAATGTCACCACGTAAACCGGTGGTTTTAGGGTGATTTTTCATGGGTGTCATTGTAAATATTTTACAAAACATTTTGGTAAACACAAAAACGCATTTTGGTGCTTTCAGTTTCGTGTTAAACGTTTTTCACTTTAATTTGAAAATTTGAAAATTTTCGAAAGCATGTGAGCTTGCTTCCTGTGAGCTTGCTTCCTGTGAGCTTGCTTCCTGTGCGTTTGCTTCGTGTGCGTTAGCTTCCCCCAACCGAGTTTGCGTTGTATGAGTTTGCATCGTATACGCTGGCATCGTGTGAGTTTGCGTCACCGAACCGAAATTCTACTGAAATCAAAACATATTCTGGTATTTTTAGTTTCGTATTAAACTTTTTCCACTTTAATTTGAAAATTTTGAAAACATGATCGCTTGCGTCGTGTGCGCTTCCATCGCCTGCGCTTACGTCTGATCAACTCGATAAACACATGGGCGTATACAATGACGTTACGTCTGCTGTCAACTGCATAAACAATCGGATGGCGCCAAACTGTCAGTTCGTACACATTCCCTATCGCGATGGACCCTGAAGAAGTGGAGTTCGTATGCGAGAACGAGCTGGTCTCCATCGTTCCCAGCTTCAGCGGCGGAAGACTCCACCTTATATGTGGCGAAGTCGGGCCTTTTGTGGCCGGAACGCCCACTCGTGTACCGTTGTGGCTCGCTGTTCATTTTAAGCGGAGACATAAGTGCAGATTGGTCGCCCCGGCGTGGATGAATTTGGAGCTTCTCGAAGAAGTTAAAGAAAATGAAAAGAATTCCAAGTAATTTTCGGATTTTTTATCGTTAATAACCAACATATTCATTATATCCGTTGTTGGATAAGTTCTATGTTCTTATATGCCATTTATAGGTTAAAATTTGATACACATTGTGTGTATTGATATGTTCTTAATCATTGTTATATATATCTAGTCGTTTTTCTCATCATAAATCATCCAATAATTTATCTTCCGTACTTCGGCTCACAATTGTCTTTCATTATAACTTGTAATGTCTACATTATAATTAGGTCAGTCGACGTAATGACCTAGTTGAACCATTGTGAATAGGTTCTTCCTCTCCTTCTTTTACCTTCAACACTTTCTGTCGATACCAGCATTACCATTAGTATGGTATGGTAGATTAGTATTTAGTCCTGTTTTGCAACATGTCTCGAAAACCGGAGAAAATACCCCAAGTTAAATGGAAGACAGTCTAAGAAGAGCTTTCTCTATTTAAGCTATTAAAACTCTTTCCATTTTTTTAAGCTACTATTAATGAGGATAAAGTAAAATCATATAATTGAACTGTTAACTCAAAAGGGCATATAATACTCTTTAATTCTGATCTATAGAAATTTGAGATCTAAATATATGGATATCGATAAAACCTAAATATATTCTCATTCCTAATCTTTTCTAGACTTTTCACAAAAATGCCCAGTGAACACTATATGGTCGAAGCTAAATTATTACTTGCCGTGGCTGCGGAAGACATTCCAAGATCTGACGAAATCAGAACAATCGTTAAAGATATCTGGGACATGAGAATGTCTAAATTGAGAACTTCAATGGACGCTCTTATTAAATCTGGAGGAACTTACGGTCGACTAGATCATCTCACTATGATGGAAATCAACGCAGCGAAACCTCTCCTACCACTCGCAATGGATCATTTATTTAAACTAACTAAGGTATTTTTATTTTCATGTTTTGAAAGCTGCTTAATTAGATAATGATATAATTTTGGTTTGTTTCAGAACGCTCAAAATGCATTAGCAACGTCGCTTTCAAATACTTCATCATCGCTTCTTAATATAAGTTCTTTTAGTACACAATAAAATTGTATTGTAACAATTGTAAGAGTATATATTTTTTTAATTAATATAATTTTTTTAATATTAGTGAAACTAAATGTTTATATCAATTTTTTATTTAGTTTTAAACATTCCTTACCTTTTTCGTTATGTAAATAAAATTTATCATCTCTACTGCTAGCTGGCCTAGTCGTACTTTGTTGGAATGTTAGATAAGATAATAAAATAAACATTTTTTTCTATTCAATTCTATTATTCCATTGACAATGAAATTCAAAATATTTTCAAAAAGTTTATTGACTCAAATATTTGAATATAATACAATACATTTAAATGACAATACAAATGTGGGAATTATCGTCTCGATTATTTCTCGTAATAATTATGCACATAATCAAATAGAAAAATGAGACGAAACACGTACAACATCAATAAATGCTCATACAAACACATAAGTACATTAATTAAACTCGATTATTTCATCTACTAGATTTTTACAATATGACTGATTATGATATACTTTGCATCATGAATTATACAATAGTCGTTTGGCAAAGTAATCAAAAACAACCTTTGGTTTGTCTCCAGCTTGTTGAACCTCACTCTTAACACCTAATGTTATTTTTAAATTACAATTTAAAAAAATATCTCGTTTCGATTACATGAAAAATATACATTGATTCGAAAGTTTGACACAAATGTCAAAATACACATATGGAATTTTATATTTTCAATTCTTAAACTCTACGTTTATCATTATGAGATATGTACAAGTCTTATAAAAATATATTTTTATGTACAGAATGCTTAAAACGAAAACTTAAAGCGCCGATTCGTTACAGTTAGACTGTTCGTAATAAAGAATGAGATCTCGACCGATTAAAGGGAGAAAAGTGATTGTGCAAATTTAATAATAATCAAATATTTTTATCGAATTTTCCTAAAATCAAATGATAGTTTGATAAATTTACATATCAAAAAAATATCGGCAACTTCTAATCAATTATTCTTTCTATCACGGTTCAAATCGTTACATTTTCTTTAAGAACAAAACTTAAACAATAATTAAACTGCTACAATTTTGCTTGGATTCACTTTGATTCTCAAAAACATCACATCATCTTTTACGAAATGTCCCTTCTTGATCATTTCATGAGAAACGAATCTGGGGAAACCGAATCCGAGTGTATCTGGTTCTCTGCTGGGCCTTTGGAAGTTTTTCCAAGTGGGATCGGGAATGAAGCTTTCGACAATGTTGCAAGCTTTTTCTGTGCACGGAGTTTGATCAAAGAGTGTGAAAGAAACAGAGTGAGAGAAAGGCCAGCGCAGCAAAGCGTCATATTCTCCTGGTAATATTTTTATGTACATCGACATGTGTGTGGATTCGCCAGCTCCGTTTCCGTTCAAGAACAAAGAAGCCTATAAAGGAAAAATATAAAATAAATAATTGAAATAAAATACGATTTTAATTAAGTATAAGTACATATTGAAATTATTTTTTACCTGTAATTTGTAACCGTATTGACTGGTGTAAAAAGGTGGTGAAACAAGTTCCATGCCGTCTTTAGATTTAGCATCATTCATTTTAGCAGCCCAGTCGCTGATTTTCCAAATAAGTGTGCCGGTGTAGTTTAACGATAACCTTGCAAGAGCTGCTTTCAACGTTGTCAATTGCTGCTGTTGTCTATTTGCAAGTGCTCCTACGAGGGTCAAATGTTGAGCACAGTTTTCTTCTAAATGTCTTTCAAGTGCCAGTCTAGCTCCCTAGAAATAGAATATCAAGTTTAATTTATTGTTAGATAAAAATAGTCAAATAACAATTAATAATTTCAATATTGTAATGAAATATACCTTAAATCGACATCCAGCATCCTTAAAAGTACATGGAATAACAAGAGTTGTGCAATGATCTTTAAGATGTACGTCCAGTTCTTCACGTGGTAACAAAGGAGCATCACATCGATGAGGGCAAGCCACCGGTATTCTCGGACACGCAGCATGATGTGTAGTAAGAGTATCGGCCACAAATTCTTTATTACAATGTCGACAAGCGACCAATCTTTTGATACAATCATTAGACTTATGTTGATTCAGTAAACGACGCTGAATTTTCACACCACACTTATTCTCACAATACGTCGGTTCATAACCACAATTTCCAGAATGATTCTATGAAATAATAAACATTAAATTAATAAATTTTCTAAAGAATGTATAATTTGTTGAATAAAAATGTTAAAATACAATACCTCGAGCATATGTCCGGAGAACTCTTTGGCACAGAACTCACAACTGGCTCTGCGCTGAGGACACGTATACCTCAGATGATCTTGCATCAACACGCGAGGTATCATAGCACCGCAGTGGCTCGAACACGGAACGGCATCATGTTTGCAAGTGTTCAGATGTGCTTTCAACTTGCGAAGCTCATCCGACCACTTGCAACCCTCTTTGTGGTGAATGCAGTACACCACGGAACCCATGATGGCTTTCTCCGACTCCGGATCAGGATAGATCTGTAAAACAATATAAGAATATACGTTAATAATCTGATATTTCAAATTGAATATATATTATACAGAATATTCAATTTAATATTGAATTTGTCCTATTTAATATTGAATAGAACCTGTGAAGAGACGCTGTCTCTTTTTTTAGAGCGTCTACTCCTTCGGAATAGGTTCAACATTTTCTGTGTTGTTCGTATGAAGGATTGTGTTTGACTGAACCGTAATAGAATGAAGAGGATATTTTTAATGACGGGCTTTCCAAACCACAACCTTTTCTATACTGAACCAGTACGATAAGGAAAAGGATATTTATTATTTACGTGGTGGCGTAGTATTTTTTATCAGATAAGCACTATCAGGACAACCCAAACAATTACACTACTATCATATAATAGATAATCCTATAATTTTCAATATGAAACTTTTGAAACGTCACAAAATGACGCAGATGCGCATAAAGGATATCCAAACTGTATTTTCAATCAGGTCAAAATGACGCAAATGCACAAAAAGGATATCCGACATTTTCAATCAAGGATATAACAACATCCTTATCAAACAAACAATAGATAACAGGAAAAATGTAACAAAACGGAACAATCGCGCATTTCTAAAGAACGCAACAATAATACCCGATTTAAAAAAAATGTTTCAATTAGCTGACTATTTGAACCAGTTGCGTATTCGCAAATGAGAATAGCCGCTCCTGGTGAGCTGGTCTCCCGCATAGAATAAAAATATTCCCCTTTGTGGCGACGGGATAAATATAATAGATCTCGGCGAACTCGAAAGGCGGTCTGGACAATTTGCCGAAATGGACAATCGCCATTTTCGAAGAAGCGGGCCATAAATGTTTGTACAGGTACAAGACCATTGTCGACAAGGTGTCCTCTTTGATGGCTCAACACGGGCCGAGGACACACAAGATGTCGGCGTCTAATCAAAAGGTATCGTCGAAGGTTTTCAGAAGGTGATAAATGACGAGAATGTTTCGCGGCAGGGGGTAAGGATCTAAGGAAGTCGCTGAAAATGGAATTCGGGACGAAAGTGACATTCTTAAACGTCGAACGAAATAATCGATATGATTGTTTATTGTTAAGAACAATGGCTATTATTTTTAAAAATTGCGTTTTAGTTTTATCTAGTAATGAAATGTTATGTTTTGAATAGGAAAATAAACAAAGTATCATGATAGATTTTATGACGTCTAATAAAGGATTGAGTCTTTATATTGGAAGAACAAGGTCTTTAAATTAACAGAAGTTTATGCTTTTTTTATCATAGTGATAAGAAGTTAATATGTAATATTATCTAAAATTTGATTAGTGATGCAATGTCATAGTTTGAATAAGAAAATAAACAAAGTATCGTCATAGATTGCATGACGCATAATCAAGGATAACGTTTTTATATTGGAAGGACAAGGTCAAAATTTTTACGTCATAGGAAGTTAATGCATTTTTTCTTATCATAGTGTTAAGAGGCTAACATGTAATTTTATCAAGAAATTGATTAGTAATGAAATGTTATAGTTTAAATAAGTTAACTTTAAATATAGAAAACATAAATCTATAAAAACAATTAATGTATCAATAACAATATTTTCCATATTCAAACGCAAAATTGTAACATCTTCATCGACGAAACATTTCGTAAGCTATAAAACGATCCATTGAAATAGATAAAATCTAAATAACAGGCGTGAGAAAAACGAAACAGCACATAAATAACAAGGGGAACTAATTTAGGACAGCGAGACGTCCAATTGGTCACACTCGAAGGACACAATTGACAAAAACCCATAAAGCAAAAGTTTATTCCATAAACCACCCCAGAGCCAATAATTGACTACACTCAATTGTGCACCGTGAAAAATCATACACGACTCCCATGGCAGTCCTATTTTAACAATAACAAAAGCATATACACTTGGGTCTTTTTTATGCGATTTTGAAGTTATGCGGTATTCAAAAACAATGGAACCTATCCCTCATTTTTCTATAGAGGACAAAGCTTTTTTATGTGAATGCGCATAAAAAAATCTAAAATTAACACTAGTGCAAGTTAAAAAATCAATGGTTGAATCGTCGCAAAGTTTAATCACCGATTACAATTTAAAAATTACAAAATTAATAACAATTCTAATTGTAGAGAAAACTTGTCTTCATCATCTGTATATAATGAACTGGTTATTTCATCCAGTGATGAAAGTGATCTGGGCCAAGTTCATCAACCATGCCAATTATTATCGTTTAGTGATGATAGTTCTGATATATGTATGCTGACTGATAACGATAATTTGTACGATTATCGTGTAAAATAGACTTTAATAAAGCAATTCTAAGAGAAATATGTATTGTTTTTATTTATGTGAATTTTTAATAAACTTTTTTATGCGATTTTTGGTACATTCAATCACATTGATTTGGAGTTATGCGGTTTTTATAAATAATGGAACCTAACCCTCAGTTTCCTATGTACTTAGTTCAAATCTTTTTTTTATGCGAATTTTTTATATGAGCATGGAAAGTATCTATCGCATAAAAACAGACCCAAGTGTATTACACACGTTCTTTTCTCAAAACATACAATACATATTCTGCGAAAGCACGCAATAACGGTGCCGCATTTTTAATTAATTTCAACGGCCGTCTTAATTCCGACGCCGGATCTGGAATTGTTAGCGGAACGCTCAAAACATCGAGATATCCACAAAAGAATTTGGTTAATTTTAACGAGCTGAAGATGATTGATGCAAAAGACCGCCACGTTTCGGACAGGATGTGTGGCCGCGCTTTTTTCGCGGCCATGACCGGAACGGGCGCCGAACCGCGAAAGATAATGCCCGCTTTTCTGAATGGTTATGTGCGTGAACTATGAAAATTTCACCGGAATTATTTTCGTGTGGTTCGATGGACCGAAATTGTAAAAAGATTTTGTGTTTGTTGGAAATTGCGGATTTATATGGGATATCAAAATCAGATCCCTTTGATTGTCACATTGTGTGGTTGTTTCATTATTTTATTATGAGAAACTTGGGTAATTCAATGATATTAAGCGTTCGTTGACATTATTTTGTATTCTAATATAAAATATTTATAATATATAAAAGCACTTATAACATTTTTTCACAAATTTTGTGACATTTCAAATGATCAAATTTGATACGTCTAATTCCGTGATACAACGGTCGATTCAAATTCTTAAGGTCATTATATTCATCCCTGTAGATATTTTAATAGGAAAATGGTATAAAATTTTGAATAAAAACTTATTCTATCTATTGATAGTAAAAATATTTTTTCTATGCAAATATAAAGCCTTGTTTTACTCACTTGAACCATGCGTGTGCTCTGCACGACGAAAAAACAAGAAATTGTCCCAAAACATGTCTATATTAGCATCACATTGACTGTTATCACTAAATTAAGTCAACATGAATTCATATATTTACTGGCAAGCTTCTAGTACGTATAATTCTTGGAAATACGTTAGAAAAAATGAATTTAGAAAAAATCAACTTTATTCGAATTGTACAAGTTTCCTCAAATGAATTGGTTTAGGCACATTTAAATGGTTCAAATAGGTTCAATGTGGAAAATTTTAATTAATTTAATTTAAATCGACCATGTTCGAATTCAATCACATTAAGACCATAAGTATAGCAATTTGACATTTGTTTTACAACCATTTTGTAATCATTGCAATAGAAATTAATTATAAACATGACTCAAATTAGTATTCAGAAAATGATTAAAATCTAAGATTGTTCATATCAACATTTTTTTTGTTAAAAAATAATGTCTAAACCACATTTTTACGTCCAAAACCGCATTTTTACGTCCAAAACCATTTTTTTTTTCAAAACACATTTAGCCGATGAAATACGCTCAATTTACAAGAATATAGTTTTGACAAATTATGATGAAGCGATAAACAATGCTTTTACACTGTAATCGCAATGAACACGTTCTCATAGATATTATCGCCGATGAATTATTACACTACCGCTCCGTTTTCGGCCAAACTTTTATTGCCAGGCTCGAGAAATAAAAACAAACAAAACTCGCCCATGTCCCACGCCGATTTCGATACGGCAAACAATGAAAGAAACCCAACCGAGATCGATATTAGCTTAACCCAATCAAACAATTTCTCATAATAGTGAAGTTTTCGTACTAATGATGGTTGCACTCGACTCCCACGGACATAATAATAAATATTTACGGAGGTTCTTTTTGCAATTTTCGTTTTTTTTGTTATACGCAGTGGGCGGTCGGATTCCTAAGAGCGCCCTGTTGGTCAACAAAGTGTTAAATTTTATAATGCGATGTGAGATTTTGAATTTGAAACGAGTCCGTTGACTCATCGTTGAACCGATTTTCTTTGTAAAACGGCGATGATTCAACTTGTTTAGTATTCGTGTCGCGAATGCAATTTATTGACTTTTTTTAATCGAAAATATTCGGACGATATTGTTACAAATGACAGGGATACTCAATTTTTTCATTATAAATGCATACAATTTTGAAAAACTTTGCTAGATAACATATTCTAGGAATTGTTATCGAACAGTGTCGCATTTATATAAAAAAATACTTAGTAATAACATATCAAAAATCAATATAATGCTTCAATTTTGTATTTGCTCATTGATAAAGTACAAATAGACGTCATAAAAACGTTAAGTTTTGACGCACTATTGACATTTGTATGATTGAATAGGTCGCAGTGTCATATTATAAAAACCGTTAGGTAAAATAGAATTTCCCATGAAAAAATATGATACATACGGATTATTTGATAAACCATGGCTTATAAACTCCCTTTTATGGCCAAATGTTCATAAATGTCGCACGTTTATGAAATCACGCATTAATATTTTCAAGATTCTCATTAAATCACATTTAAAATTATTCGAAGATTAATTTTTTTTATTCTTATAAACCATTAAAATTATTCTGAATATTTATATTGACTATTCCATTCTATTGAAACATGACGAACCAGGAAAAACAAAGAATGAATCGGATTCAGCAAAATCGCAAATAGAATCATGATCAACCCATGAAATTTAAATTGTAAAAAAAGGCGGGAACGTATAATCTCGCAGAGGAAAGAGGAGGTTTTTAATATTCGATAATCGAGCACGATCGAACGGAAACCATCGATGCAAGGTCATCATCATCATCATCATCGTCTAAAGAGGCGCCGGATGTCGCGTCCAAGACACCGGATTAACACGTTTCGAATCGAGCCATCGAGGTCGCACTTTACAAACAAATTCGACAATCAATCTTCGAGAAAACGCGACAGTTCCGACGGCGGATGTCGTCAAAAGGGTCACCAAAGGTCACCATCGAATCGCTGGACATGTCGCATTCTATGGCGTCCTATGGTCCTTCCCACGCCGCCTTAATTGCAATTATATGTTAACGATCGCAATAAGCGAAAAAAATTGCCATCTTGCATGTGCAATTTAACAACGCAATAAACACCGAACGTCTGGCACGCAGAACGGTCGTTTTTTTATTACATATCAACGATTTGTTTCATTCAAAAAGTGTTGCTCTATCGAATTTCTCACGTATGTAGGGTAAAAGTTTCTTATTTCGACAGTAAAAAAGAATCAATGTGCAAAATTGCTAAACGCACAATGAAACCGATCGTAAAACAACTTTTCGGATCCGAAACATCCAAATCATAACCGAAAATGAAAGATTCAAACCAGGGACGGATCCAGCAGAGGGGAACAATCGCCCCTCCTGCGGATAAATGTAATAAATGCATATAACGCATTTTCGAAAAAAAAATTTTGATATTGTAACCCTGATTTGCCTATCAGATTACCATCTTTTCAGATCGTTACAAAATTATTTAGATAGGAAAATTTAAAAAATGCAGACATGGTGAAATAGGGACTCTCCGAATATTTTGATTTATAACCGACACAATTTTACAAAAAGTGATCGAAAATTTGATAGAAAGGTGGACAGAAGTATTCAATAACGGTAGAAATTATATTTTAAATTAATAAATAAAGCTTTCATTTATAATTTTATTTTTTTATCTATTATTCAAAATATGACATTACTTTCGGAATTATCTAATATAAAAAATTAAACAATTCTATTGGCTAAATACAAGTGAGGTGACTAATTCAACTGTACTGATTTTTGTTTCAGAACTTGTTAGGTAACTTGAATATTTTGATAAGGAGGGGCAAGTCACAAATAAAGTAGAAAACATTGACACAAAAAAATTTTTCGCCTGCGGTGCTAATCATTACAATACTTCCAATAATATTAAATACATAAAGATTCTTTTCTGATAAACAAATATTATTATTATTATTATTATTATTATTATAGAATATTCAAATAATCAATTTGAAACCAAATCGATTTTTTTTATTTTTCATCGAGGCCCACAAATCATTTGGAAATGAGAAAATTTTTGATAGATCAATCAAAAAGTTTATGAACCGCTGTTATAGATTCATAAAGATTTTGTATTTAACCAAAAAAATCTGAAAAATCAATTGAAAAATGTGAAAAATCCCTGAATTCGTCGCCGATTCAAACGTCAACGTGACAGTTTCAAACGTCAACGTGACAGTTGTCAAACTGGATACATAACCTCGAAAGCGCGAATCTACAAATTGGCCCACGTTCTATGCAACGGTAAATCCGTCTGTTTGACCAAAAAAATAACATTAAATGAAAAAAATATGCATACTGTCGGATGTGAGGCGTGCGATTATATGCAACAGGTTCTCACAGGTCGGGCAAAAGGCAAAAAAAGCCACATCGGAAGGTGTGCTCGAAGACCAGGTATTGACTCGAGAAGCCTTCGAGCATGTTCGGACATGTCTCGAAGCATTTTTGTGTTATTGTCGAGACGCACTTTCGTCATTTTGCCCGGGGGGTTAAGTTGCACAATCGAGAGTGATCGTGTTGGATTGTGATGGCTGATTTTCGTTGAAATTGTGATGAAATTGTGGAAAAATGGTCGGTGATGGAAATTTCCGATGTGCTTAACCTGATTTGGTTATCTTAGTAGGTGCTCACTAATTAAAATGTGTAGAGAAAGTATTTTGACTTTGATCGGATCAAAGTAAATGGGAATTTTGGTGCAATTAGAAAAAAATGTTGTGAAGGAATCTAATTTGATTAGATTTTTTAAATGTCAAAGAAGTTTGTTGAAAAAATGATTATTTTAAAATTAAAAAACATTGTTTAATGCTGACAAAATTTTGTCGCATGTCAAAGGTGCATTCGATCTATTTTATTTTTAAATTAATTAAAAGAAAATAATTTTTACAGAGAAGAATGATTTTCCTAGAAGAAGACAATCCTTCTCAAAATACGATGTCTCACGTGTGAGAAGCGAAACCTTTGTATCATTTTGTATTTCTAACACATTTTAATGCTCAAATTAAATATTCATATATCAAAAAATTATTTTTATCATTAAAAAAATTATTAAGCCGATTCACACTACAACAAAGCAAAAAAAATCACTTCAACGAATACTAATTAGACGCATTAAATATAATTAAAAAACTTTCTTAATTAAATTTTAAAACTATGCACATTAATTTTAAAACTACGCACATCAATTTTAAAACAATTCAATACGCATTAACAATTAAAATATGCAGCTATTACCTTATAATTCAACTCACACAACATGATTCGAACAGAAGCAGAACCCAACTGGCGGAAAGGACTGTCACCTGCTTTTTATATGGAATCCCATCGTTTTTTTGGCCCAAAGAAGTTAACGAAGCGGCATTAGAACGTTTGTAAAGTAATAATAATTTCCTCAAACCGTCACGCCCACATAGGTGTTTGTTATCATCACTTCTGGATGCTAATTTCGAGTGTATGCATTAAAAAATATATTTGAAGACTCATTAAACGCTCGCTTTTTGTGCAACAGTCTCCATATACGGACGGTAAAAATTAAAAATATGTAAATAATTTTTTATACGATAAAAAAAGTTAGATCAATTTAATATTCATGTCGCGTTGTTCACACGAGTTGTTAACTTTTATCGCGCCCAATGAAATCGGATGATGTACAAATCTGTACCCGAATTTTGACAAGATCCTAAAACTCATTTAAATAAAATGGATCCTAAAAAAATCATTATGACACACTGACTTCCATCAAAGCCTAAAAATCTCACACGAAGATCGAAGATCCGATAAAGCACGCGACGTTGATTAATAACTTAACGGTAAACAAATAAATAATATGAAAGCAAACAAAAGCAAAAACCGTCCATAATTGGACGTCATTTTTTTCTCCATCGGACAAACAAACGGAGACGCTTCCCATAAATGGCGACAACCACCTGCCCACGGTGCGCTCCACACCTTTTTTTCGATTTTTTTCGACATGAGGAGATACAAAGTGTTGTGTACGACCATTCTGTGTATTTTCGGGTGAAGAGGACCTTCAGAAGTACGTTTAATGTGGGGTAATGCCCCAGGTGGGTCAATGAGAGTACGAAGGAGTTCGAAATGGGTATCGCGTGATCGTCGCTAAAGTGCGTTTTGATTACAACAAATATTGTTTTTATTCGGTTTGTTTGTTATGAACGAATTTGGACTATGTGCCTGGTAATGATCTGGAACTATTATCTTTAAACTGGTGGGTAGTTTGTTGAATGTAACATAATATATTCGAGAGTTATTATAAAATATTCATTGAAAAATTGAAGGATTTAAAAAAGTTTTACTTTGTTCATTTTAAATATTTTTTTATATGTTATAGAACTTCTTTTGGAAATGAAAATGATACATATTATGCCTAACAAAAATTAAAACTTATTAAATTTTTCTATTTCAATACAAGTTCAATTATTGAAAGTCAGAAAAAAATAGCACCAAATAGTACATTTTTGAGAATGTATTATAATTAATGCTGATTTATTTTAAGATTTTAAAGATTTTCAGCGTATAAAAATCAACAGTTTTATTTATTGATGTACCTCTTTAAATAAAAATAAACCTTATGACTTATTATCGATTAATATTGTAATAAAATATTTGGTATTAGTATTTTCTGAGTTTTAATAATTAATCTTTAACTTAAATAGAAAAATCTAATAAATTTTAAAATACTACTTACTGAACATCATTTTAAGTTGTTCAATCTATTTAAAAAATAAAATAAAAAATATTGAAAATTAACAAGTTATAATTTTTTAAAACCTTCAATTTTTCAGTGGTCAACTTTGTATAATGAATAGGTTACCACAGACAGAAATCAAAGGTGTATTTTCACATAAAACACACACCATAAATTAATTTTAATCAAAATCATTTATATTCAGATCGTCCAAACGAAACAAGACCCATAAACTTCACAAGATAACACGACAATCGTAACTTAAAAACAAAGCAACCCGAACATAAAAATATGGAAAACAACCACCTTTATGTAAATCGAATTAAACATTGTGACCAAACCTCTAGCCATAAAATTACGGTGGTTACGACGCTGATGATATCCCACAAGCCCGATCGATTAAGGTCCCTCTTATGCTTCTATTTTCCATTTAATAGATCCTCGAATTTGAACCACAATAGTCAGGTGGCCGAGGACCGGTTCCGAGCGGGATATACCCAAGTAAATGCATGACCGTTGGTTCGAGTACTTGGTAGTTACCAGTCCTCGATGTATAGATAGTCCTTTGTGGATAGTGTATGATCGAAAGAGGGTATGGGAGTGCCCAATTTCGTATGTTGATCGAATGTGGGGGTGTCGTTAAGTCGGGAGTGTATACACACACGTGGCGTGTTTGGGCTTTTTGAAATATTCATGATAGGAAGCGTGTGGGGAATATGAAAATTCGGAGTGATCGATTCGTTCATGTGGATAATTTGTTCTAGGAATCGATGTTCATCATCATCATCATCATCATCATCACGTTCGAATTGTAATAGAAAACTTTTTGGTTAAAATAATAATCTTTTGTTAAAATGATCTCATGTAACTTATCGCTTAATTTTAGTTTTCGATAAAAACTTATAAGTTAGACCAAATATTTTTTTGTCATTTTGTTCAAAACGACAATATCAAGCTTTGCACTAGATAGGTAATATTCAGGACGTCACAGATTTCCGCATAGATAGAGAATTTTTTTGTCTTTATTCACTGGACTACACAAAAGGTCATTGTTTCGTTTTTGTATCCTAGTTTTGAGAATCGGTTAGATATTTGCAAGTTTGACACATCAATCGAACGGACTTTATATAGAGACGTTTTTAAAAATATTTGAAAATTTTAGGCTACGTTTTTTTAAAGACATAAAAGAACCTTAATATCCCTTTACTTTTTTTAAAGTATTTCCTGACTGTAAAACTTATTACTTAACCCGGACTATTAATGAAAAACAGTACATTCAACATATCTGAACCATTGACTTCAAAAGATACCCAGAACCAAAACATTACTCCCATTCCACATGTCTCTCAACACTTCAACTGCACAAGCGAATAGTGCAACGATCTCATTACAGCCCGAACATAACGACGACACCAGCTGGTTTACAGTTTACACCACATCACACAAACAAGCACTCTCAATCTGGTCACACACACGCGAGAGGACCACTTTTATTTTCGTGAGGCTCCCACGGTAGGTCCAGAAGGGACCCAGAGAATTATAATACTTAAAGAGGACCCGAACTGCCCGAGGGCCGGATATCATTCTGACCATATATCAAGGACTATCAAAAAAAATCGAAGGTGCGATTCCTTCACGTGCTGAAGGGACGAGCGGATGCTGATTCGTACGTGTTTGATATTCGAAGGCAAAATTGTCGATTAATCGACGGCGAGTTGACGATTAATCGGCCGGTTAACCGGAGGACCTCGGGGATAATTGAGGGTCGTTATGGAGTGGATCTAATTTGTACACCTGTGCGCACCTAGGTCACGATTTAAGGACCTCTCGAAGGGTTTTTTTAAATCGTTTTTGATGCTGGGAGGTGATTTGGGATGTGAGGCTTATCGTGGGTCGATGAACTGTGTGGTAAATTGAAAATAAAGAAATTGTATTGTTATTTAAGATGGTCAAAGTTAGAACTGTTCGAGTTGAGCAGTACGTGATGAAGATAGTATATAATATAATATAGAAGATGTAATTAATATTTAAAGAGTGCGATTTAACTGTGCATTGAAAAAATATACATTGTGCCTTAAAACGAATTATTTGTGCAATAAAGAATCTCGATTTGAGCATCATTTTATATGTAACGTGCAATGGAAAAAAATGTGCATTATAATATGAGAATAAAAAAAATATGAAATGATCAATAGAAAAAATATATTTAGAGCATTGAAATGCTCGAAAAATGGCAATACAATATAACTGTCAACGTTTCTTTTTGTTAAATGAAATAATTTTGATCACATTTATACAATTAGATCTACATATTTTTGATTTTATTGAAAGTTGTGAATAATGATCGTGTGGATGGTATTTCACCCTATTTGCGTTTACGACGTTGTCGAAACTTTGTTTCTATTAATTCAAATACACGTTTTATTAATTTTAAGGTACAGATAATTTTTTAATTATCAAAGTGATATAATTTTTCGAATACACGAAAATTCGATACATTTACATTAGTTTTATAAAATGCACGTTTAAATTGTCCCCATATTCAAATTCTTCAAAAGAAAAAGTCAAATTCTGACGATGATGAATGTTAAATTATTAGAACTAGACAAAGATCCGTATCATACAAAGTAAATTTCATATAAATAGAAAGCCTGAAGGCACAAAACTTTATATAACCAAGCATTAGACGAAACACTTATTACGCTGCAAGTATAAATAATTGAGGTGCACAAGTGTCCGTCTTAACACCGAAGGAGTCCAACGGACAATTATAAAGCAATCACCGAACGAGTCCTAGACTTAGGGATTCTGATTTCTCGATGATTTTCATTTCTCGAGAAATGAGAATTCTCGAGAAGTTTTCGAGAAAGAATTCTCGAGAAGAAACACTAGTCCTGGTGATTCAATGCGTCTTTATCACGAAATAAACCATTAGAAAGGCACGGAAAAATCAAACACCCACATAGGGGATATGTTGCGCGAAAAGTCGTCAAAACCGCGTTATATTGAAAGAAGCCACTTGTCAACGTCTGGTCCTCCCACGTTCGTCTGGGAGAAGAATAAATATTTAGAATTCGAAAAAAAAAAGTGCGTACGTATCTATAACGTTGATTTCGGGACGTTTGTCAAAGCCACTTATTTTATCTGAGTCGATTAATAAAGTTAATGGAGATTCGCGCGGGCGTTTGAAAACGGCGACAAAACGGTGGCAAAATAATAAAATCCAATAAAAGTTTTTATTCATCAAAAATTTTTATAGACGTATAAATCTTTGTTTGACTTCGAGATCTATTCGAAAATTTTGAAAGAGATACAGTAGAACCTCGATTATTCGGACTAAACGGGGATTGAGATGGTCCGGATATTGAAAAATCCGGATAATCGAAACAAAGAAGAAAAAAATTATGAATTTATTAGAAATTCTCCGAAAAGCGTGACAGATAAACAGACAAACTTTCGATTTTATAATAGTACATATATAGATTAAATCAAATTATTTATAGAAATGTTTGTTATGCACACAATCTTTAAGCATTTTTTAAACGTATTTACATTCTATTAATTTTTACGATTTTTGGTTATTTGATACTGGCAACATTTGTGAACATAATATAAAATCGCCATGATAGTGTATTCATTGGTTCTCAAAATAATAATTAACGAAGTCATAATTTTTAAAACCATCCATGAGAATATTTTTTTAATTCCAAATTTTTTGAACAGAAATTGTTTAATTTCGTATAAAACAATTGTTTTTGAAAATAAATGATTTTACTATCACTTTATAAGTCGTAAAGACTATTTTAAAAACAAAATTCTAGTCAGATTATATTTTGATCTCCCTCACAGTCGAGTCTGTTACGATTCAATATAATTTTGTTACATATTCGTAAACTTTTGGACGCGTTTTACATAAAAAAATTATATAAAAATAAATCTATTACTTTTTTATCAACCCGAATAATACAGACTCCACTGTAATTCCAACAAATAAAAATAAAACTGTCAAAAATTCTTCACAAACCGGCGTGGAAAAGCTCCGTACATAATCGATTCCGGAAGACGCAGCGCGGGAAACTCATGGGAAAATTCAAAATGCGAAGGTCGTTCGAAAACGTGGTCGATGGTGTTGATAAAATCGCGTACCGGACATGTGAAATAATCAGGTCTTACTATTTTTTTCACTTCTTATTTCGTTTAATTATGGCGGGCGATGTGGGCGTACGGAGTTTTTCCCACAAGTCGTAAAAGTCGCGGAATGCGACGAACTGTAATATTCAAATCGAATCGGCGGTCGTTAATGTTTCGAAAATGGGGATTTTACTTAGGATGTGTTAAGCGTATTATTTACAATTGTGAAAGTCGTGTCGGATTAGTATTGTTACGTGTGATCCGAGATAATGTTGTTAAAAATGTTTTTGATTGATTTAGGAATCGATAACGTTCAGTTTATATAACATCAAAACTATATGGTTGAAAGTTTAGAAATTATTCTTTAGAAGAGAAAGTAACTCTTGAGGATTTCAACATTGAAAATGTTTCTTATGAAATAAAGCATAATCATCCATATATTAAATAGACATTATCATATGGATATACACTCAAACCGTAATACGTACGGGACAAATCCGCTCATGTACATAAACTATGGACACACTTCCTCGTTAATGAAATTTAAACAATGTCCATTATATTAACAACAACAATAATATTATTAAAAGTTACTTTCAAGACAATAATATCCATATATTGATCATAAAATTTACTACTTAATCGAGAAAACACGCTTATAAAATAGTGCAAAATCAACCATGTTTTTAGCTTCGATAATCGTTTGGGTTAATAATTATCATATACAGTTCCCGGATATATGCTCAAACCGTAATACGCACGGGACAAATCCGCTCAAGTCATAAACTAAAAGGATATATGCAATTTAAATAATACCCATTATATAACAACAATTATAATATCATAAAAAGTTCCTTTCAAGATAATAATATCTATGTTATCTATTGATCATAAAATTTACTACTTAACAGATGAAAACCTACTCATTCAACAAGGTCGAACTACTCAAACTAAACAAATCAAACAAAAATCCAATAAATTACACAACACAATCAATATTTCCAATCTACAACATTCAGCAACTAGCAACGGCAGCTGTAACCCGACAAAGCTCCGAAACACTTTTTACCAAAACGACCTTCACATACCGCAAGGTCGCCCAATAAACACATCGAAAGCACCACGAAAATCGCGGACAAAAATTCCGCAAAAATTTCCACAATAAGGCCACATCTCGAGGGTAAATTCCGATGCAATTTTCTGCTTTCACCCGCCGCGAATCGAGCCTTCGCTAATATTGCAACAATGCGATTGCGAGAATGCACACAACCGTTACGTCGAGAAGGTGCATCGGCCTTGTTGGCGAGACAAGAATCTCCAGAGGACCTCCTCGAAGCTTCTAACAGCGCGAAATATTATTAGACTAGTGGTAAATAATCGTAATCGTTGGCGCAATCTTGCTCTCCCGGTTCTTCCTGTCCGGGGGACTTGATTGGATCGATTGCAGTAAATTGGTAAGTATGGAAGGTGCTTGTGTTGGAAATTAGCAGAAGAGGTAGTAAAATTGGAATATTGGTGAGAAGAATGACAGTAAAAGAGACAGAGACAGTGAAAGTATAGAGATTGATTTAGTGATGAAATTTTGAAAAAGCATGCCAGGTTTCTTAGAAAATAAGTCCTATAGTGAGTTTCGAAGATGTTGTTAATATGAATGAGTAAGAAATACGAATAAAAAAATGTTGCTCAATATGAGAAATTGGGAGCATTGGGACTAATGATTGAAAATTCTCGATATTGAGAAATCTTTTTTTAGTAATCTCAAGAATTAGAGAATTTCGTTAAATATTCTCGAAAATCTTCATAATTTATTAGGAAGACTTTGAATTGATCACATGAAAGATGGATTTCTATAATTATTTCCTTTTAGATGAGAATATTAATTTTTTGGCAAAAAAATAAGACATCCCCGAAAATACGTCCCAGCGCGGTTTTTTAATAAAAAAAATATATGACCGGATCTTATTTTAAAAAGTTGAGTGGACATTGAATTAAATTGATTTGAAGAGGTTTCCAACGAAATTGAAATACTTTTTTTAAAAATAAGTATCATTATTAGTGTGGTTCACAGATGTGATTGATGTATGTGATTTAAATATGTGATTGGTGTGTGGTTCACAGATGTGATAGATGCAGCACATGCCCTAAATATCTATTAAAAATCACTTATATTTTTATTTAAAAAATAAGATAAGTTTTATGATAGGTTTATAGAAGATTGTTGTAAAAACGAGTGCATAATCAAGTTATTATGTGTTTTTTTTAATTTTCTAGCATATCCTGGTGAAAAACTCACTACCCACCACTGATCCTTATATAAAAATAACCGTTTATGGTAACATTTGATATGACAAAAACAAACTGAAATATATGAAGAAAATTGTTCAAACCAATAGTGAAGAAAGGTTTGAATAAATCTTCAACCAAGTAATTGACAAAAAGGTTTGATTCAATCACCAACCAAGTAGTTGGCGATGAAGATTTTAAAATTGACATATGTATGTCCCTTCTGAACCGTGTCGCAATTCGCGATTCCCCAGTAGTACGGAGACGTTTCTCACGTGGCATTATGAAGTCGTAAAAGGTTGGGAAACGAATAAACGTATGCGCCAACGTTATAAATGGTGCGCTTTTATAATGGACGCTTCGGCTCTTTTCATCTGTCACTTCGGCGCTCGTCTTCCGGTCGTTGAAGTCGCCGCACGACAACGCAACACTTTCGACAAAAAGAATCGGAAACAGTGGCGGGTTTACTTGTGTGCAGTGGAGGCTTTTGTCTCGGAGCTCTGGTTTTTAAAAAATAATAAATTTTTGATGAATTGTTAGAGCCAGTGGCGGGTTTGGCGCGGACTAAGCGGTCGATTAGGGTCCCCGATATTGTTGATTAAAAATGGGTCCCGGTTTTTCGTTTCGTTTCATAGGTTTTTTAGATTTTTTTAAATTTTAAAATTGTAGAATAAATAAAAATTTGAAGGGAGAGGGCCCCAAATTTTTTTAACCGCTTAAAGCCTCCGCTCTTGATCTGCCACTGATTATAACTTTTCTATACTAATACAATAGAAATCATTAAATTTTAATCATTTCCTGTACAAAAGGTATTTTTTTGCACAAATACAAATTTTATTTTATAAAATGGCTCATTTTTCCTTTATTTTATAAAACAGACTATTATACGTTGATAATGAACAATAAAATTTTCATCTGTAACGATAACTTTTTTAAATTTTTATGATTTTTATCCAATTTTGAAGAAACAGGGATAAAGGTAATGATTAGCGTCGCAAATTATTAAATTGGTAGCCCTGACACACATACGAACCGTATACGTGTATGAATGCAGTTTTATCGACTTAACAATCTACAACGCTATCGTTATCTTTACCGGGATGAGTAAAAAACCTGGCTTTATACATAAAAGTCCCAGAAATTTCTGATACCTCAAGCCCTCGAACAAAACAAACACCATCCACTTACAATTAACCTAGCTTAACAAAGTAAATCCGCCACTATACAACACCTGCAAAAAACCATTATCAACACGATAACAACCCAGCAAACACCACCGACTAATCGCAACAAAATCCAGCACGTTACGCGGAAGCGTCGCTACACTGACACACTGTCGATCGTCGATGATGCAAAATCGCAAAGAGCCTCTCGAACTATCACTAAACCGCGGAACGGGTTATCGGCCCGGTTATGCAAGAATGCGAATTTCACCACGCACGTGCGTCATTCGAGGCTGTACCAGATAGCGACGTGGACAACGCGAGTGATTCAGCCGATTTGCATTCGCGAGGGTGCACCGGCTGATCGTACCGTGAGACCAGCAGTCGGTGATGATGACGTCAACGACCCGTCGAAAGCAAAAATGCACATTCCGATGCGACGACCGCTCATAGACGTCGGAGGATCGAAGGATATGCTCGGTTGGTGAGCGTGAAAGTTGATAGGTTCTCACGCGTGGTGTGGGGAAGTTGGGCGAGATGTGGGATGGGGAGTTGGTGGAGTTCGGGATGTGCATACTCTTTGGGTTGTCGAAAAATGTATAGGTTTTAGTAATTTTCAATGATATATACCCAATTTATAGAAAATCCAATGGGAAAGCACTTCAGTTATCATTTTGGAAGAATTTGCGCGATCGGTATATGTGGAAGTTGATAGGTTCTCACGCGTGGTGTGGGGAAGTTGGGCGAGATGTGGGATGGGGAGTTGGTGGAGTTCGGGATGTGCGTACTCTTTGGGTTGTCAAAAAATGTATAGGTTTTAGTATTTTTCAATGTTTTCTATCAAATTTATGGAAAAAGCAATGGAAAAGCACTTCAGTTATCATTTTGGAAGAATTTGCGCGATCGGTACATGTGGAAGTTGATAGGTTCTCACGCGTGGTGTGGGGACATTGGGCGAGATGTGCGATGGGGAGTTGGTAAAGTATGAGATGTTCATACTCTTTGGATTGTCGAAAAATGTATGGATTTCAGTATTTTTCTATATTTATCCAATCACTGGAAAAGGAAAAGTGCTTCAGTTATCATTTTGGAAGAATATGTTCGATCGGTGCATGTGGAAGTTGATAAGTTCTCACGCGTGGTGTGGGGAAGTTGAGCGAAATGTGGGAAGGGGATTTGTTAGATTTTGGGATGTTTAAACTTGGTAACTTAAACGAGTTATCAAAAAAATATATATATATTAGTATTTTTCAATGATACCTATCCAATTTGGTGGAAAAGGCAATGGAAAAGTACTTCAGTTATCATTTCCGAAGGAAATCGATTAAATGTGATAACCAACGTTGAAGTGATCTGATATGGCGTAAAAAAAATTCAATGAGAATTATTAGAAAAATTTTGTACTAAATGCAAAAGGGATAATGATGAAAATAATAATATATGATTTTGAATATTCATACTCTTTAAAAACTATCGATAAAGTTTTATCTTGCAGTGAATGTTAGATATAAGAATAGATTAATAATGATGATTATTTTTTAATATTCAAACTCCACAAAAGATAACAGAAAGACTTCATATGACGATGATTCATTTGAAAAAAAATAGTTTCAAGCATTAACACTCATTGAAAAACGTGTTATCAGAAGGACTTTGTCCCACAACACACATTAAATTGTTCGATAATAACGATTGTTTCGAACATTGAAACTCCTTAGAAGTTATCGAAAAAGACCTTGTCCCGCAATCGACGCAATATAGGTTGACGATTGTTTTGGAGCAAAAACACACACCTTCCAATCTCCAAGCGCGTCTTCAAGTTTATTTTTATAGATATCTCTCCTGCGGCCACTCTCGGGCTGGTTAACATCAGTTTGTTTACATAATACAGTCAGATCTATATTTAAAGAAACGAGAAATGTCCGCCGGTGGGTCAGTGAACGCCAATCATTTTTCCGACACGAGAATCTCACACAATTACGACACCATTCAATCACTTTGCAGGTGATAATGGATGGCGGTGATGTCCCAAGAAAATATTTCCCACATCCCGATTGTCTATATACGCTAGGGCCTCGTATATATCGAATTGTGACCGATTTTTGTACAACGAGTTTTATATAAGACGGTTTTAGAAAAAAAAATTAAAAATGTATTGGGTGATGCTTTATTTGGGTACGTAAAATATTTGTTGACATGTTTGCATTTTGACATGAATAGAAATGTATTGAGTGCTTAAATTGAGATTCTTAAGAGATTTCATGCGCAATTCATATATTATAAGTGCGTAATTTTTGGAAGTCATATTTATCAATTTTTAATCGTATTTAGACGAATTCCGGGCTTACATGTTGTCCAATAATAACTTTTGTCATCTGGACTGTTGGCATGTGCAAATTTAGACGACCCAAAGGAAATGATTTATAAAAACTATCAAACAACATGCAGATGTAAAAACTACACGCAAAATTCGTTAAGAAACCTAATTTGCGGACTTAAAATGCATTAATTACTCATGAAACACATTCAATATTTAATTCAAGCACCTATAATGCATCTTATCCGAATATGTAAATGTATATATTCTATATTATTTACTTTAAAAGAGGAATTTGATATTTTTTGCAAAGAAAACCCTAATTTTATAACACGGATTTGTATTACACATTCCGTCGAACCATATAACCGTGCTATAAGAAGCCCAAGTGTACTTATAAAGCAAAACTGAGATAAGCGTAATGGAACCACCTGCCATTCATCATAATTCATTGTGTAATCGAAAACGGTCCACTAAAAACCAGTAAATACAAATGCTAACGGTCGACCACACAAAGGACACGTCATTGGCGGAATATGCGGACCGGAGGACCAAAAAAAATTGAAAATCCAACCGCACAAATTGATCGTTAATACACAAAAAAAATAATATCCTGAATGATCCTTTCGCACGGTCTCGAAAACGATGGGTAGGCGGCCGTCGAAAGTTTGGCAATGTTTTGACATCATCCGGTGCACAAAAAACACAACAATCACGACTGCGAATAAATCACACCTTCTTTGACACGATTCTATAATCAAATTTATAAATAGTTGCTCTGCGGTGATGTGGCAAGATTATTACTGTTGCGAAAAGTGTGTGAGTGCGAAAAGTTTGATGTTCGCCGGCACGCAGGCGAGGCGTAGAAAATTTCATGCCAAAGTATTTGCATCGATGAATATGAGATTTTCACTAATTATAGAATATAATGTGAGTTGTTTGGATTGTTGGCGATTTTGTAATGTTGTACTTTGGTCGAGTTGTGACTTTCTAGTCAGAAACTGATAAGAATGGTTGAATCGTGATTGGAAAGCGATTTTGGATTCGTAATGATGAAGGTCTTAACAATGAACGTGTGATACTGAATTGTCAAAGAATATGATTTTTAATTGATATAAAAATCATCGTTAAGAAATGATTTAAAGTCAAAATCCATAATAATTAAAGATATTACAAATCAAATACAGAATTTGATAGATATTGAAAGAAAGACATTATTGAATGACTAATAAGTAAATATAATAACAATCACTGTAATCATTACAGGTTTTACACTCAAAATTCAATCTTGTGGGGATCAAATTCAACGAATTGCTCAAAAAAATTATTTATAAATGGTCGAATTTGGAGTGTAAAACATGTATTAGATCAAATTCAATCGATTTCACACCAATCACAACTTGTCAATTCAACAATTTAATAGAAAAAGGTTGTGAATTGTTAATGGTTGAAAAAATCACTGAATTTGATTTGAAAAAAGCTAAATTAAATTTGCAAAAGATTGAATTTGGAGTGTAAAATCTTTAATAGAAAATTATCTCGAATCTAAATTAAAAACAACAAAGAATCAAATGATATTCCCAATCAGACCAATGAATTTAATTTGTAAAAAATTGAATTTTGAGTGTCAAACCATTGTTAGAAAACGATCACAAATCTAAATCCAAAATATTATAATAATGATTCAAACGATTTTCAGGCCAATAATTTGATTTGTAAAAAGATGAATTTGAAATGTGAAAAATTGAATTTGGAGTGTTAACACTGTACATATTAGAAAACGATCTCAAATCTAAAATAAATCCAAAAAAATAATGAACCAACGATATTCAGACCAATGTATTCGATTTGTAAAACATTGAATTTAAAACGTAAAAGATTCAATTCAGAGTCTATTAGAAAACGTATCAGAACCCGTACTAGAAAACGATCTCAAATCTACATCCAAAACAATTATCCAAACGTAGACCATCATCAACATCAAAAACCGCTGAACACCCAAAAACACACCCACAATTTTCAGACTACTAAAAAAAACAAACTGAATTTAGAGTCTACTATAAAACGTATTAGAACCCATACTAGAAAACGATCTCACAATCAATATTAGAACCCATACAAAAAAAACCCAAATCTACATCCAAAACAATTATCCAAACGTAGACCAACATCAACATCAAAAACCGCTGAACACCCAAAAAAAACACACCCACAACTTTCAGACCAAAAAAACCAAACTCCTTACGATCTGACTGATCTCCGTTATAGGAATGGGCGACGAGCCCTTCTGGTGCTCAGGAGTACTCGAGTGCCTCGGAATGGACGAGGCACTGGGCGTCGGCGAGGACCCAGCCATCGTCGGCTGGACATTGACCACGCTCTCCTTCGAGCTCCTGTTGGGGGACAGCCTCGCCGGGAAGCTCAGCGTCTTGGTCCACTGGGACAGGCTGCGGACCATCGTCGACCGTTTGCCGTTCACTTTCTGGTAGCTGATCAGCTGGGGGGGGCGGGGGCGGGCGCCAGGGACGAGTTGAACGCGCGGAGGCCGGTTGCCGACTGGACTGTTCGAAGAGCGCGGTTCGATGAGAGGGGGGGAGGAGTTTTGGGTACACGTGCGTTTGGATGGGCACCCTGGTTTGGTAGGGTTGGCAGAAGTGGTTTTTTTTTTTTTAATTGTGGGAATTGTCGATTGAGTAAATGTGGTTGTGACTTTTGATATGGCTTCAAAATTATGAAATATTTATAAGTGTTTTAAAAAAAATTTCGATGGAGGTAGTTCTCGATTTACGACGGTTCATACTTACGGCCGAAAAAAAAAATATATGTATTTTTTTAAATCAATTATTTTTCGAAAGTCGCTTATTACAGTTTTTCCAAGATAAATGTCTTCCACTTCAAACCAAATACTTTCCATTTCAAATTAAATATTCTCCACTTTAAATTAATTTTTTTTTTCATTTCAAATTAATATAGTTTATAACATTTTTATTAATATAGTATTATTATTTCGTTACGAGGTTGGCTCTCGGATAAGGTACATATATAGCCTAGACCCCCAATATTTGATGGGGAGACCCAGAGCCGTAGCAATATTTTTGGCGCCCTTGGCAAATATAAAATTTTGGTATCCCCTATCAGGGACGTTATTTCAGATTTTTCCAAGGGAGGGGTAGGCCAAAAATTATATTTTTATTCCATAATTTTATATTAAAAAAAATATATATTAGACACTTTTTAGTTTCGAACCCCGAAAATTTCTTCCCTAAAAAAGGTCAACGTTTTGGCGCCCCAAAAATCACGCGCCCTCGGCACTTGCCCAATTGCCAATGGGTTGCTACGGCACTGGTCAGACCTTGTCCTGCAGTGGGCACTAAACCGGTCGACAATGATGATGATGATGATGATGATGAGTATTATTATTATTTAATATAGTTAATAACATTTTCTTAAACTAAATTATTATTTTATTAAATTTCTTCATAATTTCAACCATTCCAGTCCTCCTTTCATTGACCTTAACCTTCAATCACCAGTTTGTAATGAAGCTCCCGCTCAATTGATTCACGACTTTCCAAATCCGCGGTTTAATTTGATCGCGTGTGTTTATTTTGTGTTCAAAACATCTGTGCGAGACTTATAATTACATATTACAATTACTACATACGTAATTGTAAAAATTTACGAAATCGCTTGCCGGTACTAAAAATGCGAATGATAATGGAGAAAAAATATTTTCAACAAATGACGGATTGATTTGAATCGACGAAGGATTGAAATGGAAAATTTTTATTTTGAAATTAAAAATGAAAACCATGATTTTGAAAAATGTCAAAATGGAAATTTTGATAAACATCTTTTGTACACTCAATATTTTTTTTATACCATGCTAAAGTGAAAAAAGCTTGAAAAAATGATCGATTCTTTTTCTTTGAACCGTGTTATTGCGGAACCGCGTAAAAAGAGTTTTTCAGGTGTACATAAATATAATTGATTGATTTTTTTTTGTATGGATTGGATTTATAATCGATTTAGACTTGCGACTAAAGTTCAGGAATGTAAAGTATTTCCGTTATAAGTTGACTAAATGTTTGAATTTTTAATGATATTTCGCAAAGATTTTGTATTGCAATTGGCGTTTTGTATAATATGATAAATTGATTTCTTATAGAAAAGAGTGACTTAATTATTGAAATATGATGTGTATTAAATCTTAAAATATTTCGCTTTTTTTAATTAGAATGTTCGAAATTAAATGTAACAACCGTATAATATCGCGATAAAAGTTTCGTATTACTTTCACGAATAATTTAAAATATCTAAATTTGGTATTCAAAACCGAATGTGACTAATTTGCGAACGCAAAAAAATTCAATAGAATGAAAATGCAAGTCGCATTCTTCCCAAATGACACAATCACTAATTTATAACAAATGCATAACCGACATTGATAAAACCATCGATAGCGATGCGGTTTTGCTTATAAGTATACTTAAAAAAATACAAAATAATTATCGCTACATTTATACTAAAATTATGCAATTCCCAAAAACACTCATCCCTATTTTAAAATAATATAAAAGCGCATAACTTAAATAAAAATATTACCAAACAGGAACGGTTTCCCAATGCGTTATAAAACTTTATTTGCTTATATACGAAACGGTAGCCGCTTTTTTTACGGTCGCCTTTATTGCTTTTCCATCCATACAACATGCGCTTCCAAAGTTCAAAAGATAAACACATTAACTATCATAGATCCAAAACGAAAATAAATAATGGACATTTCATTAAAATAAACCGTCTCGTCCTTGTGAAAAATTACGTACACCGAAAAAAAACCGGTATACGAAGAAAACGTTTCTGTGGGAAAAACTTCGAGGAATTTTTATGTGATCGATAAGTGTTTTGTCAATAAGTTTTTAATCAATATTAAATTTAAGATTTGTGGCATCCTTTAAATACGAAAACATCTTGAAAAACCCATCGAGGGTCCATATAATAGGCTTCGAAGCAGCTGCAACGGTTGCATCCTTTTTTCCTCTACAATGGCACTATTTATGACCGAATTACCGTTTTCAGTTTTTCTAGACCTTTTCAATTGCATCAGCTATTGTTCGATATACGTCAATTAATCGAAAAATTATAAAGAACAATGAATCGGTAAACCAGTTCATATGAAGTTGTGGGTCATTGTTAGTCATCGGATGTGGTATCATTGAAGATTAATTCGATTCGTAGAAGTGGGCTTTCGTTTTGATTAAAAAACTTGTGTTAATTGAGTTGGTTGCATCACGATTTGTTTTGTCAATTGTGGATGAAACAATTTTGTGAAAAAAATGAGACGGATATACTATGAAGTTGTACCAGTTTCTTGTAATTCAAGATTTCTCAATCTTGCGAAAACCGGAATGTTTAGAATAGATTATGCACACCCTATATAAGGGTTGGACATTTTTTTTGGTATAATTATTTATCGGAGAAGTGCCGAAACCTCCCTTTCAATATTCCCCTCGTGTCCTAATATATAAAGAGGGTAGGATTTCGAACTCTTGCGACGTGACTTTTTGCGACAATATTTCACCAGCTGACAATCCGAGATTGTCAACATTCGAACCGAAATTGTTTTTCAAATATTCTCAAAATATTTTCGAACACTTTTTACGTCAACGTTTTATAATGCTTTTTACGCCAAGTCAAATACACCCACAAAAGTTTTAATATAATTAAAAATCATCTTAATCTACAAGCCACTTAACTTAAATTTATCAACTGATGCGTTCAACAAAATTAAATCTCCAACTAATTACGTGATTATTTTGATCTATTGAACATATTCCCTATCGCTTAACTTCAATAATCACCAGAAACCAGTACATTCAACTAATATAAACTATTATAGATTAAAAAAATTGACGAAAGAGAGTGTCTTTATAGTTTATGGCATGAGAGGATTTGTCCTGTATAGATTAAGGTTTGAAAGTGTATTCAGAAAATCGATTATACATATTTTTTAAAGATCATCACGTCAATAACATACAAAAGTCATTTTGATTGACATTTTCAACAAAACTAAACCTCAAACTAACAATATGCGATCATGTTTATTTACTAACCATACTCCATATCGATACCTCGGATAATCAACGGAAACCAGCACATTCGAACAATCTAAACTATTGACCAAACAATTGACTTTACACATCCTCAATTGACCAAGCGCAAAAAACCACCACAATCGACAAATTTTCCAATCATTTGAGAACCACCATCGTCATTTAGACATTTCAGGAAGCACCCCAAACACTAGGAAACCACCCTCGATATTTATTGCAGCATCAACAAGTACGCTTGGTTATTGGGGCACGCGTGCAACACATTTCAGCTCATGTTCCACGCTCTATTCCGATTACAACGAGGGTTAGAAAAAAATGCAAATACCACCATAAAATGGTTCAGGGTGGTCGCCGATCCCATGCAAAAAATTGCAAATCGATCGCATGCGGCTTGCTTCCCTTTTTATAATAGAGTGCGGGGGTGACCTAGTTGATGATGATATTGATTTGAGAATGGGTGAGATGAGTCATTGATATGTGAGCTGTTGTATTTGAATGTAGTGTATCTCTGTTTTGAGATGTTGAAGGTTTTGGATTTTTCAATATTTAAAAATACTATTGAATTATAATTTACTTATTTTTCTTCTTTGGGATTTTAAATATGTCGAATTTGTATGTTGTAATTGAAATCTTGGATTAAGTATAATTGAAATAATGTTTTTGAAATTGCAAATTGATTATGTCACTTTTATTTATAATGAAACTTGAAAAACGTTATGAATCTCTATAAACGAATGTGACATGAACGACAGTTTAAAAAAAAATGATTTAAGTCAACATGAATATCCTGCTTGTACGTTTATAATAACTTTTTTTTTCAAGAAATGGTAAAGAATGGAAAAGTGAATAAATTCTTCATTCGAATTAAATGACTACTGAAAAAAATGAATGCGATAAAATACGTTTTTTAGAATGAACAATATAACATAAAACATGCGATGAAAAGTCGACAAACACGACACAACTGAGGGTCAATAAAAGCTTGAAAAAGGACTATCATTTATACGTCACTTCTTACCGTATAACCTAATATAATCATATCATCATACAAAAAGAACTCTTAAAGTATTACTTTCTTATCATTTACACAATGTCAAGACTATATAAACAAACAATGATGATATCAATCAAAACCAACACAACTTTCATACAACACAAACTTATTCACATTGCCAAACACAGCAAACCCGTTACGAGATAACAATCGGACGGACATCAATCACGTCCCTTGTCTATCCTCAATTAAGATTCTTCGTATGCTTTTGTCGAATCGTCATCGCTAAAGAGTCACGAGGTGCCCGAATCCTAATGTCACGACTTTTGACGAAATCTCTTATCTTTATGTGCGACGCGTGCCACTTCGGAGACCAGAAGTCGTCATCTTTGTCCCTTCGTGCTTCCTTTGTGATCCGACGACATCCTCCTTTTGTCTATTTTGTGTGTCAATGATGAGCGCCACTGATAAAACGCTGTGTTTTATTTTTTGATATTTCCAATGTTAAAATCTGGGTAAAAGACAACCTGAGCGCATGAACGAATTTAAGTTGGCACTCTAGAAACATGTTTATACGCGTACATACAGAGTGTGCAATATATGTATGCAGTAATACATACAGAGGTTAGCCAATACTCCAATACTCATTCGCAGTTTGACAGTTGGTTGAAAACTTTTACGATTGATACTTAACGAAAACGTCAAACTTTAGATATGTATGTATGTGTTTCACAGGTGCCAACTTAAATTCGTTTAACTAAGTGCTCAGGTTGTCCTTTACCAAAATCGGTTCCTAAACGTTTGCCCAAATGACGCTAGCACACACTGATGCTAGCACATATCGATGCTAGCACATATCGATTCTGGCACATACTGATGCTGTTGCACACCGATGCTAGCACAAATCAACTCTGGCACACACTGACGTTCTTGAAAATTCGAAATATAATACTGGGTGTCCAGGAAGGGAGAGTGCAGTTTATAAGTACAATTGCAAGAAATAGCACTCACACTTTCTGGATACCTCGTATGATTAAAATAAATTTAACCATCGTTTAATCCTTCCATTGATCTAATCTAAATTATTCCACCTAAAAGAAGCAAATATTCATATTCTAATGAAGACGATTAAAATACAAATCACATCAGATTCAAGACTTCCCAATCAACCCAAGAATTCTATATTTCAAAAATTTTCGCGGATTGTGAACTATTTGGGCAAATGCCTGATCACCGTTAAAATCAAAATATTTGGGCCAATCTGAAATTTTGTAATAAAAATAATTTGCATCATTAATCAACATTGACGCTTTAGCGCAATTGATTCGAAATCGAACACTTTCGTTAGAAAAACCAAAATAACTTGGAACCATTGGAACTCATCACCATAATGCTTTAATGGTTAAATTTAACCGAACAATTATCCGACAAAGGGTAGTATAATATGTAAATTGAAATAACATATCGAATGCATTCCTAGGAAATTCGTTTAAATATATACAGCGAGTAATCGATTTCGATACGAGATCGGAAATGAGGTCTTGACGTTTGACTCGGAGGGTCAATTAACCGCCCGCCGTGTCAATTGTGCAATAAATTCACTCTTCGACTGAAACGAAATGACAAATAAACTTGCGAAAGTCATCAGAATAAATGGAATCGACAATTAGTCTGATTATTTCGCAGAAAAAAAGGTGAAAATTCCTTAAAAACACGACCTAGATACTGGCGATTTCAGCAAATTGAGCGACCTGTCAAATTATGAATTGATCAAATACAATGTGAGTAAAAAATTTAACAATATATGGTATTATCGCTGATTTGTAATTTGAATTGCTCGAATCGCAGAAAAAAGGAAAAAATTCTTTAAAACTCGCTATAGTAGCAGGAAAAAAGCGTAAATTTCTTAAAAACGTGGCCTCAATACCGGCGATTTGAGCAACTTGAGCCATCTGTCAAATTATGACATAATCAATTACGATATAAGTGAAAAATTTATGAATATGTGGTATTATTACTGATTTGTCGTTTAAATCGTTTGAATTGCAGAAAAAAAAGCGAAAATTTCTTTAAAACGTAACCTCAAAACCGGCGATTTGAGCAACTTGAACGATTGGAATGTCAAATTAATGATCTTATCAATTGAAATTTAAGTAACAAATTTGTAACGTTACCAATATGTGGTATTATCAGTGATAATTTATCACTAAAATGTCGCTTGAATAGCTCGAATCGCAGAAAAAATCAAGATTCGCTAAACACATGTCCTCGATACCGTCGATTTGAGTGTCAAATTATGACATAATCAACCACGATCAACATATTCATAACATTTCCAATATGTGGTATTGTCAGTGATAATTTATAACTAATTTGTCGCTTGAATCGTTAAAAACGAAGATTCCCTAAAAACGTGACCTCGATACCAGCTATTTGAGTGTCAAATTATGACATAATCAACCACGATTTATAACATTCCCAATATGTACAATTATCACTAAACTGTCGCTCGAATCGCTCAAAGACATAATCAACTGCGATCATCATATTCGTATAATTTCCAATATGTGGTATTATCACTAAACTGTCGCTCGAATCGCTCGAAACGCTCGAGTCGCTCGAGTCGCCCGAGTCGCCCGAGTCGCTCAAGTCGCCCAAATCGACGACACTTACAAAAACTCATTAGAAACCGGCGTTCGAGACGTGAAGTGATGCACCGAGATTCCGAACATGATCCGCATTCTCATCAGCATATGGGAATCGCGTCGTCATCGTCGACTTCCAACGAGGAATTCCGAACGTTCGAGAATAATAAAAAGCTTTAAAAAGAGCAGCCGAGCAACGCGGAGGTGAAAGATTTGCGGTTTCACCGTACGCACGATGGGAATGCAACTAAGTAAGTCGAACCGAACCGGCACAAAAGCGATAATTGAACAGTGACATCATCACCGCCATCATCATCATCGCCGTCACCATCATCACCGTCGTCGCCGCTTTGTTGCATCCGAAACGCTTCGAAACTTCGGCGCGGCCGCAAAGGTGACGATGATCTTTCGACGAGTTTGAAGATTTTGATTTTTTTTTTATATAATTGCAAGTTTTACATTTCAAATTCGATCGTTTGCAAATGGTTTTTTTTTATTTGATTTGTAAATGGTTGAATTTCATTTGGAAACCTGTGTGATTGATCATACCTTTACAATTGCGAGTTTATTAAAAATTCAACTTTTTTTTTCGATCAAATTCAACCCTTTTCAATACATTGTTGAATTTGATTTGAAAAACGGAAAATTTTATTTGGAAACGTTTGAATTCGGAGTGTGAAACATGTACGATTTACAATTGTAAGTTTACCAGGAATTCAAATTTTTTCAAATCAAATTCAATCTTTTGTATTAAAATTCAACCTTTTTCAATTCATTTATTGAATTTGATTTGAAAAAGGTTAAATTTGATTCGAAAAAGATTGAATTTGGAGTGTTATGCGGTTATACTTTTACAATTGGAAATATAACAGGAATTCAAACTTTTTCAAATCAAATTCAACCTTTTTCAATTAATATATTGAATTGATAACTCGAATTTGATCTATAAATGATTGAATTTGATTTGAAAGAAGTTTTGATTCGAAATAGATTGAATTCGGAGTGTAAAACTCGTATGATTAGTCACACCTTTACAATAACGAATACAACACATTTTTAACCTTTTCCAAATCAAATTCAACATTTTTCAATGCATTCTTTGAATAGGAAAGTCGAATTTGATCTGAAAAAGATTAAATTTCAATTGAAACAGATTTCGATTCGTAAAAACGAATTCGGAATGTAAAACTAGTATGATTAGTCATACCTTTTCATTTGCAAGTGTATCAGGAATCATTTCGCCGTCTTTCAAAGACATCTTCTTTGAACCGATCGAAGACAACATCTGATTTATTGCGGAGACCTCCTCTACGAAAAATGCAAAGTAAACAAACACTAAAAGGCGGAACGAGGCAAAAGAAGTCCAAAAGGTAAAAAAAAAAACGGGTCAACATTACCTGTGAGAAGTGAGCACAATAAAATTCTTCGGCAAACACAGGTAAGCTCTTCCGAGGAGAAAATTTTCACATAAAGTGTTAGCTAACCGGTCGTTGGAGTGGATATTGTGCGAAATAATCGATTCCATATTGTTCGTTTAGAAATCCGATTGTTTCCGTTGTGCGAAAAATAAACGTATTTGCGTAAAAAGAAAGTGCATTTAGGTTTGTTACAATGCGTGTAAAATGGACCGAATCGCACTTTCACGTGTTTTGAAAATTTCTGAATTGTTCTAATGGGGATTTTGCGTGATATATTGATCCAATTTTTTTCGAAAGTTGTACGAAAACATTTAACAAGGTTTTTAGTATGTTATTAACAATTTATTACATTTTGATTACCTTCATTGTTTTGTGATTTGAGAATTTGTTCATAAAATTACCGTTTTGTATCGTGCAGATTTTGCATATCAAATTCAATTTTTTTGTCTCAAATTCAAAATTTTTTCAATTCTTTGTGGAATTGTCAAGTAGAATTTGATTCGAAAAAGATTAAATTTGATTTGTAAAAGGTTGAATTTGAAGTGTAAAACTTCATGATTGGTCATACTTTTATAATTGCAAATTTACCAGAAATTCAACCTTTCAAATTCGACCCTTTACTAGTCAAATTTAACTTTTTTCAATACATTTGTTGAATATGATTTGAAAACGGTCGAATTTGATATGTAAAAAGATAGATTTAGAGTTTGAAATCTAGAAAATTTGTCATACCTTTACAATTGCAAATTTACCAGGAATTTAAAGTTTTTCAAATTGAATTTAACCATTTTCAATACTTTATGGAATTGTCAAGTTGAATTTGATTTTTAAATGATTGAATTTGATTTGTTGATGATTAAATTTGATTTCAAATGATTGGATTTGATTTGTAAATGATTGAATTTTATTTGTAAGAAGCTGAATTTGGAGTGCAAAACCTGCAATCGAATCTAGATTAAGTACATTCTGCGTATTGATAAATCAAATTTACGTTTACTTACGAAAATTAACAACTGAAGATGATCTTTTTTATGTAATCAATTTTGAACGAAATCAAACATAACAGTTGTTTCTCAATTGACATGTAAACAGTAAACAATCCAACATTCTATACCGAATTAGCATAATATATTCAATTAAAATTATTTATTATTGAATTGTCGCCCACTTTTTGACCCCAAAGACCCGGACGCTCTTTTGCAACGTTTTTTTCATTTCAAACGTCATAAAATCTCGTTACTTTTCGAGTCAAAACAGATGCGGGGGCGACCATAACCCGAATGATAACTTCCAATAATTATATACGTTCCGATAATGATTTTTCATTTTGTGCGCTTGTTATAAAAACGTAATAAAATTTTATGAAAACGTCCGATTGAATTTCGAAACAATCTACATATGAAAAGGTTTATTTACTTTTTTTTTCTCCGCGCGTTTGTTTATTACAAATTGTATGATCGTGACGATTCATTATGTTGAAATTTCACATGGTGAATTTTTCTTTTCTTTTTTAGCGAAAACGGCGGTTATTTGTTTGTTCTTTTTTTATTTGTTATTGTGCTCATAACGTCTATTTTAACGAACTTGACCTTACATAAAAACGAAACCGGTTACAACAAATAGTAATCCCAACGGTCGATTAGTGTTATCATTGTTTGGTTTTCTGAAAGATTTGTACGTTGAAGATACAGTTTTGAATTAGTTAAAAATTGATTTGGATTGCTAAATCAACGCTTTTGATGATGAAAAGAAAATTGGCAACAATCGTATTGCAAATTCGCACATTTTCAATACAAACCGAATTCAAAAACCCAAATCTAAACATCCAAATTGATTTCGATCGATTAATTAACTCCATTGATTATGAAAATTGGCTACATTCATCGAAATCATATTACAACAGAAATTCGCACATTCCCGATACAAAAATTTAACCCATACATTCAAATTGACTTTGTTCGATCAATGATCAAAATTCGATGATCAAAACCAAATACTGATTCATATTCAAATACCTTCGATGATCAAAATTGGTCACAATCATTTCACAAATTCGCACATTTTCAATACAAATCGAATTTCAAAACCTACCCAAACATCCATATTGATTTTGATCAACCAATTAACACTTCTAATGAAAATTAGCTACAATCATCAAAATCTTCTGTAACCCACATATTCAAATTAGTTTTGATCCATTAATAAAAACTTTTCAATTTGAAAATTGGCTACAATCATCACAATTATATCACAAATTTAGACATTTCAAATAATTTTTTTTTATCCAAACATCCAAATTGATTTAAGTCGATTAATTAACACTTCTCGTGATGAAAATTAGCCACAATCATCCAAATTGATTTCGACCAATTAATCAACACATTTGATGATGAAAATTGACCATAATCATCAAGATCACCTAACCCGAACATCCCAATGGATTTTGACCGATTAATCGACACATTTGACATTAAAAATTATCACAATCATCAAAATCACATCACAAATTTGGACATTCCCAATAAAAAAATCTAACCCAAGCATCCAAATTGATTTTGATCGATCAATTAACACTTCTAATGATGATAACTGCCCACAATCATCAAGATCACCTAACCCGAACATCCCAATTGATTCCGACCGATTAATCAACACTTTTGATTATGAAAATCGACCACAACCATCAAAAATGTAACCTCAACGTAAATTCGCACACTCTTAATGCTAACCGAACTCAAAAACCCAACCCAAACATCCATATTCATAAAAAAAATTAGCACTTTCACCAAGGCGGCCATTACGCAATGACAAACAGCCATTTGTCGAATGTCACTAGCAACATTCATCTCCACGCAAATTAGCGTCGGTTAATAAACAATCAGCGGCCTTTCGTACATGGGATTTCGTCGTCTTGATTATGATTACGTTTTAATTACATCGCCATTGTGGGCGGGTTTATGTAACGTTTTCGCAACCGAAAAAACGCATGGAAACGGTCACTGGAGCAAAACGGAAATGCTTTGAAATCCAGAGGCGGATTCGGACAAAAAATTTGGACTGACGGATGTTACGATTCTGTTTTTGTTGTTGGAATTATTCGAGGCGGCCTTGAGCTTTGTTTTGGTCGTTTGGTTAGAGGGTTTGGTGTTTTGAATGATAATTTTTTATTGTAGGATGAAAGAAAATTGAGTTTTTTTTTTCAATTTGAGTTAAATTGGAAATGGAAATTGTTTAATATGGAAATGCTTGATGTGACAAATCGGTTAAATGCTTGGCTTGAATCGGTTAATGAGAAGTAGTATTGTGGTTCTAAAAAAAATACTATTTACGTATATTATGATATTCTTTTGACACAAAAAAATATTTCGTTCTCTTCAGTTTTGTGCTAAACGTTTTCCACTGTATTGACGTTTAATATGAAATACTTTTCATACGAAAAATTGTTTCGATCCCTTCAGTTTCGTATTAAAATTTTTTTACTATAATTTGTGACGTTTAACACGAAATTATTTTAACATAAACAAATAATTTGGTCCATCAGTTTCATGTTAAACATTATCTAATATAAATTGTGACGTTTAACACGAAATTCTTTTAACAAAAAAAACGTTTCATTCCCTTCAATTTCATTATAAACGTTTTCCGCTGCATAATGTTTTTGTAATTGGATGACAGCCAATTTAACATTTCGTAACACCAATTCGTTCAATTTATATAAAAAAATCAATCAATCAAATAAAAATCCACCACATAATTACAACATCTCGATTCTTCGCGAAAACCAATTATCTTCATCGAAATCAAACCTCACGCACTAATTATCAGATCCATTACAAAACCAAATTCAAAACTCTCCCATTCATCATAACATAACAAAAAAAAAATTAGTCTCAATCCATTTTTTTTTTCAAATTCCAACACTGCTTATTAAACACCCATCTCGCTCCATTATACTTCGATTGCACACAAAAATGCGTAACCCAAACAAAGTTGAGCGGCTAATGGAACACTCAACACATGAACACTAATAATACTCAATCAACGGTTTAAAGTCTTCAAAACTGAAAATCTCCAAGCATTGCTCAACCGCGAACTCGAAGCCTATACAAACCATAAACCTGCACATAAGAAGGTCATTCGAGGCCGTTACGACTTGTCGTTTCTTGCTGCTTCGGATACCTGGTCCACCAGGTGAGAGGAATCAGGAGGCTTATATTATACTATACACAATGGACACACGACCGGAATACGTAATGACCAGAAAATGGATGACGAAAAAGAGCCACGAAGAGGAAACAATGGGATATGTGACAAATGTCGCACGAAGATGTGACAAAACACCAGACGTTTTTTGTTACGCAATCGTCGTGATTTGTTACGTTGGATTGCGTAATCGTAATGGAAGCTGAATGTGATTGTTGAGATTGGAATCGATGATTTTGTGGAATGTTATTAGAGTGAAGTTATAGTTCGAAGTGTGTCTCTATTCGCGATATATGGTGTGATGACTTCGGTCGAGGAATTGTCGCATATTTTAAATTATAGATTGAAATTGAGTAAATAATATTTTTTTACACATTTCAAGTGAGTTTAGCGAAAATTTCAAGTCGGTAGAGTTGTTAGTTAATTAGTTATTGAAAAAATTGTATTGGTACTTTTGGAGTTTTGTTACAAAGTCGATCGACCTAAATTTAAAACAGCGTGTTTACGTCGAATTTTGTATTAAATTCGACGAAATTATTTTTGAAACAGTAAAATCAATACGTTTTCTTGATGTTTCATATCAATAAAAAAAAAAATAATAATAATAGTTTTAAAATGGATCAGATAGACGTGAATCGTGAAACCAAAAGTAAGTAACTATGAAAAAAAATATATTATGAATAAAGAAAATGATAAATTTACTGAATATGAAAAATTGATGAAAGAATAGTATCTATAGAAGATTTCGATAATATTCCGTGATTAAAACAAAGCAACAATTCTAAATTGTGCCTTAATAAACGAATCATCATATTACGAAATTAGCAACCTAAAAGTGCTCATTGCGATAGAATTTATAATCAAAATATTAATTAGCCTTTTTATTCATTAAATTTAGTCTATTGTAGTTTTTAACGATTTATAATTGTAAGATAAAATTTTGTCATAGAAATAGAAAAATACCAACTTAAAATCGAAAGATATCAACTTTCCTAATATTCAACCTGATATGACAAACAATCTTAAAGTGTTCTGCAAAAAAACATTCTAGGACTTTTCTTAGAAATAATAACACCATAAAAATCAGTGTATAAATACAAAAATATAGTCTTTCTAAAATGAGATTAAAAAATAACGTTTAATTCCAAAAAATTGGTTCCTAACAGATAAATTCCACGACCAAAACTACCACAGTACACTATCGAATAAAAAGCCTAAAAATTCCGGAAGCACTTCATTCAAAAATTTCACACTAGCATATGGACGACCACCACAAACGTCTCGCCCTTCGCATTCATCGATTCCTACGGACAATACGAAAACGCGACAATGACGAGTGCGTGAAGAATCAATGGAAACATAAATTTCGACATCAGCTGGTCGACGGTATCCAAAAAAAAACCCACCGGGGACAGCTGGATGCCGACGAAGAATCCCTCGTCGAAGTTGCCCCGGGGGTTTATAATGCCAACAAAGTTCGGCCCATGGAGGATGGAAACATCTGGCGATGTTTGGCAGAAGCGGCACCCACTCTTCGGGTTTCTGCAAGATGCAGCTGCCCTAGGTTGTTTCGTAACAAATACGAGAAAGGATGAAACAGATGCTGGCGATTGAATGCCGGAATTCGCAGAATGGTTTGTAGTGCCAGAACGTCTTTTTTTTTTGCTAATTGCAGAGAGAGTTTGATGAGAATAAGAGTTGATCTAAAAGCATCGATTGGTAAATGGACGTGATTCATATATCTTCTCAAAGTATAAGGCATTGAACGTCTTCTTTTGCTAATTGCAGAGGGAGTTTTATGAGATGAGAATAACAATTGATCCGAAATCATCGATTGGTAAATGGATGTGATTCGCATATCTTTTCAAAGTATGAGGAAATTAACGTCTTCTTTTGCTAATTGCAGAAAAGTTGATCCAAAAGCATCGATTGGTAAATGGATGTAATTCACATATCTTTTCAAAGTATAAGGCGATACAGAAAAATAGAAATCTTTGAAATGGCCAGTAAAAATACAAGAAATTCAATAAAAAAAATTCTTGACAAAAATTGAACCGTTAAATCTTGCAATGTAAAAGATATAAATTTAAATTGATATTCTATGCTCCATCTAAATTATTTCGTAACAAATGTTATACGAAAAAGGATGAAACAGATGCTAGCGATTGAATGCCGGAATTTGCAAAATGGTTCGTAGTGCCAGAACGTCTTTTTTTGCTGATTGCAGAAAGAGTTTGATTAGATGAGAATAATAGTTAATCCGAAATCATCGATTGGGAAATGGATGTGATTCACATATCTTCTATAGGGCGATACAGAAAAATGGAAAGTTTTGAAACGCCCTATAAAAGCATCGGTTTAATTAATATACTTTCTAAAGATGTATTGATCAGCAATAAGCGATAAAAGCATCGATTGGTAAATGGATGTGATTCATATATCTTCTGATTGATACAGAAAAACGGGAAGTTTTGAAATGCTTAGCAAAATAAAAAGCTTGAAATATAAGGAACGCAATAAAAAAATTATCGATAAAAATTGAAACATTAATCTTACCTTTATTTTTAATTGAATTGATATTTTTATCCTACCTAGATTCTTTCGTAACAAATTCGAAGAAGTATGAAACATATGTCAATGATCGAATGCCGGAATTCGCAGAATGGCTCGTAATGCAGAAACCCTTTCTTTTGTTAATTGCATAGAGGGTTTGGTGAGATAAGAATAACAGTTCAATGTTAATTCACATACATTCTGAAGGTGTATTGATCAGCAATTGGCATTAAAAGTATCGATACCAACTTTTTATATTTTGTTTAAAAATCGCAATATGAAGATTCATACTAAAATTCAGCTTTCTTACAGTTTTTTTTTTCAAACAATATCTTTATTCCCTGGACTAGATGTAATTTTCAGAATTTGGATTTCTGTCTTAAACAGCGAGATTGCTTTGATTTATTTTTGTTGAATTCTCCATATTTTTACTGATTGTGAGCGTTTCAAATGTTCCCATTTTTTTCTATATCACTCTGCATATCGACCATCAATTGGTACATCGAAACAAATAACATCCACGATTATAAAGGTCAACAAAACCGTTAGAACATGCGACAAACTTCGAAATCTGGTTCTGCGACATCGGCATATTCATTTGAATAATGGCTACACATATGCGGTCACACTACGATCCCCAAGATTATTTCGGAGATCAAAAGGATCAAAGGATATCAATGGGATCGGGTTCTACTTAATAAATGGACGCCTCGTATCTGTATACATCGTCATCAACTTGCGAGGACCACGCGTTTGTCCATCCATACATTTTTATAATGACGATGATGAGACGAGTTTGTCAAAGGAGCTGGATTCTTGTACTATGAGAAAATCTGATCTTGTTTGACACGAGATATATTTTATGGCAGCGCTTCTCAAACTATTCTAATATTAAGGTGACCATTTTGTTGAAACTCAAAACTAGTATTTAAAAAAAATACAGATACATGTGTATATTTCAATTATTGAAAACATAAGACAATGGTGGACATACTACAAAAATAAAAAATAAATTGTAGTGTCTCTTATCTAGATTTTAATTTTGTTTTTTTTTATATTTTTGAGATGAATGGTTTGACTTTAATAATAGTTCATTGTCTTAATTTTTTTTATAAAATTCCAATTCTCAATTTTGAATTGTGTTTTATCACTGGACCAAAAATTGGTTATTAAAGAAAAAACCGTTCGATAGATACATTTGTTTCATGTAAACAAAGACAATATTCTACAAATTTACCAAATTTTTTGCAATTTACATCATTGTCGATGAGAGCTTGGAATATTTCCATCTATCTGCACGATAGTGATATGAAATTTTGCTTTCAATGTAATATTTTTTCATGTGTGATGTAACGTAGGACAAAACAAGTTTCGTCAAAATAGTTCATCTTATGATGTGATGATTTCAGGAAAATACTGAAGAACGTAATCACTACAAATTTGAATGTTTTTGTGGGTGGGTTTTGAATTTAATAAAATCCAATTGAGTTTTTTTGTTTGTTCAATAGATATTTTCCATTCATCTAAATATTCAATTCACGAGTCATAAAACTTCACTACTCTTTGAAAATAATAGATTTTGATATTCTTTCTTCCTCAAACTGCTTTAAAATTTGCCGCGCTTGTAACGATAAGAAAACGTTTGAACGATTGAATATAAAATTTCACTTTAAATCTGCCTTAAAAAAGTGCACTGCACTTACCAGGACAGGTGACCCGAAAAAAAACAGTACTGTCTTAATAAATCCAGTACAAATGGTCACCTCAGTCACGATAGTTTGACGGTCAAACTATTCCAAAATTCAATTAAGCCTCTACACAGAAACGCATTTGTAAAACGTCGAAAGAGCAATGCATAATAAGAGGATCGAAATCGAATTATTTCCCGGCCATAATCGTCGTTCTATCGCGTTTGACAGTGGTCGCAATCTCGTCGTAACGCCGGCCATAACCCGAAGGCACGCACGCACTTTGCGTCCGGAAATAATGTTGTTTATTAATCATGTTTATTGTGAAAATTATCTCACAGCTTCGGACTGCGTGACAGGGTTATATTTCATGTGATTCTCGTTATTCACCTGCACGCATGTGTGCCAACGTTGTGATATTGAAAAATGGTGTTTTTGGGCGCGAAAGTTTCGAATGTTTAATGAAAACATGATGTTTTAATTTGTAGAACATTTGTATTCATATTCGAATCATAGGAGTATAATATAATGATTTATTTATATGATAAGTGAATAGTCAGTGAATGGATAAGAAAATTATTAAGATTTTTGATAATATTGTAATTTTTTTAAAATTAGATGATCATTCACATGCCTCATCGAATACATTGCTGAAGTTAAATGATGTATGAAATGGTCAATGTATGGATGTAAAATATTATATATTCAAACTTTTGATAATATCTGAAAGGTTTTCTACAACGATGGATTCTTATTCCAATCAGTCATTGAAGTTAAATGAAAAATGATTGAATTTGAATAAATATCATTGAAATGAGATCATTTGGCAATTATTTAAATATTTAATTGATCTAGAAGTTAAGCGATAAGTGAATAGTCAATAGTTGGATATGAAAAATATCCATACTGTATTTTTTTGGCATATTAGATGATGATTTACATATGAAATTTTTGCCTCATCTAAAGTTAAGCGATGCGTATTGTTTGGAAAAATATTCTAACTTTTGATTATATCTACAATGAATGTTTATTCCAATCAATCGAAGTTAAGTGGAAAATGATTAAGTTTTCAAAAACATCATTCACATGAGATTATTTGCTTTGAATGTCTAACTTTGAAACCCAATCATTCCACAAACCTACAAAATCAAAGTTAAACTAAAAATTATCGATTTTTTATAAATATCAACACAAGATTATTTACTTTGAATACCCAAACTTCTTAAGAATCCCAATCATTCCATAAAATTCAATACCAAATAAAAAAACCATTCAACTTGAAAAAATCAAGCTTATACCGCACAAGCTCCCATTTAAAATCATACATATTTATTTTTGATATTGTACCCGAAAAGAGGCACACACGCATCTGTCGACCCCGTGAAAGACCCGTGGAATGTTATTATGTGCAAGATGGACATGCACACAATGCACTAGAATGCAGCATAATAGACACGACGGAAAATCGCCTTTTAATCCCCCATCGTGCAGTTCGAAGATGTTTGGTGACGTCGCATATCAACAATGGACGTTTGCATAAGGATTTAATAAGCTTGAAAATTTCACGTTCGTTAACGCGGCAGGTGCTTTTGGAATGAGGGCAGTGCTTTTTGGCTTCGGTGCCTTTTTTGGGAATGTTGCTGTGAAAGGTGGTGATTGGGTGTTCGGTGATTTTGGATGTTTTGGAGATTGATGAAAATTTGGTGTGAATGTATGAAAAGGTGTGTTTTGAATGTGATGTGTTGATGTGATCATGAACGAAGTAATTATGGTGATTATTGTCGACTAAAATGATTGGATGAGTTTTATATTCATTGGAGAATTACTGCGTATAATAAAAATTATAAATTTATGCTTCAAAATCGAACATATTGATTCCTATAGAGTCGTAGACCATTGATGTTAAATGAAAAGAATATTATCCAGTAGATAAACATTATAAAGTACAACTGAATTAAGACAATTCAAGATACTTTAGAATCACTTTTTGTCTCGTTCTATAATGTATGTTGAAATCAAACATATTGGTTTCCAAGAAGCATTTAAGTTAAGCGACAAGAAGGTTGTCCAATAGATGTACGTTGTTAGTACAATCGACTTAAGACTATTCGAACTTTAGAATCACATTTTATTTTATAAAAAATGTTAAATAAATTCAATATAATCATCATCATTAGCAACCCATTAGTAATCCACTGCAGTACAAGGCCTTGCCAGTCAAATGCGGCAGTCTAGGCTTACACCTTACAATATAATAATGTAACAAAAATGGTATAAGACTATAATAAAAATGAACTCCTTCTTATATAATCTCTTCATTTTTAATTTCCATACACATTCCTATTCAAAACAAGACATCCACACCAACAAAAACAAACGAGCAGATCCAGTTTACCAGACGTCGATCAGTTTTGAAAGCGAATCTCGTCAATATTAGCCAGTTCAACATTTCGCAGCTGCCGAATCGACTAACCGACAATCATTACATAAAAACCCGCACAAAATAGAGCCTTCAACATCACTAGTGACAGATGGTGAAACGACAAAGGCATACCAACGATCACCATTCCGACAAAACGTACAAAAATATCACGTTACTTCACCCGGGAGTCTCTCCCCGTATCGATTCATATTCAAATCGTCTTTGTGTCTTCGAAGATGTGACCTTTTGTTGACTTTTTTACTAACTTGTGGTACATAAATCTGTTGGGTATTCTTCGAGATGGATCTCGTGTGAGGTACAAAATGTGAGGAGTGTGAGAAAATCGAAAGATTGTCAAAAGTAGTTTTTATTATGGATATTTTATTCGTGATTATGCATGTGTTCGATTAGTTGGAATGGATGGTTGTAATTGAATCGATTCCATACAGGAAATCGTCACGGATTTGAGATAATGGTTTGAGTTTTGTATTCGATTCGTTGATATTCTTAACGGTGTCCAATTAAAAATGATAAGACGGATCTGATTTCAGTTGGAGATTAATATTTGAGGATTTAATAATTGGAATATTCGAATGAATTGATACAAATAGTTGTAGTGACAACTTTAATTGTGGAATTTATCTGTAAAAAATGAATCTTTATAACAACGCATAAGGGGATATTTTTATTGTAAGAAAGCTATCCTATATTAATTTTTATGTTGTTATAATTTCTGGGAAAGATTTTGGAGCGATTTTTATAGAAAATTTTTGAATTTTTCAGGTTGAACATCTGTAAACTCACAAAATCTTCTTATTTTTAACGCAAATTAGTCAAAAATCACAAAATACTACATAATATATCAGATGAGTTAATAGGACAATCTTGCTATATTTTTACAATAAACTTTTTCGAAATTAGTACATTTTAACTTTCATATGTAAACCTGGATTTTTTTTTTGAGTTTAAAGATGTTCAACTTATTGCGTCAAGATTCTTAAAGGTATTTTGCAAAAACTAGTCCAGAATTTTTCCCAACACCATCAAAATTAGTAAATAAATTTGCAAGGATATTATTTTTCAAATGAGAATATCCCCTTATGTATATTATAGTTTTAAGCATATGATTTTTATAGATTAATTCCGCAATCAAAATTGTCAGTTTTATAATTTAAGTGGGCCAAAATTTTTAACATTTCATTTGGATTTGTTAAATCGTTTTAGTAAATATTGATTCATACAATAAGTACCCATTATTCTTTCTATTATATTCAAAAAATTTTATAGGTCAATCAAATCAATTGTTGATTAACTAATTTAAAAATTTGAAAACAAAACAAATATTATCCATCATCATCATGAACAAACCTATAAAATATCCACTCCAGAACAATACCTTATCAACTAATATGACAAAGGCTTTATCGCATTACCCCAACTCGCATTGATATAGGGACAGAAAAAACAATAACCAACTCGTCCAACCCATCATCAATGAATGCAAAAACGATTAACAGACTCACATATAATCCCAAATGCAAATTTCCATAATAACAATACCCAAAATCTTCCAATTTCTTCCAAAACTATGAGAAACAGCCTCGGGGCGAACGGGAAAACGGTTAGCGGACCCGAAAGGCGAAACCCGTATTTACAAACACACAATATCTGGTTTTCGTCCGAACAACCGTATAATTAAATGATTTATACGAAACGAAAGCGAGTTTCGTATTATGGCGCCGTTGTCCCCGTTTTTCGAAAAAGGGTTCCGAAAATGCGTTACCGATTCGACGCGCCGAATAAAACGCCCTGTGAAATTCGAAAATTCAATATTGAACCTCATTGTGGACGTAATTTGTTTTATAATTAGACGATATTGTGGGCGGTGTTACGAATTTGTTTTTTTTTTTTTTGTGTGAAAATAGTGGAGTTTTTAAGACGAAAGTGTTCGCGCGAAACTTTGCTTTTGAATGTCGAATTGGATTTTTTTTAGTGTTAGAGTGTTGTAATAATATTTAGATAGTATTAATAATATATCGGGTATTTAATTATACAATGTAATAACGTATCGTATCAGCAAATCATAGCTGAACACACGATAGTTGAACATACAATGTATGTAAAATAATTGAACGCAGCGATAAATTAACATAGCGATAGCTGAACACATGGAAAACAATCTTTAAAAAGTTTGAAATGACTACATGATATCATTTTGTTGACAAAACTTTGATCTTATTATTTGCATATTAAAAAATAATTGAATATTATATCTATGAGTAATATACATATTGATTTAGATAGATCAGTAAATAAATTTATCAGTTCTTCATTAAACAATTAAACAATTTATGTGTGATCATTTTTTTCCACAAAACATTTAATATTACAACATATTTGCATATTTAAAAAGTTTTTTGTGGATTGTGTTCAATCGTAGCTACCTATGTTGATTGTCACTATTTTCAATTGTAACTGGTTTCAACCGTCGCTGTGTTCAACTGTCCATATATTCAATTATTATGTGTTTAATTGTCGCTGATTTTAACTGTAACGGTGTTCAGCAATCGCTGTGTTTAACTGTCACGTACTTAACTATCATGTGTGCATCTTTTGCTGTGTTCAACTGTCGAAATTTTTAACTGTCACTGTGTTCATCTGTCGCTTTGTTCAACCATCGTATGTTTAACTGTCTGGTTGTCCTATATTTTACTTAAAAACTTCTTACGTGCCGTAGTATAGTACAAATTACGAAAAAAAAAACACTTCAAACACATAAAAATGCCGTATAATATTTTAAAAATCTCGCAACAACAAAAAAATCTTTATAAATCATGTAAACACAAAATCATGTTGCAAAATTGAAAATCACAAGGTACGTGGGCTGTCGAATTCGTTCCGTCAATCATAAACCGATCTCACAATAAAAAACGCTCAGTTTAAATAAAAATAACGGACGTTCAATTTAACGAGCGGATTAAACGGAAAATATATATCGATCACGTTCCGTTCTCGGCCATAACCCGTAATCTAACAAATTGTTGACGAAACACCATCGTTTTTGTATCATTAAAACAATATGGAAAAAACATCGTTACACCAATTAACACGTAATAATTACACGTACAATATGTTAATTCTAATTACAACAACTTTTGCAATTACTATATGTAATACGTAAAAAAAGGGACATTTTAATATCGCGAACGAAAAGTCAGCTGTTCCATACAAAGGCGAAAGTCCCAAAGTGGTACAGTTAAGAAAGGTTGCAAGAAGTGGTATCGAAGTGGTACAAGTGGTTGTACCTGTGGTTCCCCACTCCTTCCTACATCTTCAGGTAATTCATACGAACTCCCCACCTATTGCGGATGGTGGTTACGTTGTCTACATTAATATCCCATTTGCATGTTTTAGTAATTAAAAAAAATAAGTGCGACGATTTGGGGGGTATTATGTAGATGTTTTGCATTTTAAGCGCATCGCTAATGGTTATTGGATTGGTTGAATTAATTTGATGTGTTTAATATTATGTGTGTCTGGTCAACGGTTTTTAGGTTCGTAGAATGTGTTGTTGATTGTTGGGAGGTGGTTAGTGAATGGTTGGATTCGTAAGATAGTCCGTTTTTGAACTTGTTTAGTTTTTTGATACGAAATAAATAAGTAATTGGATGTAATTATGTAAATTTGGTCTGATTGCGAAACTATTTGGAATATTGTATTCCTTGAAAATTGGCTTTCTAATATTATGATAAGAAAAAATTCTTGCTCTTCCGATAATATGTTAAAAAGAGTATTATACGAAATGAACTTAAAAGTACGTGTATTTTTGATTGAAAAAAAAAACATAACACATGTATTATGTATTAAATAAATAAACTGATCTATTATTTTCTATTTATTCAATCAATCATTATCTTCTTAAATGAAAACGACAATTTTAATCACCACTACTCAAAAATATATTACAACTGTATAAATATACATTCAACAAAAAAAAAAACATCAACAAACTCAAAAAATAAACCACGACAAAACAAAATCTTCACGCATTCCAACAAAAACGCATTCTCTTCAACTAACAACCGCATCACCGAACAACAAAACGCATATTTTAATCACCACTTCGCAAAAACATACAACAAACCTATAAATATTTTATACATTCAACAAAAAAGATCAACGAATTCAAAAAACAAACCACGACAAAACAAAATCTTCACGCATTCCAACAAAAACGCACTCCCTTCAACTAACAACCGCATCACCGAATAAAAAAAGCATATTTTAATCACCACTTCGCTAAAACACACAACAATATACTTAAAAAAACAAAATCTCTCCACACATTCCAACCAACAAACCACACTTCCCTCGACTAACAACCGCATCGCCAACCAGCAAAACAAACGATCCCATCTCCGGATCACACACCAACTTCCCACGAAAGAACGCGACCTACACGAACCATTACCATACAATGATCTCGAACATTCCTCGCCATCGGACGAACGGGGATGACGATACAGTCACGGGAACGTGGTGGCGAACGGTAGTATTGCCACCGGTTAACATTGGCAAGGCCGCTGTGTCGCTCACCTTTGCAGACGGGGACAGGTGAAAATGGCGACTTCTGGACAGCCCGTTGCAATTATGGCAGCTGCAGAATTATGGCAATCGGTATTTGGTAAAGGTGCGTGATGGGAACGGGCGTTGGTGACGTTTGGTGATGGTAAATGGATGGTTGACATTTTTGTATGTAGGTCATGTGTTCGATGTTTTTTTTTTTATTGAGAGATGATTAGTGCTGTTGATCAATTATATGATCGATAATAGAAGTAGTAACCTAAAGGGTTAATTAACCCTTTGCAATCGACCGCTGTTATATTTGCAACGGAACTTATATTTTTGTTTATGATCAAAATATGCTGGCGCCATCTATTGATAAAATCGCTCGAGTGCATAGAATTTTGAGTTTGATGATTGATGATTTTGAGTTTTGATGATTAGTGCGCTTAATAAATGATTTGATCAATAAAAGAAGTATTAAAACCTTTTACACTCGACCACTGTCATATTTGCTCCCAGTTAAAACTTTGTTCTTTATCGACTTTATTTATACAAAAACTCTTATTATTTTTTATGATAAAATTCTTTTTTTTTACAAATAAAATAAATGTTGTATCAATTGTGAATTATAAAATAGAATATATATTTTACCATTATATACCACATTTTCAATATATTATAATACGAAAAAACGCAATTTAGATTACGTATGTTACGAAAATCTCAAATTTATGTCGAGTTACTGGCGTCAATTGTTGCTAAAATCACTCTATTGTAGAGAATTTTAAGTTGAGCGATGATTAGTGCGGTTAATGAATGATGTGATTGATAACAAAAGTATCAACTCTTTGCACTCGACCGCTGCCAAATTTGCGCCTAATTAAAGTATGTATTGTTCTTTATCGACCGGCGCAATTTATACGCCGGAGCTTTTATTTTTATTTTTGATAAAATTCTCTTTCTACAAATCATATAAACGTTGTATCAATAGTGTAACAATAGTGTATCGTTGTATTATAAAATAGGATATATGTATATTTTTCAATTGTATACCACATTTTCAATAATATACGAATATTTTTATTTTTATTTCCGTTAAGTCTCTGGCGCCACCCGTTGTATAGTTCAACTATTATAATTTTGATAATTTTACGAAGATATTGCACACCATTCACAGTATGAATTCGAATATATAAAAATATGATATTTATATCTAACCAAAACGTACATTAACTCACTTTTTCCACAAAAAAATTCAAATGATAAATTTTTGAAAGATTTAAAACATTTAACAGCATCTACAAGACCTTGTCATATAAAATGTATATGACACTGATTGGTATTAATATGATATATTAGAAATGCAGATGCATTTGTGGTTTTTGTAAAAAAAAAAAAAAAACTTGTACGTATTTGTCGGTATGAAAGGAAAGCTCGGGTAACAGCTGGTCTCTGATGGATATCGTGTTTCTGGAACATCATGCGCCGACAATAATAAAAGGACAATAATGCAACAGGATGATTCCAGAAAAAGGATGTGAGTATTTTTGTCGGAGAACCTCCCGCGTAGTAAAAATCCGTTGAAACTCAAAGAATGCTTGAATTCAATCCGTTTTTTTACAAGACCATTTAAATTTAACATATCAAACACATTATTGAGCCATTAAAATTTTAATTATACATTAGAATCATCAAATATCAATTTCGCATTTAAAACAGCACATATCATAGCAGTAAAAATACAAATACACCTAATCCTCTTTTTATACGGCTCAATGAAGATGAACCGATAACTTTTCTACGCTGTTTTTCACTTTAACACGGTATGAAAATAATAAATATATTATATGTATTGTTATACCACAATGGTAAGATTCGGTGCAGGCCAATATACTAATATAATTATATGTATGTTATTCTAGTTATTAAATAAAAAAATTCGATGTTTTTTGATGATTTTACACGGCGAAAATTTTTCACATTGCAAATTTTTTATAAAATACATTTGGATGGAAGTTCTATCCAAATATAGTGATGGAACCTATCTCCAATTTGGTATGGTCACCATACATTTTTTTACACGGTAGTCTCTGGAACGTATCCCCCGTGTAAAAAGAGGATCGGGTGTATTATACAATCACTAATAGCAGAAGAAAATCACATTTATTCAAAAAAGGTCGAAATCATGTAAACTCATTATCCCCGTAAACGTATCATCATTACGATGATGGCCCTCGTCGACAATGGGCCCGTCATTATCGACAACAGAAGGTCCATTTTTTCCGTGGAACACAAAAATGCCTTTTGTGGACAACAATGCGCCCATCACGCATCCTTACGAAGACCCATCATTTCGCGTCGAAAAAGGAAGGCTTTAATCGAAATTGAGGCTTTAATGTTAACGGTAAAAGGAGTTTTCACATTAGCCGAGATGCAGTTCCGCAACAGACGACAATGTCTGTCCGCAATCATCATTGATGTTTTGCAAGAATCGATGTGCGGTTTCTGATTGTGAGTTGCAGTTTCTGGTAAGTCACGAAGCGATTGTGAAACTTTGGATGCGTTTGTTGTGAGGATTGCAGTATTGATTATTTTCGATTTTTGCTGCGACAATTTCTTTTGAGTGGTTATATTATAAATTAATTTATGATATAATTTCATTCGGTGATGGTTATATTATGCACCAAATTCAATCTTTTATTAATCAAATTCAACCTTTTTCAAATCAAATTCAACCTTTTTAAAATCAAATTCAATCTTTTTTTTCAAATAAAATTCAACCCTTTTCAAAAAAAAATTAACCTTTTCCGTTGGTATGTAAAAATTTGAAAAAATCACCAACTGAAAGTAATAAAGTTACATCGAAGCATATATTTGTTTTTATTGATTACTGTAACAAAAGTCTTAATACATTTCAGATGATCGAATTTGATTTGTAAACGGCTGAATTCGGAATGTAAAATTTATAAAATCATTTAATGTAATGCCAATTCAAAATTTCAATCAAATAGAATCGATAATTAATAAAATGACGTAGAATGATATAAAATGACTTATTTTTGAGAGAGATTTCACACAAAATCAATTGATCAAAAATGGTTGAAATGGAACATTTTTTTATATATTTAAAAAAGTTGATAAAAAAATTGTAATTAATCGTTGAATGATATAGATTTTATACAGCAATCCCACCTTTCAATAATACTCAAATTCAGCCTCTTTCAAAAAATAATTTCATCCTTTTTCAATTCATTTGCTGAATCCGATTTGTTAAAGGTTGAATTTGAAGTATAAGTAAATCTGTATAAGAAATTTATTGTAAATTGATTTAGAACACCGAGTTCAAAAATAGACAATATGAATAAAAATTTTTACAAATAAATTTATTTAAAAAAAAGAAAAATAGATGAAACAACAGCACGAAAAAACTCAAAACTGTTCTTCAAAAAGAGTTCTATAATAAATTTATTATCAGAAATACAGTATCAAAATTTATATATTAGAATAGCATTTTTCAAACGAAAACACTCACTGATATACAATTTAAAAACTAAAATCATAGTACGTATAAATAGACATTTATCGTTTCAATATTGAGCGCATTTTGCACGCACGTGCTCATATGCACGTGTCCACAACCACGCGGAATTCCTTCGAACATCGAAACATAAGGGTGAGCAACACGTGAGCACAGGAAACTATTAGGAACATGAACACTTCCTTTTCGAAAAAAAAACTGATTTTCCTTACAAGTCATTAAAACAAACACGTACAATATAACGGTCGCGTTAATCAGACTAGTTTCCTCGGCTTTGTGTTATCGTTAAGACGTGTAATTGCAGATTCACACGATTAAAATATTATTATATGTGAAAAAATGTTCACTTTTATTATTCATTGTTGCTGCATGTCGGGATAGCGGCTTTCGCATTCCTCCGATTCGATTACAATATGGAAAAATAAATATTTTACACAGATGATACAGATTAAACGGTCTTTACGAAACGATAAATATTTTTTGGACATGTTGTTTTTTTTCAAAACGATAATCCAGTTTAATGACCGTGCGAAATGAGCAGCTTTTCTATATATTTTTTTTATTAAAAAATATCTTGAAAATATTACACAATACGGTTAAATTTTGATACCTTGACTGACATTGATTGTACGATTTCAATTAATTTAATTAACGTCATTCAAAAGTTACAACTATTAAATCTAAGTATGTAAAAAAATATATATATAATATTATAATTTCCTAATTTTCGGATTCGAACGGTGTCTTTAAAAATACGAGGTAACGGTTTTTTCTTTTTGAATATTTATTACTACATTCGATTCGATAAAAATGCAACATGTCGAAATTCACACAGTCGAATATGTCGTTTTGAATATATGTATATGTATAAAAAAAACTAGTAATCTAATATGTGTGTAATGCTTCCCACACACTGTGGTGTAAATCGATTTTGCAAAACATACATTATAACTATTTTTTTCTTAACATCTAGCAGCTATTATATGTGCGTTTACATTAACCCAATATGCTTGTGTTTTAAAGACAAAGGGGACACTCGCTTTGTTTCGTAATATATTCTAATTTTACTAAAATTTGTCAAAAAATAATATTTTGGGATTATAAACATAGTAGTTTAATACTATTTTTGAAATATTAAATTAATAATAAAGTAATTGACATAATAAAGGGTAATAAATAGTAAAAAATGAGATGAGATTAATAAAGTACCGAAATCAGTGACCAGTTTTAAAAACTATTATATTTTTCTAAATGATCTCACACCAAAAATATGCAGTCACATCCATCTATGTACATATTGACCATAACAACTGTCGCTTAACTTTTTTGATCATTAGGAACGATAAAACTAAACTATTAAGTCAAGTGTATTATAAAATTATTTATCAAAAACTTGGTCTTGGTTTTATTGAATGAAACAATTATCTACATTCTATCTACAAAGTTATGCGACAAGTAATACAATTATTTTCAATTAGGGATCATTTGGAAGAAAAAGTTTTTTTTATGAAGTGCACAAAAGCGATAGAACAAAAAAAATTGCATTTTTAAAGTATCAAAAAGTTTTTTTTATCACACATCAAAAATATGTAGACACATCCATCTATCGACCATACCAATTATCACTATACTTCTTTGATCATTGAGAATGATTATATTTATTATAAAATTATTTGTCAAGACTTGATTGGTCTTATTCAATAAGATTTGGACCTTTTCAAAAGCAACAATCATTTACAAAGTTAAGCGACAAGTAGTGAGATCAGTATACGATTATTTTTAACTTGGAACCATTTAAAAAGGTTTTTAGTCTTTTTTTATATGAAGGTCATGCAAAAATGCTTGAATTTTTGAAATACAGTGAAAATGGTTTAAAACAAAAACGCATAACGTGAAGAATCAATTAAGAAAAAAATAATACTGCTGTCCTTACAAAATACTATATACTGTAACGTTTAATATGAAATTCTTTTAACACGAAAAAGTATTTCAGTTTCATCTTACACATATCAAAAATTCTTATAAAAATCATCATCATCAATATCGACCGGTTGTGTACCCACTATAGGACAAGGTCTCCCCTTCAAATATTGGGGGTCTAGGCTATTTAGCCTGCTAAACCATTAAACCATTAAACCTTTAAACCATTTTCACTGTATTTCAAAAATTCAAGCATTTTTGCATGACCTTCATATAAAAAAAGACTAAAAACCTTTTTAAATGGTTCCAGGTATTTTAAATGGTTTTTAAATGGTTTAAGGTATTTACCTTATCCAAGAACCAACCTCATACCGATAAGGGACTTATAACAACAATAATTTTTAAATTTAAAATTACCACGAAATTCACCGAACCTCCTCCAAATCTCTAATACAAAATTACAAACCCAAAGCAGACCAGTGGGCGTTTTTGGCTTGGGCAAGCAAAAGCCACGTATTGTGTGTGTATTATAATTCGACACTGGAAAAGTAGGATACACTGGAATGCCGACACTTGTCGTTTCGCGCATATTTGGTCATCGGATCGAATTATTAATATTTTATTGTATGTATCGATTATCTTGATCGTTATTTTATCGGCGATGTCAATTAACGTTGAACGATCGCCGGTCGACGTCCTTATTATAACATTTTGCGTGGTCGACGCAAAAAACCTCAAATGCTAACTCACTTATCCGGAATTCCGATATAAATTATGCGCGAGGACGTTATATTTGGATTAATGATGGTTTGAATGATGGCTTTTAGTGGTTGTTGAGTGACTTATGTTTCGGTAGTGGATTGGGTGGCGAATAAATCGTCGGATTGTTGAAGTGATAATGTGGAAATTATGTTAGGAAAATTTAAATTGAGTTTATAAAAAAATTTGTGATGAAATTTTTTTTTTTGTTATGTAGAAAAAGTATGATTAATGAAATCGATTAGATATGAGTTTTTGGGTTTGAATGTGGTATATCTGTAATATATTTTTTCTTGTTTTGAGATATTTAAGGTTTTGTGTTTTTCAAATACTATACGAGTATGAACTTATTGTTAATTTTCTAGATTCCAGACACATCAAATGTAAAGTCATTATGAGAATTTTTTAAGCACAATATGATTGAAATAGTTTTTTTAGATCTGAAAAATGATTACGCCCTTTCATTTATAATGAAACTTGAAAGATTTCAAGAACTTTTCTATATAAAAGTAGCGGAAACGCCAATTTAAAAAAAAATGAGTTAAGCTTAGATTTAAGTTAACATTGATATTCTTTTTGTATATTTATAAAACAAAATCGATACAAAATAATATCTCAATGAAATCAACCAAACATATTTCGCTATAAAATATTATATTTTCAATGATTTGTTTATCGATTTGAACAAATTCGAATGATTGTATAGCGGAAAATAGTATTTATAGTACATATTACGATTAGAAATTCAATTAAATCATTTATGGAATTTTTCGTTGTGCATAATTGTGCACAAAATCATATTCAAGTCATAATTTTTATCGCCATCTATAAGAAGTATTTTAACTACAAATTAAATTGTTTATGTTCGTATAAAACAATCGTTTTTAAAAATAAATTATGTTACTATCATTTTATAAGTTATAAAGATTATTTTATAAATAAAATTCTTCACATGCTTATTTTGATCATCTTCAGAGGCGTAGCTAGGGGGGGCAAGGGGGTACAGAGACTCCTGGGCGCCAAATTGAGAGGGGCGAAAAAATGCCATTAGAAACACATATAATTTTCGGTTTATTGTTAGATCATTTCATAATATATGAATGAAAAACGAAAAAAAAATTCGCCCGTGGCGCCAATTTTTTCATTTATTTACAATGATACGTGATCGATGTTTAGTTTTAAATCAACACTTTATTGATTTTTTTTATATTTTAAAATTAGGGTGGGGGGCGCCAATTATATAATTTGTCCCCGGGAGCATAATACTCTAGCTACGCCACTGATCACTTTCATAATTAAGTCTGTCATAGGTTAGTATCATTTTGTTACTTACTTATAAATTTTCGGACGCATTTTATGTAAAAATTATACTATTAAAAGAAATTATTGATCAATCCGGAAAATCGAAAATTCGGATAATCGAGGTTCTACTATACAATTTCAACAATTAAACAACAAAAATCATAATAAAAACTCACCTTCGCGTAATCTATGGGCGAGGCGTTCACAGGACACGTAAAGAGTCCTTCGCTGTAACAAACAAACAAAAAAACGAGTAAATAATGAGATTCTGAGATAAGCACGTGATGCGTAGGATAAGTTGTCCTACTACTGGGTGAACGAACGGTCATTCACTGGTCACACCACCGATCATATGAGAACTCTATACAAAAAAATGGTAAAAAGGTACAAAAAGTGGAAGGATACGTTCCTCGGTTACACGACACTAGAGGTGACAGTACAAAAGGTATTTCTGATTCCCACAGGAACAATGGTTTTGTCTCGGGAGTGTGTTTTAATTGTGGTACAGATGTGTGCAATTGTATAATTTCGGCTAAATGTATAATCGCGATAATGTATGCGAACGGTAACGGTTTAATGAATATTTATTTTCGAATTGTGCGAATCGTATTACAATGGACTTTTATTTTCGATGTAAAAATATTTATGAAAGAATGGTATAATAAATAAAATTATCCGAGCGCTCGTGCATGAAGGGTAAATTTATATTTTGGAAAACGTTTTATTTTAATACAAGAATACGCAGCGAATTATAATAAAATGGAAAATTTATGTACCGCAAACCTTCTTAAAAAAAACAAACTATTGAAATTTTAAAATACCTGTTAACTTTGAACAGCAATCCAACAGGCATTATCGCCATAAGACCAAAGTCCGCAACGAACAAATTCAAATTTCTTCACACCGGAAACGATAGAACCGTCGATCAACAACCAAACGGCGCCAAATTCAAACGACCGACGCCTCTAATTGGCTTTTCTTCGAATATACAAATCCTTTCATCAAAACAAATCCTTCAAATTAAACTTATCTTTTGGTTTTTTGAATTCTTTCTATTTGAAGATCTTTCAGTTTTCAAATCAAATCAAAGTATTCCGATTTGATCGGTAACGTTTCTGAAATTACTGTTGAAAATCCAGACCAATTCCTTCTTAATGTTTGCAAATCTTCTAAATATCCTTCTTTCTGATGATCTCAGACTTGATCGGTATTATTTCTTTTCGAACATGAATTTCAACTTTTGAAAATTGAGACCAAATTCTTCTATCGTTTGCAGATCTTTTAAATATTCTTCTTCTTTATGACTATAGGTTGAATCGGTATTTTTTTTAAATGCGAACTCAAACTTCTAAAAATTCAGACCAATTTATTTTTATTGTTTGCAGATCTTCCAAGTATCTTCTTCTTGATGATTTCAGGTTAAATCAGTATAATTTCCTTTCAAATATGAACTCTGATAAAAATCTAGACCAACTCCTTCTTACTAATTGCTGATCCTCCAAATATCTTCCTGATGACCTCAGACTTAATCGCAAACTTCTGAAAATCCAGAGCAACTCCTTTTTGTTAATTGTAGATCTTCCAAATATCTTCTTGATGATTTTGCACAACCGCAAAAATCTAGTTCAACTCCTTATTGACTACAGATCTTCCAAATATCTTCCTGATGACTTTGCACAACCGCAAAAATCTAGACCAACTCCTTATCGATTGTAGATCTTCCAAATATCTTCCCGATGACCTCTCAATCAGACTTAATCGCAAAAATCCAGACCAACTCCTTCTTATTGACTGCAGATCTTCCAAATACCTTCCCGATGACCTCAAACAACCGCGAAAATCTAAACCAACTCCTTCTTATTGACTGCAGATCTTCCAAATATCTTCCTGATGACTCTGCACAACCGCAAAAATCTAAACCAACTCCTTCTTATTGACTGCAGATCTTCCAAATATCTTCCTGATGACTCTGCACAACCGCAAAAATCTAAACCAACTCCTTCTTATTGACTGCAGATCTTCCAAATATCTTCCCGATGACCTCAGACTTAATCGCAAATGTCTGAAAATCCAGAGCAACTCCTTCTTATTGGCTGCAGTCCCTCCGAATATCTTCCCGGCGACCTCGCAAGTCCTTCGACCAAAGTCGACTCCGACAACCGGCAATGTTATTGTCGACAACAGCCCGTGCGGTTGTTCTTGGTCGGCCGTTGGAGCGGCACTGGCGGAACCTTCGACCACTGCAGCGGATGTGCGGCTCGACGACGACCGGCTGCACATTCGCTCGACCAGGATGGACTGCCATAACGTTACAGTCGTCGCGAGGGGGGGACAATGGTCGTATGCTAATGCCGTTCCGCGATCATTACCACGGCGAGGGGTGGCCGGAAAGTCGGCGGCAGGTTGTACAGGTGTCGACGGATGGAAGTGTGGCGTTTGCGTTGAGGAGTGCGAATGAACGGGTGGTGGTTTGGTGAAAAGTTGATCATTTTTGTATCGTCGTTATCAACGTGGACGTCCAATGCAGGATGAAGTCTTGTCAACTGACGTTGACAGTCTGGGCGGTACCTTGTCCCACCACGCTTCGATAAGGGGAAATTTTATATGAAAGGCATATAGAAAAAAAATTGGCTATTGTTACATAGAAAAATACATACACATACACACACACTCAGAGATGCACACATACACATAACATACATACACACACACATACATAACATACATGCACACACACATAAAATACATACACACATAACATACATACACGCACACACATGCACACACACGCACACACACGTACACATACACACTTGTACATACATGCACACTAGTACACAAACAAACACACACACACATATACATACACACATACACACATTCACACATATTCACACATACATGAACATGTATTCTCACATGTTTTCCCTAGTGACATAGGAAAATGTAAAATGTTGAAATGCCCATTATTAAGGCTAGACGCAAACGAGAGACTTTTTGTCGTACGATAATTTGATCGGATTCTTAATCAGTATTGAGATGTATGCGAGTGCGCAAATTGTAATGACTCGTTATAATTTGCGCACTCACATACATACATCTCCATATTGATTAAGAACCCGATAAAATTATCGAACGACAAAAAGTCTCTCGTCTGCGCCTAGCCTAAAAATATAAGGAACTAATCAAAAAAAATATGAATAAAAATCTAACCACTATATCCTACCATTAAGAGATATAAATCAAAATTGAATTTTTTTGAAAATTACGTCCTTAAAATGGCATTCTTTTCGAGTGCATTTTTTTCAGTCAGTCGTTGAGTTTCCTCATTGCACACTGTAATATTCAAGTTGGGATACCACGAATTTCTTCTTGAATTTTTTAAATGAAGAAACTGTATATTATACAACCAATTTAAATTATACGGTATCCTTATGATACCACCTTGGTATCCCAGTATATTGGCATATTTTAAAGTGCAATGAGAAATTTCAATAAAAGGCTAGAAGAATACACTCTTCAAAGAAAATGTCAATTATGTATATGGTGTAATTTTCAAAAAATCAATTTCGGTTTCTATCTCTTGTTAAATGACAAGATATAACAGTCCAATTCTTACTGATTGTTTCAAAAGTGCCGTTTTTCTATGTCATTCTATTATAAAGTTGCAAAATATTAATAAAATGAAGAACAATCTTATTAAAGTACCACTCGGTTGTTAACATTCTTCTGCAGTAGTCTATTTAGCATAAAGCAGGTTGATTGTTTCAATGCTGAATCAACAACGGAACGATGATAATGCATTTTCATTAGTACGCTTTTTATCTTGATACACATTATTATGGGAGTGTTAATGCAAAACCATTGTTTTCGCAATCGGTTATGCACACCTTGAGAACCTCCAAGGACAAACGCCGTAACTTTCAACAAATCATATTTTACGCAATTCTCCGTCGAAGACAGTTCGATCACCAATTTACCTACCGCAGTCATTATTCGGCTCGAAAATAAATCACTCGACTCCCAACAACCTTTGGCTAATAGTTCAAACAGAAACGCAACACCCTCAAACGCACACAAAACCCGAGAATTCCGAGCATTGTTCCCGAAACAATGCACCATGCACTTTTACGACCTCGAGCTCGGCTTTTACCGCTCGCTACCGGTAAAGTGCAAGACCATTCTTCCGAGTGACATATTCGACTATTGCCGCACAATGCTCAATATAATCCAAGGAATGAAGACAAAATGAAGGGTTAAAATAAAATAAATAAATGTATCTAGGGAAAAATCGATGTAAAACTAAATTTTGATATGAGGTTCTTGAAAAAAATCTTAAAAATTCTATGTCAGGTAAGTATAAAATTTTACATGAGGTCATAGGTTAGCGAAAATGTTTTTTCGTAAATATATCGTTAACTGTTAATTTTACAGAAAAATATTGAAAGTCTTTGTAGCTCATTGTCAGATAATTTTCTATACAAAAATATTGTTATATTCGTAAGAGTAACTGTTTTGGAGATAATTCGATTAATTGAATTGCTATTATATTATTTTGTATGCAACCCTCAATGGTTTGTATGCAGAAAACTCTAAAAATTAAAGAAAATGTTTTAATTCGTAAACAGAATAATTTATTAGAAAATAATTAATGCAATTATAAAGCTTTTGAAACATATTTTAACTCTAGTATGTACGTAGAGAGCTAAAAAAAATTTAAGAATATGTTTGTAATTCCTAAGCAAAATAATTTATTAAAAAAATGATGCATTTATAAAACTTTTGAAACCTAGTTTATGTGGTATTATTGTCAGTGCTGTGAAATATTTACGTATGATTTTATAACAGTTTGAAAATTCAAAAATTCAAAATTCTTTGAATTCACTCAATTCAAATTGACATAAAATCATAAGTAAATATATCACAGCACTGAAAATAATACCACATAAACTATGTTTTAAAAGCTTTAAAAACGTATTAATTATTTTTTAATAAATTATTCTGTTTACAAAATAAAAACATTTTCTTAGGAATTTTTGAGCTCTCTACATACATACTGCTGAGGGCTGCAAACAAAATAGTAGCAATTTTATTGATCGAATTATCTCCAAAAAAGTTACTCTTACGAAAAAATATAAAAATACCTTTTTAATAGAAAACATTATAAGCTACAATTTTGAATTACAATATTTTTCTATAAAAGTAACAGTCAACAAGATATTTACGCAAAACCATTTTCGCTAACCTTTGACCTCACATAAAATTGTATACTATCCTCCAATCGACACGGAATTTTTTCATTATATTAAAAACCACAATACCAAACCTTCATTTCCACCAACTTTGTGCATTTCAGGCGATTTTAAGGCCTCTCAGGCCCATGGAGGGTTTCCCGACCGCTTCCTTATCTGGACGAGTTCCGGTGTAAACGCTCGCGAGGAATGCGCTTTGACGAGCGCGTGGTATTTTTGCAAATATGAAATTGCCGTTTTCTCTTTGTCCAAGAAGTCGAGGGACGTAACGATGCGAGTCCGTCTTCGTCTGAATTATTCGAATGCGATTAATCGCATGTCCAATTGTGCAGGTTGATTGTATGTTAAGTGCTTGTCCGTTTCGATTTAGAAACGTTTGAGATTTATTGATTTTTTTAGTGTAATTAGAATCGGGTGGAATTTTTGTTGTTATTGATGTAATAATATTAGTATGTTATGAAAATTTGAATAGATTTCATGTGTTAAATTTAACAATGTAGAATAAAACTATTTTGATATTGAAAGATTAGTTTCAATTCAATAATACACAATCAAATCCATCGATTAACTACAACATATAACGCTTAACATTAAAAATCAATAGGAACTGATACATTTCTATAAAAAAATTGATTATATCACACCATAATCAACTAATTATCAAAACTCAATCAACTAATTAATTACATTATACTAAACTAATCAATCGACAACTCTAAAACTCAACACACGCAAACCTATCAATCACATTCATCTATTAACCACAGAATGTATCGCTTAACATCGGTAATCAATAGGAACTGATACATTTATATTGAAAATTTGATTATGTTACTCTACAATCAACTATTCGATTATGTTATACTAAACCGATCAAACGACAACTCCAAAACTCAAAACATACAAACCCATCAATCACATCCATCTATTAACCCCAACATATATCGTTTAACATCGATAATCAATAGAAATCGATAAATTCATATTGAAAATTTGATTACGTCTCACTATGCCTCCCTCCTCTTATCAAAATTTTAAATTTACTTAACAAATTCTGAAAAAAAATTAAACTAGCCATTTTAACCAAATGATCCACAATAATAAGCAGAACTGAATTAGTCACTTCACAATTATTTAGCCAATAGAGTTGATCAAATTTCTTGTCTTAGATTTTTTTTTAATAGAATTTAAACAGTATCGCCTTTTTTTGGAAAATTATAGTGCAATATTGAAAAAAAATTTCAAAGATGCGTTGTTCAACAAAATAAATGTAACAAATATTAATTATTTGAGCATTGCCCCTCAAAAAAATTAAAATCCCCCCCCCCCTCACGTGCACGTAGAAACAATATATTAACCCCAACATATTACATACATCGCTTAATTTCAAAAATCAATAGAAACTAATACAATCATTCACATTGAAAATGTTATTATGACCCACTGCATTTTTTACACTTCAAATTCAAATTCAACATTTCATACTTCGAATTCAACTATAGGAAAGTATTATCCAGACCATCGTAATAGTAATTAATGAAAGTAATTACTATGAACTCTTATCGATGTGTTGAATCCGAAGTATAAACCATTGAATATGAAGCGTAAAAACTGTATAATCAACCACTCCAAAACCCAACACACCCAAACCCATCGATCCTCACGTCCTCGCCATAATTTTAAAAATTCCCACGTACCAATCGTTATACGCATCCACAAGGATGAGTATGAAAAACCACGTTTCGCAAAAGAGGAAGGAAAGAAACTTCGACATATTACGGAGTATGCGTACGCCACCAGCTCGGCCGGATGCGAGCGTGTCCTCAGCATCCTGTGAGACGGGTTCACACGCATCATCAGCTGTAAACCGCTACTTTGGCCAGTCGTTTAGTGTGCATGTGTATGTGTATGTATGTATGCATGTGTGTATGTGTGTGAAAATGTGATGCGAATGCTAAGAGTTAGCCATAGGGTCATTGGGATGCGGAGGATTCGCTGACAATTGAGCGTTGTGGATATTGTCGTTTAGATGATGGTGATTGTTTTGATTTTGTAATTGTTATACATATATTCATGATTAGTACGTCGATATAGGATATGATCGTCACGAATTCTTGAATGCATTGCATTGCAGGATATTTTTTGATATTGTCGAAGTTCGTGGTGAAAGTGAGTCCATCGATATAGGATATGTTTGTTATCAACATGTGAGTGTATTTCAGGATCTTTTTGATACAATCAGAAATTGGGGTTGAGCTCCATGGTGAACATGTTCATATTCATTTATTGACAGCATCATTTGTCGCTTAATTTCAGTTATTCATATTGATTTGTAATAGTTAAATATTCATGATTATAACATTGATATAGCATATTCGTATGTTTGTTATCAACATGTGAGTGTATTTCAGAATCTTTTTAATACAACCAGAAATTAGGGTTTAGCTCCATAGTAAAAATGAGCGTATCCATCTACTGACCATACCACTTGTCGCCTAATTTCGGTTATTCATCCGAAAATCATCGATAAAAAAAACTTTGAAACTCGATGATATCTAATACTGATGATCGTTCTTGTCTGGTGTTTTCAATGCTGTTAATTATATACGACTTGTTATAATCAGCGCTGACATTCGAGTAGATTGAACGTTAATAGAATAACAGTAAATTTATATCATTTCTTGGTCATAAAACGAGGCTTCGTATATCGTATTACGTTTCTGCTATAACAGTTTTAGTTTCCAACAGAACGATCTCCATATTAATCACACAATGACATTATATAAAAATACTCTTGGTTCATCAATGATCAAAATCTATTATTTTATATAACAAATATCTTATTGTTAAAAACATTTCAACATCCATCGACTAATCGGTAACTAAACCTAGCATAAACATACAAAATTACACCTTTCGAGTGTTACGGAACAGAAAAATACTCATGTTTCAATCCAAGTACGGCCGATCATCAATCTCGAAAGTGTCAAACCACTTCACCGAAGGCATTGCCGCTTTCGGAATGAAAATTTAGGCACCGCACGTTTCAAGGATTCGTAAGCCGATACTCTTTCGAATATTCGAAAAATTGCGGTTTCAAACAACGATAAAATCCAAATCCGCGATCAACAATAAAAGAAAAAAGATGCGTTTCATATATTTATGCATTCGCTTCGCGCCTTTTTCATTTCGAAAACGCCGACGGAGATGATTTGCATACACTGTAAAATTTTACACATTCCTCAGCTTATATGGCAGACGGACGCATAAAAAGTTTTACGTGATGTTTTGACGCTGATTTGTGAAGAATATAAAAAAGGCGATGGTTCATGTTGATTTACAATTAACTGTGTAATGGTCAAACGATTGTAAATTATTCGGAATCGAAGCGAAAGTGGCGCTTTAACATTCGGATATTCGAATGATTTACACGAACTTATGAATCACATTGACGTCCGTCAAAGCGAAGAATGCATCCTTCATCGGCTAGTTTTATTTTCAAATAATCTCCACGGGGTCACATCGGTCTAATTTGTGGGAAGGCATCCGAGGAATGCGCCCCCATTGTGTCCTGCAGCGACTTCTCACACTGAACGGAAGTTCGTTATCCGGCACGCTTCGATTGACACGCTAACAATATTTACAGGCTTTATAAAATGTCGGGCCGCTTCAGATTTGTACGAAGATTGCTGTGATAGTCGGCGGTTTCAGGTAAACGGTTGGATATCGAAGGCGTTGTTGAAGGAAGTTGTCTTGGCGATGGTCAGTGGTTCGGAATGTGATTTTTATGGGTTTGGATTTGGTTTTTGAAATGATGCAATGATGTTAGATTAAAATTTTAACGATTTTTATTATTTTGAAATTTTAGATTTCAACGGACGGTTAAGTGTGAAACCCAAAAGTAAAACGAAAGTTTTTTATATGTAAATTATTTGATTATTTGAAAAATGATTGGTTAAAGCTGTTCGTGATGATGATCAGTGCCTTGAAATAATTTTTATGAATTTGGATTTGTTTTTTGAAATTATAGAAAAACTTAGAATTGAAAATGTTACTAAAATTTTAACACTTTTCAATTTTTAGACATCAACGTACGGTTAAGTATGAAACCCATAAATAAAATGTATGTTTTTATAGAAATTGTTTGATTATAATTTTGTTAAATAATAATTTATTTAACTTTAAACTTTAATTTATTAATAAATTAAAGTTTGATCAATTGATCACACAATAAAAATTCATTATCAAATTATTTCATACCAAAAATTACAATTAGTCAAACTGCAACATGCAATAAACTCGTTAAAAAATCACTAGTTTCCAAGGACGATTCCAAAAACAAATTCATGAAAAAAACAATGAAATATTGCATAAAATCAAATTTTCACAACATCTATAAATTACTAATCGATAATTGATTTCGAATAAACTTATTCAACAAACATTAATTTCAACCGCGTCCTTCATATTTTATTTTCAACACTCACGTATGATTTCGTAACAATCCGATATTAAAAACATCACATAATTCAAATAGATACGCGATAAATCTTCGCAGTCATATATTACCCTGCAACTGCGCACATAATCGACCACATTTACGTCCGAATTGCATTAGCAGTGTCAAAAATGGAATTTGACGACCGATACCGAATCGCTGTTATTTTCGTAACATTTTTTTCTAATCGAGATATGCGTAATAAAGTACACCCACGACCGAAATACTTTCATCGCTAGCATACGAAATAAAATAAAATTAAAGTGCACAAAATGCCGGTGGCTTTTTGTCTGATTACTTCTGGGGATTGGTGAATCGATGATTTTGGAATTCGTGGAATTGTTAATGTTTGCGTTTTTTATTGTAATTAACTCGTTGTTATATGAAACAATGGAATTTGCTAGTGTTATCTTTGGGTCGGACGTCGGGTTGATTTGTTGTATGGATTCGCTTCTGGAATTCGGTTTTTGTTACGTTTTTTTTAATGTGATATTAAATTATTTTTCGTGTTAGATTAAAATTTTAGATAACCAAATATGTATGCTTAACACATATTGTTTCTAGTGAAAAAATTATGTATAAATTTTATCTAAAAAGGGGATTATATTTTTGGATTTTGAAAATAATTATTACTATATGTTTGGTTTATTATATAATCAGATGAATAAAGAATAGTCATGAATATTAACTATTTTGTGAGATTAAATAATAAATGGATATAAAATAACCCAATAAACCAGTCATCCGAAATCAATTGATTTCTCAATATTAATAAATCGTTATTGTTATAATAAACGAACTCCAAGTAATAAACTCATTAAATCTATAAATAATTTATTCATTACTCATTATAGAACAAAAGAAACAACACGTAAAAGATCTTAGCCGACTTGATTGAGGTCATTCGTTTTTTTTCCAACCGAATTTCAGTCAATTAACATTCGACGTAGTACCATTAAGCTCGCATACGCATTAACAGTTTAAACAAGCAAACCGACAACTCAATTTGACACACCTAATATTATTTTAAACGTTAACTAACCATCGGTTCCGTATTGATTGCATTGCATTTCGATAGATTTTCGGATAGTAAATAGTGCAATGGAGATCGTCAATATGTGAAACATCTTTGTGTCACATATAATTTTTTTTTATTAATTAATGCAATCGTTATATGTAACTAATATGTTTTTTTAAATCGTAGAAAGTATAAGTTATTTTTACTTTTCATTTTAAAGACGGTTATTTATGAAATGGAATATTTGCGTAGTTATTCTAGCATTTTTAGATTAACAAGTATAAAAAGTACCAAAAGATCCTTTTATTTCTAAATTCCAATCATCAATGTGGAAAATTTTCGATTGTGAAAACTCTGAACTTTCATAAATATGAAATACGGGTATGGTGCAAAATTTTTTTGCATCATATGTGAAAAATATAGTGAAATGGCGTATTGTTGTTGTTTTTCAAAATCAAACTCATTCAATATTCGAAATTTGAACATATTTTTCATTATTTTTCTTTCACATAATGAAACTTTAGCCTTATAAATAATAGAGCTTAAAACTAAAAAAAAATAGAGCTAACTTAACCATTGACATTTAATAGAACATGAAAAGGAACGGTTATAGAAACGAAGATAATGAAAAGGAATAAGTCTAAATTTTGATTAAAAAAAAACATCAAAAAAGCACCATCATAATATAATATATTGTTCGTATATGATGCAAAACTTTTTTGCGCAGTACGCGAACTATGCAATTTCGTAAACGATGTGCAAAATATGAACTAAGGATGTCAAATTTACTGAAAATTTCATTTACCTGTTACTCGGTATTTTTTTTTCTAATTATCGATTTACCGATAAATTAAATTTGGAAAAAAACCGTTTTATCAAAAAAAAACTTTCCCAAAGAAACAACAATATTATTTAAAAAAAACCGTACACTTACAAAAATCAACTTTTCCGAAAATTCCACAAAATATTTTCGAAAAAAAACATCACTTTTCAAAAAAAATCGAAACACAAAAGCTTTTTTTAAAATAAAGAAACTTTTTTTCAAATAAGCTTTTTATCGTTTAGCTTTTTTTGTAAATATTGGAAAATTACCGAACTGTTATTTAGGTCATTTATCGGTAAACCATTAAACCGATTCACCAGTAACGACATCCCTAATACAAACCTTTTCCAACCACAACTGCAGATTCTTCACCACGAAACCCAAAATACACACAAAAATAAACAAGAAAATTTATATTCGATCGATCTTTGACCGCCTATCAAATTTACTTACATACACTTGTCTTACGACGCGGCCAGTATGAGATTTCAGGTATTTCGGTCAATTCCGCCAACGCGTGCTTTTACCAGTTAATTGTAACGAATATTGTTAGTACGTAACCGGATCCGATCGGTCAGTCGAAGGTCCAATCGCTTATATAAGGTGTTCGGAAAGTGTGAGTGCAGTTTGAAAGCACTCACTCACTAAAGTGCACTCGCACTTTCCGAACACCTATACATTACGATTTGGAACGTTAACGCAATCAAGTTGTCGATCGGATTGGTGTTTTGCGTTTGAAAAGTTTGAATGCGGAAGTTTGGAAGTTTTCGGTGTGGAATTTCGATGTGATTTGTGAAGATTGGAAAAGTTTCGTTGGGTATTTTGTTTGTGGTGCTGTTAATTGTAAATTTGTGTGTTGATGATTTGTTTTTTTTGAATCATTAATATAATTTTGATCGCGGAATTTGTTTATATGCACTAATTTTTATGGTGTTCGTTTCTTAGAAAAGTTCTGGAATGATTTTTGTAGAACATTTTTGAGTTCCTTGACATATTATTAACATCAATAAATTAAAAAAACCTTCCTAATTTAATTGCAAAATAGCCAAATACTACAAAATACTATATCAAATGAATTATAAAGTTATTCTCATTTTATAATCAATATTTCGATTATAAAATACAAATGAATAAGGAGGAATATTCTTATGATTATATTTTGACTATAAAATCATTATAATTTATACATTTTAATTTGATCATGACGGAAAACGAATAAAAATCTGATTTGTTTAATATTCAATCTAATATACTTTACAATTCAAACATGTTTTACAAAAAACGTTCCAGAATTTTTTTCAGAAATAGTAACAACGTCAAAATTAGTGAATAAGTTTACAATTATATTCTTTTTAAAATGAGAATATCCTCTTTTGTGTAATTTTGAGAATTCGGTTTTTATAAATAAATTCCGCGATCAAAATTGTCACAGCGGTAAATATCATAGTATGATGGATGAATGCGTATTATAAATTTGACTTTGAAATAAATAAATAAATAAACAAAACTTTTTAGACAAATGATTGTACCTATAATATATCAGAAAATTTATACAATTAAAATAAAATTTACATGATACGATCGTTCACCTTTCAATAATCACAAAAGCGACATACAAAACTTCGAATCATCTAAAAATTTATATAAAAATTTCACCTTAACATACAATTAAATAATTAAAATTCAAAAACTCCACTCCAACGCAATTTCCACGACTTAAAACAATTCCCAAAAAAATCAACGCTCCAATAATTGCGTCAACTACTTTCTGATAACCAAATACATATATGTAACTTTCTGTTAACCAAATTTCACACAAAATTCCAAAGGCCAATCTCGATTCATATCGCTCATTCACCGAATCAACGATGATTTTTCCCTTTCGTTTCGCCACTCCTACGCCTGCTATTCATTCAGCGATTTTTAAATCCGATCTATAAATCTATATATAAAAAAACACGTCGATAAGAATCGCACGCAACGATGACGAGATGATTTTGACACGTTATAAAGTGATTAAAAAAAGCGCGCGTAAAAGCGCGGGCGGGTTTCGATTTGAACAATTTCGAATTCGACATATTATATGTTCGATTAGAGTTGTTTATAGTTCTGGTCGGACAATGCAATTTTTCCAAAATCGCATTCAAATCGGGACGTACGTTTTCGCAATAAATTCGCAGACTTCGCACACATATCAAGCTCAAACCGATACACGTTCAGTATAAATTTCGTTTTTTTTTTTATTCTGGGAACTATCGTTGAGTAATCGTTTCGTTATTGCGAAAGTGAGTTAAGTTTTAGTGTTTTATAATTTTTTTAAAAGTAACCGTCAAATTGTTATAATCATTCATTTTAGTTACATATCTCTATTTGATAATTGGTTTCCGTTTGCTTGTCTTTTTGTATAATAGTAACGCTCATAAAAAAACCGTTATTATTGTTATACGATAATCTTTGATATATCGGGCTTTTAATATTTCTTAAATTTCATGTTTTATTTTTAACAATTTTTCAAAACTAAATACGAGTAATTTTCGTCGCTGATTCAACGACAAATTGACGCACTTAATGTCGCCAAATAGAGCGACAGTAAATGTTACGAGTATTTCTATAATATGAAGATGAATCGAAATTAGCAATGCTGGAAAAAAGACAGACTTCATATAACTACTTATTTTTTGTTATCATTAGCGATTCTGAATTATGAATTATCGCCAAAATCAGCGACAACTTGTCGTCCACGATAAAGCATTCTAGTTCTGTGAACTTACTGGTAGTGAACTTTCGTGGAACCATGAAAAATTATATTCTACATCTACTTGTCACTATCATTAGCGATTTACAATAAACACTAAAATCAGCGACAACTTCTCTTTCATGACACAGCACTCTCTAAAAAAAAGACAGACGATATCTTGATCAATTATCAACGCCAAAATTAGCGACAATTTGTTGTCTATGAAAAATAATCCGTTGAGAGAAAAACAGACTACACCTACTTGTCGCTATTATTAGCGATTTCCAATAGTCGCCAAAATCAGCGACAACTTGTCATCCATGAAAATGGATCCTCTGGAAGAAAAATAAACTACACTTACTATCATTAATAAATTTACAATAGTCGGCAAAATCAATGACAAATTTTCGTACTACATCTACATGGCCCTAACATTAGCGATCATTGCCAAAATCAGCGACAATTTATCACCTATAAAAAGCTTCCTCTATCACATTTATTTCTAATGAAATTCGGGACTTAATCCACGTCCATTAGAAAATCTACATACACTAACAATTCGGATGACCTAACATCTCCCAAATACGGCATCTTGTACGCAACATTATTATGCATATAAAAGAAGCATTGCGCAACATTAACTTTAAAGTTTATCTAGCACTAAGCAAACGACGGAAATCCAAACATCGCGCCACAAACTACGAATATAGAAAGCTTTGAAGTTTCCCGTATCAATAATTTTGACGGTTTTTAAAAGCTTTTCGAAAATAGATGCAGCGCCGTTATGGCCGTTTTGCTCCATAATTCTTGGCGTTAATCGTTTTCATATGCTCATTAGATGTTGGCTTTTTTCTTCCAGGATCGACCCCTCTTCGATCTAAAAATGTTGTCGGCGTAAAATTATATCCTGCACCTTTCCATTTTTTTTTGAATATTGTAGTATAAATTGTGCGATTGAGTTTGAAAAGAAGCATATGTTTCATTGATTTTTTTTTTTAATATTTTGTCTGTGTTATACGTGATTTGTGAAATTGCTTAGTTCGCATACGATGCAAAAAAGTATTATGTACTTCGTATACGAACAATATAGTGAGATTTGAAATTTGAATTTATTTTCCATTGCCTTCCTTTCCAATTAACGAAACTTTAGTCTTGTAAATAACAATCAGAGTTAGAACTAAAAAAAAATTTACTTGATCATCAACGCTTCCAAGACCATGAAAAGGAAAGGGTGTAAAAAGAAAGAAGTCCAGATTTTGATTAAAAAAACATCATCCCATTATATAATATTATATACGCAAAACTTTTTTGTGCCATATGCGAACTAAGCAATTCCGCAAAGACGCATAACATCTCTATGTATGATAACTCTGATACTAAAATTTCCTTTTTTATTATTTTAACGGTCTCTTAATACTATTACAAATATTATTGATTGCCACAGTTGCATTATTATTTTTACAAAATTAGTGCAGTGAAAAATGCCATAAATGCACTTCATTATTAGATATTTTTAAAAATTCTACGGACTATTTATTGTTTGTTGGCTAAGCCAAAACTTAAAAATACAAAAAAGGAAGTATCCTTCACATAATAGAATAATTAGAATACAGATGTTATTCATTGGTTCGGAGAAAGGTGAAAAATATTTGACCATCCAAAAAGTGCATAAGAACTGATGCATCGACTTTATATAATTGAATATGACTTCTAGTATCATTAAAACTTCCTTATAATCAGAGCTTTAGACTATATAATAAATTTTAGACTATTTCGGTGAATTTTTCCAAATATTCAGTCCCGTTTACGCATTTTTGTGAAGATTTACACAAAATGCACAACACCGAGATCCATTAAGAGCGCGTGAAGTGCATCTCACGGATTCCGTTCTGGCGTTAACGGCTGCTGCACTAATTGATGCACCGAGAACAATAATTATGCTAATGCGAACATTGCACCAGACACTGTACATAAATATAAATATAAATACAATGTCGAGGAAGCTCGACTCGGTTCGTGATGTTGAGGATTATCCCGGATTTCGATCTTTGGAGTGTTAATGCTTCAGATATGTATATTTGATATAAAGGTGTCCCAAAATTCCCGCAAGAAGAAATTTCGATAGAAAATGAAAATAAAAAGAAAAGTCTTTAATTTTAGACAAAACTGCAAAACTTTCTACTTCCATTGTGTTAGAAAAATCAATCTTTATTTTCTACGTGATGAAAATTTGGACCTAGTTTAGAGGTATCATTATAAAATTCCAGAATTCTCTTAACCTCATTCTATTATAATACATTTTTTTATATGATAATCTATCGAAAACAAATTTTATAATCCAAGATAGCAATATTTAACGAGTTGAAAACAAAATAAAATGTATCCGAATTTTGAACTATGCAATTTGCGTTGGTTGAATTTTGTTTGAACTTCTAAGCAATTTCTGACCCAAAAAGCTTATCAATTAAAAAAAATTTGGCAACTATAAAAATTCTATATTTCTCTTGTTTAATTTGAAGTTTTAACATTAATCATATCTCAAAAAATATCAAAGTCATAATCGATCAAAGTATACATTGTTTTGGAACACCTGTAGTTAATGACATGAGAGTAGTTGTATCTTAACTTTACATTTGAAAAGATCAAATAATCAAAATTTCGATTAAAAAAAACATCACAAAATCAACCGAATATCCCCTTTTATCCGTTTCCAAAGCAACCGATACCACAAACCGAGATACGATCAGATTTCAAAAATTATCCAAACATTTTCCAAGATCGACTTCTCAGATAATATTCAAAAAATGAATTTTAATAACTAGTTAAATCCTACACATTAACAAGTGTTAAAGGTCGATCGCAAAAAACCCATTAGTGCCCAATTATCGTCGGGTCCATTGTTTTCAGTGCACGTAAAAAAAATCGGTAATGCAATTACAGCACTTACAAATCGGTCAAGATATTGCTACACTCGGGTAATTATTTTATAAAGTCTATTGTCTTGACACGTTGCACAATTTCGTGTATGAATCCGCATTGTTTATTGCAACTTTTTTCGCTGAAGGGGTCCGGATGGTAAAATGTAAATTTTGTAGAACAATGTTTTAATCGCAGCTGTAATTTATACAAATGGAGACGTTCTTCTGCTTCCTGTTTGTGGTTGAAAAAAGAAGACATAGGAAGACTGCGTAACACGTGAAGAATGCCAGAAGTGCTCGAACAGTTAATTTATAAAGCCGTTTAGATATTCGATTGATTTTAGTTTAGTGCTGTGGTTAATAAAGTGGCGTGGGATGCGACAGTGTTTTAGAAGTTAGATGCAAATTAATTTCTTGACGCGTGGCAATGTTTTTTTTTTTAGTAAATTTATTAAACGTGATGTTGAAATCGTCATCATTCCACTGTGATCAATTTGAAATTGGACAAGAGTTTTTTTTCAGAGATAATAGATATTGTAGATAATTTTTTTTAGTTTTCTATTGAGTCAATCTTTATGATTTGAATTGCAAAAAATCTTTGTGCAGGGTGCATTTGTTTATGTTTTATAAACGATTTTGTTAACGCGCATTTTTAAACACTGATTTTTTTAACCTTATGTTTAATACCCAGGTAAACTCCGACCCGCGGGTTAGTATTGTTTTTATATAAAAAATTAGAATCAATTTAGAAATTCTCATTCTCAAAAAAGGCAGTAGATATATTTTTTTTAATTTATTGTAAAACTATAGTTACAAAAGCGTTTTTCGGGTCTCGATTTTGATTCAAGCAAAAAAATTCCATATTTCAAAATCCATTTAATTGCACAATTGAGGAGCTTCTGTCAAACTCAATTGAAAGTGATTGTTCTCCAAAATTATATTAAGTATGTATCTTAGAAAATTTTACGTATTTATCGATAGTATAAATTTAATCAATAAAAAAACGAAAAAAAAAATTCTTGCGGTGCTATTTATTGGTACCTTCGTGATATTACCTGCATATAAAAATATTTAGAATTAGAATTTTCAAATAACCATTTTGAGATCAATTACTTTCAACTTTTTAAAATTTTGAACCTGTTTTTTGTTACTCATTGAGTAAAATTATCCATATTAATATTTTAGATTTTGCTATCCGTCCCGCCAAGTCTCAAATTTTTACGATCTGGCCCTTTCCAAAAGAAAGTTTGCCAACCCCTGCATCTACACAAAGATTATTTGCACTCTAATTGTAAGTCTCGAGGATTGGTTTAAAAGAAAACTGAAAAAAATGATCACGGATTCGAAGAAATCAGCATTTAATTTCATTTTGACATGAATTGTCATTTTTTTAGGATTTTCGTAAGTCATCACACTAAAAACGACAAACTCTAAAAAAAATGCATCTTAACATTTCAATCCATCATTACTTTTAACCAACAATTTGAGTTACGATTCTTTATTACTTTTCAAAGACCTTTTATTCTTTTTAACTGATCACTTCTGCATTTTTCACTCGCTTATCAAACAGACCCAATTCAACAGTACGCGATTACAACCCTAACTCAACAGCACAGTCCATCCATTGACCATACAGCGCATCACTCAACTCACAACCAATTATATGATCACCACAATCGAAAAAACACTCAAAACTCGACACCAAAAAGCACTAACAATTAGCGCACCTGTCAAAGGCCACCGGCCGCATACCCGAGAAGGTCGCCGTCGAAAAAGCGCGCCAACATTCAAATTTCCGAAGCGAAAAAAGGAATGAGCGAAAAGCGCGCGTCGGCCATCTGCCGGTCGCATTCCTTTCCGCCAGGTGACCTCTTCTTGGTGGAAATGGTACTTAACCGTCCACCTGTGACGGCCGCATCTTACCCGAGACAAAAGGACATTTGTAAAAAATCGAAATATTAAAACGGAGCGGTGGAAAAGTATCGGTTTCGATCGTTTCGAGGCATGGCCGCATCCGGTGCTTTTAACGCGATTTGAATCTTGGCGGTTAATTGAGGAGATAGATTTTCGATTTTATATTTCCTTCGGTGTTTTGAGATTTTTTTTGTATGAAAATATAATGGAGTTACTTGAGTTTAAAATTCAAATGCTTCGGAACTAATTTCAATGTAGAGGAAACTTGAGTAATTCGGTGATGTTAAGTGTTCATTATCATTATTTTATATTGTAATATAAAATATCTAAAAAAAATTACAATCATAAACCATCTACATTATTTTTCATTGAACTATTATTTAGATGTTGTACATCTGTATCAATTTTGTGTGATTTCTCAATTCTCAAATGATCAAATCTAATAGTCTAATTCTGTGATACTACTGTCAATTCAACTTCTTAATGCAATCGTATTCATTCTTTAGATACTTTAATAGAAAAATACTATAAAATTTTGTATATAACTCTATTCTATCTACTGGTATTAAAAAATATTTTTTTATACAAATCGAAAGCCTTGTTTTTATTTGCTTGAATTATGCGTGTTTTTTGCACAATGAAAAAATCTAAAACTGTCGCAAAACATGTGTATATTAACATCACACGTGGACAGTTATCACTAAATTATATCAGTATGAATTCGCGAATCTACTGGCAAGCTTCGAAAATATTATATGTTAGTATTATTAAAAAAAATTGACTTTGATTGAACTATCGTGGATTTATCCGAGTTTCCCCTATTGATAACTGATTTTCGTCTATCTGTGGAAATACTTAACAACGAATTTTATTACTATGCTAATTTTTGATACGATGAAAGTAAATTGATAATATTTTGGACTATATGTTATAAATTTTAGACTCAACAGAATACTATTATAGTATGTCTATGATTGAAATTGATTTCTCAAAATTAAAAAATAATAACACTTATTTATATATCTATTTAGAAATAGAAAATAAGTAAGTTTTCTATAAATCTTCTAAAAACATCTGAAATGACATACACAATTGAATTAAATAATTTTCAAGGAAATTTTTTAGAAAACTACGAAATTATCATAGAAAATAAAACTAATAACCGACCATAAACACAAACTGCCCAAAATTACGAAAATTCATCCAAAATTATTAAGCAGAACTAAAATATTTTCAATTTGCAGCACACTCAGTTTCCACTGATTAACTTTAATTGCCCCAAAACGCTTTTTTTTAGTACATAAATAATTTATTTACGATATTTTTCTTAATAAGCAAAGCGTGCTTGCAATAATCAAGAGGATTTGTAGAGAAGAGTAAAGATTTGTGCCGACAGACGGGTGTTTTGGTTTTTAATGTTAATTTTTAATGTTGCTGGTCGATGGGGCAGCTGCAAAGGCAGCTGCCGAACAAGGGTGTAGTCATAGTCTCTTACGATTTGCAAAAAATGTTAAAATTGGCAAATTGTGGATACGAATTGGCGGTTTTGCGTTTGAGTGGAAAATGGCAGAAGTGTGAATTAAACAAATATCCACATGTTCGCGTTTTCCATGAAAAACTCAAAGAACTTGCGTTTTTTGTGAAATTTAAACAACATTTGACATCCGTATCAAAATTTTTTTTTTCAAATTGCGAATCCTCGGCTCTTATTTTATAGAATGAACTTTCTTATTATGTATTTACAAAGCCGAATCTTGCGTTTGTAGTCTCAAAGTCCTTTTTATCAAATTGTGACATTGGTGACAGCAAAGTGAGTTTTTCCCACCCTTCCATAGGTATATAGTAAGACATGTCAACTGTCACATTTGACAGATGACATTAAACATTTAACTTTTTAATAATAGCAACAAGGATATACAACATACCAACAGATGACGTTAAATTATTGAAAAAAAAAACAAGATTTTTAGTGTTTTTCATAGAAAATTCAATTACATATACGTTGCGTAACATATGTACAATAGCTCAAAACTTCAAAATCCAAATGTGTTCAAAACTAATTGAAAAACAAAAATTGATTGGAAGGCTTCTGAAATTATTATAACATATTCAGAAGTCGAAACAGAATGTTATTCAATCATAGAAGTAAATGAATATTTTTTATCGAAATATTAATTAATATTTTTTCTTCATATAAGAATCTAATAAGTTTTATAATTATTTAAAAAAAAAAAACTAAATCCAAAGGTTTTCTCAAGATAGTTGAATATTTTTGAGATTGCACCCCTGTTAGTGGGACAGGTGGCACGCGTCCCGCACGTGTCGGTCCAGCAAGGCGCCGCCTATATTTACTACCACTTTTAAATACATCTTTTTATTTCCAATCTCGAAAGCATCGATATCCTCGCTAGAACTTTCTAACTGACCAGTGATCCTCAAACCATTGCAATTTTTTTAAATAGATCATGTACGAATTCGATCGTATTAGAATCATAGAAAGTTTGACAGTTGGTATGTAATCTCAACCTTTTAATTTTTATTTCAATCAAAAAGTTTTAGAATATGTATGAGTGTATTGTTTATATTTTCAAGACTTAATTTATGTTTTATCAAAAAATGATATAAATTTTCACAATAAAATTGGGTTCAGACTGATGAAAATATGACACTTAAATATGTATATGATAGTTGATTATACTACAGTTGAACACAACGACACTTGAAAGCAGTAATAATTGAGCACAATTCGCAAAAAAATAATTATTTTTTAAATATGCAGGTAGTGATATAAAACATTTCGTAGTAAAAAAATATCATAAATAGCTATTATTTCATGAACTTAAAACAATATTTATGTATGTATGTATGTATGTATATGACTAAATTTAAATTATTGTTACTAAACAAAATACAATAATGATACAAATAATAACATCAGAAGTTCTTTTAAAAATGTGCTGATAGTATACGTATAGTCATTTCAAATTTTTTTGAGGATTGTGTTCAATTGTTACTGTATTTAACAAGTGTCATTACGTTCACTTGTTGGTGTGTTCATTTGTCGCTGTGTTCATATGTCGCTATGTTCATCTTTTGCTGTGTTCATCTATTGTTGTGTTCAACTGTCTTGTGTTCGACTATCATGCATTCAAGTATCGTATATTCAACCGTTACTTTATTTATTTGTTGCTGGGTTCATTTGCCATTGTGTTCATTTGTCGCTATGTTTATCTACCGCTGTGTTCATCTGTCGCTGTATTTAACTGTCACTGATCAATTCAATTATCGTGTACTCAAATGTCACGTGTTCAACTATCATGTAATTAATTTCATGTATTTAAGTATCATATGTTCAAATGATATGCGTTCATCTGTCATAGAACCTAAAAATTGAATTTTCTTTCTTTAATATCATACTTATTTGAAAAAAAAATAACGATCTTTCGAAAATATAATTTTCAATACGATTTGAGATACCATATGATGTGTTGTCGAGTGCAGGCCGAGCATGCACACATGACGTAAATAAAATTCAATGGATGACGATCTATTTTCGAAAACTACAACACAGCGAACACACCGACAACCTTTCCTTTATTTTCCACCACGAAACGCCGAACTAGAAACGTAAAAATGCATACATACATTCTTTTAATTTCATCGCATATCAAAACGTCGTCTCCGTTGAACGAAAGCGAAAGCGTTCGAAAAGCGCGCCAAATCCAATTTGATTAATGCTATCTGGATCGTGTGTTGAAGTGAAATTTTTTCGTTGGTCACTCATCCGTCGATTTGCGCATATTATTTTACACTTTCGTGATTTTCGAGATTCACTTTCGTAGAGTTTGCAAATTTATCGAGGACAAGTTGAAAATTTCGATAATTAAATTATATTATTTGGCGTAATTGTGTAATTTCGTGATGGCGTCGAGTTTCGTTGAGGAAAATTTGCAAACAATCGACTCGATAAAAAAAATGGTAGTCAAAATTTGCGTTGATGCAAATTTGTTTTTTTTTGCCGCATAATAATACCGGTACAGTTCAGGTGGACAACGGTCAACTTGACAACGGTCGGGTGGCCGACCGCAGCTCACCGACGGTCAGGCGGACAACGGTCAGGTGGACAACGGTCAACTTGACAACGGTCGGGTTGACAACGGTCAGGTCGACAACGATTTATTTAAAATAACGATATAAATAACGTCATAAATATATATTCAAACGACGAAATACAATTGCAAACGTATGTTTTTTATTTGCAAGTTACGTGCATTCCAATGAGAATATTAACCGCGACGAAGAAATATCGATGTACGGATATAATGACCAACGAACGTTCTTTTGCGAACTTTTACACGTTAATTACTCTGTACCTAGTAGTATCTTCATTTATTTATGATTCCTTTGGACATATCCAAATTCCATAATGGAAAAGTATATATTGTACAACAGAATCGTTTAATTAGATCGTTTTGAACCTCGAGCAATTTTCTATTAGAATCCATCGCCTTGCTATGAATACATTTTTTTTTAATTTTATTATAACGAAAGGGATGTTATACTATCTCAAATTAACATGCTAGTCATCTAATTAGCGAACTAACTTGTATATCTGTCCATAATCATAGATAATTACTACATAATTTCAAAACACCTACATCATTTCAACTACCATACTTTATAAATGACATATAATAATTTAATAACGACGAACGTAATGAACAAAGTAAAGTAGAATAAATAGAATTTGAAAAAACTACTTTGTAAATCTGACTAAAATTAGAGAAAATAATTACCTTATAATTTTAAATCGACTTTTAACAACCAAAATACTCTGTATCTAGCATGCCGTGAATTGGGTGATGAGGAATGTGTAGGTAAAGTATAATTATATCTTAAATCAATTCAATTAAAATTAATCACACGATGGTCTCTTATTGTACCTCTAATTTCGATCTATTCAAGTATCGTTTTAGCTAATAATTCCTGTTCTCGAAACAAACCGCCCGGCACATTTTTTTTTTGGTGGTCACCTCTTATATTATCCTTAAATTAATAAAAAAAAATTCGTGGCAGTAGCTTCTTCATTGTAGATTCGAGAATGAATTTAAACTAACATTTGGATCATTTGAACTATGAATCATGTTCTTAACTGGGGATGATCTAAGTCTTTTCCTTATTGACTAACATCATATGGTATATTTTTTAAATATGTGGATGTATGGATATAATTAAATACACAATACTTCTTATAGTTATTTAAAATGTCGAATAATCATTTTCATAGCGATTTGCGTAAAAGTATTGTGAATAACAACGTTTATATTTTAAATTAATTAAAACCAAATGAAAATACTTAAACTCTATATTATAATATTGCATATTTAGTACTATTTAAAATTGATTAACATAGTCGTATAAGTAAGTGGTCGTTCGATATAAATTAAACTCACTTTATAATGTGGACATAAGCATTTTTGCTATAAGCATATGAAAACTTTTATTTCATATTTATATATATTTATCTTGTTTTCTCTGATATGATTCAGAATCGTAGCAATAGCCAGTTACAGCACAATATTAAAAAAATGACAAAAGACATTAAGGAAATTTAAATAAAATGCTTAATTAATTAATTAATTAATTAACCCTTTGCGCTCGAGCGTTTTTGGCGATAGGTGGCGTCAGGAACTCGAGAGAAATTTGAGATTTTCATAAAAATGTCGATTTTTTTTCGTTCTTCTTTAGTTTCGAAAATCGCGATAGTTGATGTTACAACCGCTAAATTTTTAGAATTGATTAAAAAATACACGGACATCAATTTCTATAACTTATTTTTTTAAATTTTATCCAGTGGTTCTCAATATTTAAAATTTGCGAAAAGTACTTTTCATGAATCTTTCTATAAATCGAAATTCAGTTACATGATAATTTCTAAACATACAGCAAGTTTATACTTCATAAAATTGTGGACCACATGAATTATATCTCAGATCTTTGACATCAAGAAAAATAATAAAAAAAATGATCACAAAAATTAGAGATCTGAAATTTCGTTTAAAAAAATTATAAAAAGTGTTATAACTTTATAACCGATTGTTATTTTTTTAAGAAATTTGCAGGAAATATGTAAAATAGTTTATTGTTTAATAATTGTAAAACTTTTGATAAAATCTATAAGTGGTTCTTAAAATTTTTGCTCTTATACATAAAAAATAAATTTTGAAAGTGGAAATAGCTTGTTGTTGGCAGTAAATTAGTAAGATCATTTAAGGACAGGGATAAATTGGGGTATGGGAATAAATTTTAGAAGAGATATTGAGGTAGAGATGGATTTTGGAATAGTTTCAGGGTAATTTAAGAACGGGTATAGGAATGTATTAATTCAAAACCAAACAGGAGTTTTATCTCTAAACTAGTGAGTATTACAAATAATTTCTATCATCCCTTTGTACAGTAAACTTTCGTGACTTAGTTTGCAAAAAAAATGTTTATGCAGGGTGCACGTGTGATAATTCTATAATTGAACGTGACAATGCGTATTTTCAATCTGTGCGATCGTGAAACGAATGACGCTCGAACACCGAATTCCATTTGAAAATTTAAAAAAAAGCAGAATTTTGGATTTTATAGTGCTTAAATTTCAAATTATATCCATCGTTTCATATTTATATGCATTTGGAATTTTTTTTTTCGCAATAAAATCGTGCATTTTTTTCAACGATCGGGAAACGAATTTGACTGCAACAACATGATGCATGCTCGGATCGTTGTTTTGAACTGAAAACTGCTTCAAATGATTTTCTAATCTTATTAAAATCTGTTACTATTAGAATAATGATTTAATAATGATTTAGAAATCATTTCAATAAATGCCAAGTTCCACAAATTGTGCCTTTGAGCTTTGTAGTGATTTGAAACATTCGAAACCAGAATTTTGCTTTTTTTTTTTCGTTCTCAATTGAGATTGGACTATTTTTTTTTTATCTCGAATATTATTTGAAACATTAGTTACGATTCATAATTTATAATCTGGCAATTTTTTTCTGAAATTTCATGCCTTTTTTTTATTTTTTCAATTCGAAGAAAAAAAATAGGTGAATGCGTGCCGTTAGGTTAAAAAATAAGCATTAACAAAATCATTTTAACAGCAAACTGAAAAACAAAAAAACCTGTAATATCTACTATACTAAAAAAATTAAACTCTTGTTCGGTATTAAATTGATGAAAGTGGTATTTCAGGAAAGGTTATGGGTAGTTTGAGGATGAACGTGATTTTCAAATGTGAGAATTTATACTACATGTGTTTTATATTTAAAACTATTTTTTTGTGTAAAATTGTTAGTATGTTATTGAAAACATCATCATTATAATATATAATGAAGAAGGTATATTATATTTTAACATAAAAAAACTTATATCAACAACTAAAGTAATTAGTTAATTAATTAATTTGTTATTTTTATCAACATTTTACGATCGAACTCAATAAGTCATTCTGTTTACGAATAAAAAAAATCTGAAAATTTTTTGAGGTCTCACGTTAGGACTGCACAGTGCAAACTAACAACTATAAAAACCGAATTATCTTCAAAACGCTTACCCTTACAAATAAAATCTATTTTATTTTTTTTGTGGAAATTATTTTAAGCTACAAATTCAATAATAAACATTTTTCTGTAAAAGTGAAAATTAACGAGATATTTACAATAAACCGTTTTCGATTACCTTTGAAACGACGTAAAATTTTATTTTGCACTCAAATCGATATGAACTTTTGATATTTTGTTAAGAACTACAATATCAAACTATATGCCAAAATTCAAGACTTCATCGACTTTCTGTGAAGCGCAATATTTTATTTCCGGGACTATGAAGTCATGGATGACAACGCCAAATTGTAATGTTTGCGCGAGTTTCAATAAAACCTTTGTAAATATTATAATTATCAAAATACTTTAAAAATTCATCGAGGAATATAATGAGAGGGATTTTTAGGTTATAAAGCGTAAAACAAAAAAAAACTCAATTCTTTAAACGGTTCTTGGAAATACATAAATAAGATAGAATTATCAACTTTTTTTGTTAAAATCCATGAAAAATGGATTCGTGTTTTATTCGTGTTTTTAACTTCATAGCTGTATAAAATTTCATTTTATACAGCTATGAAGTTAAACAAGTAATATAAGTAATTATATTTATCTACCACTACCCCATGCGCTTCTAAATTTGGTTCAAAATTGTGTCGAAAAATACGAAATCTAAATTGCGTGTTTTTGTGTCATAATATTCGTATATTATTGAAAATGTGGCATCAAATTGAAGAATATATATCCTATTTTATAATTCATTAACAATACAACGTTTACTTGATTTGTATAAAAATAATTTGATCAAAAACAAAAATATGAGCTTGGGCGCCGTACTGCGCCCGGCCGATCAAGCTGAGAGTTTTTTTTGGGCGCGTGTGATGCGCCCGTCGATGGGAAAGAGTTAATATACAGTCATTTATTTAATATGATAAAATATCAAATGAAACATGAAAATACTAAAACTCTGTATCACAATACACAACATGTATACACAATATTTATGGTTTACACGTTATTTATGGTTTAATTTTATGGGTTCTGAGATAACGAATGATCGGAAATGAACAATAGAAAGAAGGGAAGAAAGGTCCAGTTACGATTTTTTTTTGTAACAAGGAAATCTTCCTGGAATGCATGTACGAGTATATTTTTTTTTCGAATTTCGTCAATATATTTACAGCGTACATATTTTTTAGCTTTTATTTTTTTCAATGCCTTTGAAACATTAAAAAAAGCGTTCACCAATTAAACCGTTCATTGCAAAATCGATTTACTCCATAAAACAAAAAAAAAGAGAAATGCGATGAAACATACATGTTTTAATTATAAACGTTGTTATTCACAATACTTTTACGCAAATCGCTATGAAAAAAATGATTATTCGACATTTTAAATAACTATAAGAAGTATTGTGTATTTAATTATATCCATACATCCACATATTTAAAAAAATATACCATATGATGTTAGTCAATAAGGAAAAGACTTAGATCATCCCCGGTTAAGACATGATTCATAGTTCAAATGATCCAAATGTTAGTTTAAATTCATTCTCGAATCTACAATGAAGAAGCTACTGCCACGAATTTTTTTTTATTAATTTAAGGATAATATAAGAGGTGACCCGCAAAAAAAATGTGCCGGGCGGTTTGTTTCGAGAACAGGAATTATTAGCTAAAACGATACTTGAATAGATCGAAATTAGAGGTACAATAAGAGACCATCGTGTGATTAATTTTAATTGAATTGATTTAAGATATAATTATACTTTACCTACACATTCCTCATCACCCAATTCACGGCATGCTAGATACAGAGTATTTTGGTTGTTAAAAGTCGATTTAAAAAAATTATAAGGTAATTATTTTCTCTAATTTTAGTCAGATTTACAAAGTAGTTTTTTCAAATTCTATTTATTCTACTTTTACTTTGTTCGTACGTTCGTCGTTATTAAATTATTATATGTCATTTATAAAGTATGGTAGTTGAAATGATGTAGGTGTTTTGAAATTATGTAGTAATTATCTATGATTATGGACAGATATACAAGTTAGTTCGCTAATTAGATGACTAGCATGTTAATTTGAGATGAGTATAACATCCCTTTCGTTATAATAAAATTAAGAAAAAAATGTATTCATAGCAAGGCGATGGATTCTAATAGAAAATTGCTCGAGGTTCAAAACGATCTAATTAAACGATTCTGTTGTACAATATATACTTTTCCATTATGGAATTTGGATATGTCCAAAGGAATCATAAATAAATGAAGATACTACTAGGTACAGAGTAATTAACGTGTAAAAGTTCGCAAAAGAACGTTCGTTGGTCATTATATCCGTACATCGATATTTCTTCGTCGCGGTTAATATTCTCATTGGAATGCACGTAACTTGCAAATAAAAACATACGTTTGCAATTGTATTTCGTCGTTTGAATATATATTTATGACGTTATTTATATCGTTATTTTAAATAAATCGTTGTCGACCTGACCGTTGTCAACCCGACCGTTGTCAAGTTGACCGTTGTCCACCTGACCGGTGTCCGCCTGACCGTCGGTGAGCTGCGGTCGGCCACCCGACCGTTGTCAAGTTGACCGTTGTCCACCTGACGTGTTTCGTAATAATACGTACGTTTGATTTATGCACCAGTTTTACTTTTTTTGAAGCATCATGTTTATTTTTAGAAGAAAATCATGATTTCGCATAAAATAATCCAGCAATTATTATAATAAGATTTACGTACATGAGTTTGATTCTAAAATTACTTGAATATTAAAATTTTCAAATTACACCAACATTTTTTTTACAACATAAAAAATGTATTAAGCTCCAAACAATTAATTTAATTATTACAATACAATTTTTACATTCCAAATTTAATCTTTAATCTTCAATCATCACAAATTTATTTTCTTCATTTTTTAATTTTTTTTTATGATTTTATGAAAAATATAAAAGAAATGTTAAGTATATATGTATTCATAAAATTTACTTTTAGATTGATTTATTAAAAAAATAATTAATTATATATGTTATAGTCCGAGAGTATAGGCCCGCCGGCCGTCCGCATAAGTTCATACAAATCTTCATTTTTATTGAGCTTTATGTACAACGATTTAAGGCTCATGTGCTTACGACGTTTTGGTTTTCGGACGTCGTGTCGGTGAGCATATAGATGTATTGGTGTACAATTTTGACAGTTGTTACGCGTTGAGATAGTAATACTTGCTTCTTTTGTTCCTGACAGTTTTTCATTATTGAAACATTGACTACGTTGTTTCTGGCGTTTTTCATTATCATTAGTAATTTTACACGTGATTTCATCGATCATGAAATGTCAAAGTGTGAACGCAAACCAAACGTCCAATGTTGTTCCAGGCGTGCGTTTTAAAAGCTGCTTATTCCAGAACGTCACATAAACGCGTAACTACGGATCGGAATATGAGCGTTAAATCCTATGTTATAAAGCGTAATTCCGCATAAAGCTTATTTCTTGCTCGATTCGAATGATCAAACGGCCGGACTGTACGCACGGACTATAACATATACATAAAAATAGTAAAAATCACCAAATGAGATTATCAAAGTCAAATTGAAGAAGAGATTGTATTTCATTGATTTTTATGAAATCGACCTTAATAATACTTATTAATGGTTGAATTTGATTGGTAAAGGTTGAATTTGAAGTTTTAAAAGGTTGAATTAGAAGTGTAAAAACTGTACTGTATTGTAGGTACTGTACTGTACTGTAATTGCTCAATCGTAAAAATATCAACATTTTTCTTAAAAAATCTTCTTAAAATATATTATAAATCGATCTATAAGTTGCAGAACATGTATAATATTATATTTGACTCAACCCAATCTATCCTAATCCAACCCGAAACTTTAAAAAAAAATCAAATTTCCGAAAAAAAACTAACCCAACTCCCAATTATGTGTATTTATGATCCAAATATACATGGACTGAAATACACCTGGACCATACAAAAACCGCGTTCACAAACAAATTAAAACTTCACATAAAAAACACATTGTAGACACTTTTGACACTTCAGCATCATGATTGATGAACGCGGAGACCAGACCCTCACCTCAGAACGAAACCGAATCCGTTTTCATGTCGAAAAGCGCATTTCGGGAGTAATAGGGTGCAGGTGCATACAACTGCATACATATAAATCCAGGGCGCTAATTAGCCTCGTGGGAGGCTGATGCTGGAGCCGGAGACCAGCACCAGAACTGTCTCGCCACACGTCAAATAACCCCTCGAGAAGTTGATCGCTTACAGAGCTGGTTGTATGTCAGATGCTTGTCACGTTTGTAAACAATATAAATTGTCGTTTGTTTCGAAGTTGAACGGTATGTGGTGTGGGCGGTGTGTGGATTTTTTGTATGAAAGTGTTTGAGAATTCTTGAAATTAAAAGTAAAGGGTATTGAACGTATGATGAGTGAAAGTGTTTGAATTTTTGATGAATACTAGCGGTAGTACCCGGCGTTGCCTAGGTTTATTTGGATTTTTTTAGTTGTTTTTTTTTCTGAAAAGTCATGATAACAGATAAATGTAAACTGATAAAGCGAAACCAATCAAATTTTTTTATCTTAAAATAGCATCAGATCGAGTTATACAATGTTTTCAATGATGCGGATAGGTTGACCATACGTTCCGTTTTCACCGGGACAGTCCCGTTTTCGTCATGTCTTGCGTTCGTCCCGTCGTTTTCGTAAAATTGTTTGATTTGTCCCGGTGGGCAAATATATTTTATCAGCAGTGTATTTTCTTAACGATAACGATTCTTAATGATTCTTAACTTAAAAACGAAGTAAGATAATTTCCCTTTGATGAGGACAAAGGTGGGTAGGATTTTTGAAGAAGACAAAGTTTTCAAAAGAAGGACAAAGAACGTTTGATCAGGCTAATTTATATCATGACCAAAATTAGATTTTGAGGAGGACAAAGTAAAAAAATTCCCTTGAAGAGGACAAAGATAGACGAAATATGTAAAGAAAACGAAGTTTCCAAAAAAATGACAATTCTTCCCAAAATAAGTATGATCACAATAACTTACATCAAAACCAAAATAAAATCATGTAAATCATTAACCTTATAATCAATTCCAAAATTAGACTTTGAAAATCCTTCAACACACTCAAATTCAATCACACAACACGTCACCGATCATTTTTCGATAACAAAAAAACCGAAATTCCACCGCGACAAAAGCCATAATCGTAAAGTCGCATTTAACACGTGTGAAACGAGCATCGGTGCATTTTTATTGACGCCTTTCATAAAAGCAAATATAACATTATACATCGTTGATCTAAATTTTGCCAAGACCAAAAAGGGGTGCGCACACGTGTGCAACCAGGTGGTCAAGAAAGCTTAGCGTCACTTTTATATGTGTACATAATTCTCTTTGTTGGTCCGTATAATAAGTTCTATATAAAGCGTTGAATCAATATGGATAAGATGTGCAATGCGCATTCTTCGTTATGTTTATTTTTGTGATAGTTTATTTCTCGGAATGAAAATTGTGCGTGGCTATTTTAATATTGAATAATAAACTGTGATTCTCATCAGGATTTTTTGAATGTGACTAATTAGTAGTTGTTGATCATCAGTTTTTCTCTAATGTACTGTTACGTTTCATTTCTAGGTCTACTTTTAGATTTTTCATTTGAATCTCATCCATATTTCCATCTTTCATGTCACTCAAATACACTAGTAGTAGTTTAAAAACAAATTGAAAAATTCCACTAAATTACGTTTATATAAAAATATCTATTAATTTCTCATTGATTCGCAAATTAATATAACGATTTGAAAATTACACTAGCATTAATTTAATTATGTAAAAAAATATATATTATTTGGAATATTAGGTTAATTTAATTTGATAAAAATCGCAATATAGAGGAAACTCGGTTAAATGCGTGATATGAATAATTTAAATTGAAATTACTGAAATTATTGAAATATTAAATTGTATCACGAAATTAGACATATCAAATTTGATCATTTGAGGAAATATCACACAAAATTAGTAAATAACATATGTACAACATCTGGGGTCACTACGCTATCACCTCACACCATGACAATATAGCGACACCTATAAAATATTTTCGAGCTGAATACCTGATTGAATAAGATACGTTCAGTAAAAAATCCTTCTCTGCCTAAACACGCATTTAGTAATAAACACGTTCAGACTTTTGACTGACAATGAGACATGCGGCATTAAATAAGTGCGTTTAGTTTTCCCTGACTGGGAAATGCGGCCTTTGGCCCAACCCCGCGTTCAGTTTTTCTATAAGAAAAGTGGAAGTAAACACGTCTAGATGTCGATATATTGACATGGTGCAGGGTGATAGTGTAGTTTATCTCAATATCTAAATGACAATTCAACAAAAACATAATTTAGAGGCTTTATGACAGTAAATTTTTTCTCAATCATATTAGAATAAAAAATTATGGCAACGGAATTACCCAAGTTTCCCCCAATTCAAACAATATTTGACGAATGAGTATCCTCAAAAGTAAACACATTTTTATTGCAATTTCCAAACAATGACGAATCGACACAGCATCCAAACATTCCACTTCGCATTTCAACCATCACTCACGATCGCATCGACCGATTTCATTCGAGCGATAACGCCGCGCTCTCCACTACGCACAACACCATAAAACTACCGAAAGAAGCCAATAAAAGTCCACGGGGCCATAAAATGTGAAGGCACTTACCCGTCTAATGACACGTACAGAGGCAAAGTGGCCATCCCCGGCTCCTCCTGGGCACAATCATCGACACATCACGAGAACTGTTCACAAGGGCCGCGTAGAAGCAGAGTTACGAAACGTCAACGGGTCGTAGGTAGGGCCGGTGCTTTGGAATTTTATTGTTTTCGTCGAAATTTTCGTACCACTTCGGATGACAGACGGCGGATGTGGAGTCGATGGTGTTGTGGTGTTTATGGCGGTGGGTTTTCGATGGTTTGGTTGGTTCAGCTGGAAAAATATGGATTTTTTTGGTGATTTTGTATTAGTGGCGAAAAAGTGGCTTATTCATACGCATACTAACTGTCAGATTTTGATTTTTGGTGAAATTATAAAGCGCAATTACACTATATCAAAATATTTTACACTCATAATGACAATTTAGTACATACTTTCATGTTGGTGCAAAGCGGCTATTAATACAACTATCAATCGTTGATTTACTGTAAAATTGTAAAGTGCATTTACACTTTGTTAAAATTTTTAAATGTTTTACATTTATAATGACAATTTAGAACTTTTGTGTTAGAGTGGCACATGATTGGCCCATTTATACACATACCTAGTTATCATTACTAATTTACAGTAAAATTGTAGTGTGCCTACACTTTTTTAGAATCCTACATATTTTTTTTTATAATTACACGACTTAAAAAGATGTGAGTTTAATTTACAATTAAAATAATAATGTTTTTTAAGAAGAAACAGTAATTTTTTTATTTTTAAGAAAACGGAATTTTTCCGTGATTGATGAAATGTCACAAAAGACATGAAATGTATTGTACGTAAAAGAAGGTCATATCACACGAAAAAATAGATATGTAATTTGGGAACTATCAAGCGATTCAAGGCTTCAGTTCGCCAAAATCATTCAGTTCATTTATGTGTGATGATATGAAATATTAAATGTAACATTTTGCAAAAGAGCCCTAAACTTAATTACAATTAAAATTCGTATTATTTTAAAACACATTATAACAATTGAATTACAAAACAGTACACACTCACTTTACACTTAGGACATAAATTTACGATTTGACAGCTAGTGATACACTATTAATGAGTCAATGAGTGCACCAAAATTTCAACACATATTAAACAAAACAAATATAAAACATCACAAACCGCAACAAACGTCTAAAATCCATCAAAACAATAAAACAATAAGGACGACATCGCCGCTGTTACGTCCATTGTTCGACATGCGTTTCCGCGCGCTGACACATTCCCGCCAATATTTGACATTTCATCTACAAATCGGTTCAACTTCAAAATTCGAATAATCCCAAAACCATAACGTATACTATACGTTATGGTTTTGTGATATGAACGTATAGGGTCATCGGTGCGTCATACATAACGCACGTAGCAAATCGGGCGAGCCTCGAACGGGTCAACTATTATGTATTATCCTTCGAAAATAAATGAAATCGCCATTGTCCGATCGCGTCCGTGATTTATGGGGTCCGTCTCGCCGCGTAAATCAATCGAGAGCCGTTTTTTTCCCATGGAATTTCGTCCTGAGACATTCGGGCGTATGGGGCTCGTTTCACGGTTTAATGACTTTCGTTAAGTTCGTGTTGGATCGTACAGTTTGGTGCTCATGATGGATGAATGGTTTGGATTTGTTGTAAATTTAGTTGAATTGTCGAACAGGCAAAGCATTAAGCCCGTTAATACATGCATTATCCGCAAATGAACACTTTGGCTAAATCGCTCAGAGAAAACATACACGGGAGTATGAATGAACATGTTAACTAGAGAATGTTTGAGTAATCTGTTCCGACGTAGATAACGTACGTAATAAATAAATGGCAAGTAGGGAATATTAGATTTATTTATTTTCTAAAATTTTTCTATGAAACTGACTATAATATAACATAATATTATATATTATTTCAATAACAAGCGGAAAAAAATGTCACAGTACATATACACAGTGTGATGATTTTGATAGCGGAATTTATTATTTCTACATATAAAAACTGAATCCTTAAAATTACACATAAAGGGATACTTTCATTTTAAAAAGCCTATCTTTACTAATTTATGCACTAATTTTGACAGTGTTGTCGTTTCTAGAAAAAATTCCGGAACAATTTTTGCAAAACATGTTTGAGTTCTATATTGTATTAGGTCGAATATCAACTAATTGTAAATCAGAAAAAAAATCAGTTTAACAACAATTTGAAATGTATTCATTAAAAAAATTTCATGGTCGAAATATTGATTATTTAGTAAGATTATTATTTGAATTCACCTGATATAGCATTTTGTGATATTTGGCTGTTTTGCTATAAAAATATGATTTTTGATTTTTGATTTTTTCTATAAAAATATGATGATTTTTTTGAGTTTGTTAATAATATATTGTATCAAGAACTTAAAAATTTTATGCGAAAACTATTTCAGAATTTTACCCAGAAATGATAACACCATCAAAATTAGTACATAAACTTGCAAGAATAGTATTTTTAAAATGAAAGTATTCTCTTACCTAAGTATAGTTTTAAAGTTTATCTTTTATAAATAAATTCCGCAATCAAAATCGTCACATCGTTTACCCTTAAAATTATGTTTATATTAAAATAAAAAATTCGAAAATTTATTCAATTACAATACAAAAACGATCATCATATGAAGACAATATATTTCTGATATTGATAAGGGAAGCTAATTCTTCATACCTCGCCAAATAATCTCACAACCAGTCACAACCACATCCGTCTATTGACCGTTTTACTCACTACTCAACCCTAACTATCAATATTTTCTCCCAAAACTCACAAAACAACAAAGTTTCCTATACGAATTTCAAAAAACGCGTTCGTTCCACACACAACAATCCACTAAACTGAATGTTGAGTCCAGCAAGTTGCTATTCTAACAGCCCCCCTACAATTTGCTTCTTTATTTGCAATTTCGACCCTCCGAACTCACCCTCCTCCATCTCATGTGAAAAAAGGGTACTCATGAACCACCCCTCTAATTGCAATCAGTTTTTTTCATGTACTCGACATCAATTTTCGCCAATTGCACTGTTGGAGTGCAACGAAGGCGATTCTCAAGGAAATTTTCGAAACAATGGTCGTTGGATGTGTTTTAGGTATTTTTTGTATTAATTTATTGCAAATTAGTTATGCGAAAATCGTTATCAGATCATTTTATATGCAATCGATAAACTTTGATTAATATTCGTAATTAATATTGAAAAAAATGCAATTGTTATATTGCGGTTAATACATAGTTTTAAACACAGGAAGTTTCAAAAACCGCAACTTATCATATTAAATATAAAGCATAAATAATCGTGTGAATTCATTTGAAAAAAAAATCATTAATACAAATTTTAGTTAATCCTTTAAAATTCATTTTTTTTAACTCTAAAGAATATACTTATTAATATGCATATCTTAAACCTCAAATAGTGGTTTATATTGTTTTTAATGACGTATTTTTTTTCTTGAATGGCGCATATAAAATTTGTCAAAGTAATCCTAATGCGATTTAATACGTCCATTATCAATTGAGTCTTAAAAGCGGTATAAGTCCATTTATTTATATTGTGAGATGTTTTAAGGATTTCGTTTGTTTAAATATTAAAATATTGACTCACATTAATCGATTCAGGTTTCTTTTTAATTTTCAACACGTTAAAGTTCATTATGCAAAAATAATTGATTTTTCAGGTACAAATGTACCACTTTCAATAATAATGAAATATACTTTTTTATCGGTTAACTTATATTTTTTCAACATGATCTTTCTAATATTTTGACGTGGATCAACATTAATTATGGCCAATAACATATCATCATCATCAAGTTGATGAATAATTCCCAGATCTGAATTTTGAAAACCACAACTGAGTAATTCTAATGTTAACTGCGTTTCTACTATACACATACAAGTGTTTTTGGTTGCTGCAGTCGCGTTATTATTTTTGCAAAATTTGTACAGAGAAAAATGCCAAAAATGCAATTCATTATTAGACATTTCCAAATTTTCTATGGGTTGTTTATTGTTTATAGGCTAAGGCCAAAATTTATCAAATTCTGAAAATGAATTATTCTCCACAAAATAGAATAGTTTGAAAACAGATGTTAATCATTAAGAGAAATGAGAAAAATATTTGACCATCGAAAAAACACGATAAAACTTATGCATTGACCTAATATTTTTGATAAATTCATGAAGAAATCGTACATCATTAACAGTGTGATTATAAAAATATGACATTTATATCCAACCAAAACGAAAAAAAAAACAAAACTCTTTTTCCCAAAAACGGACTTACACCACTTTAATTCACATTTCTAATGATATGCACCCAAACATGGACTCTACACCTAAAATTAATTGCACCCAATAATTACCACACATATAAACCCCCTTCGAAAAGTACACACGTCTCAATTAGGCGAGACAAGTGGACTAGTGTCAAACGCATATCGAGGTGTTAACTTTTCAACCGCACATGGCCGCCATCAATCGTCTTTGGGCGATATGCGCGCCATGTTGTAAACATGGCGACCCTCTTTTACAAATCGCGTGATTTTTTACTCTAATTCTTTTTCAGAGACTTTTTGTTTTTGTGAGTTGTCGTTGGCTTCTGTTGCGTGTTCATGTGTCAGGAAGGTAAACAAGAACTGGTGGAAAAAATAAGATGTCAAAACGGTTTTTTTTTAGCGAAAAAATTACGTGTGTTCTGTATTTTGGTGTTTAGTTTGAAGTGGATGGAAATATTTTAAGTATTTCTGTACCAAATATACAAAACGAGTATTCAAAAATGGCGATCAGAAAAATATGCACAATCAATTGGATTTACTCTAGACTTAACTCAATGATTGAAAATATTTATTAAATTTAACAAGATTTGATCATTGATTATTTTTTCACTCAGAAAATTCGCAAATCGATGATAATGAAAACAAATGATATCCAAAAGAATAAGAAAACAAATTAAGGCCGTATTATAATATGATATTGATTTTTTTTAATGATAATATAGTCTTTCTGCCGTAAGATTGATTTGCGTTGTTTCCGATATTTTTTCATCGTCGTGATTTATTTTACGGGCAGTTTGTCTAATTATACAATTCTTTCAGCGATTAGTCGTAATATTTTTGAAAATAATGCTATAATTAATTATTTCATCGAAATATGTACATAATCTAATATATGAAACGTGAAATTCGCAGGTGCAATCTGAGCGTAACGTGATCAATCATGGGCATCATCGATTTACATTTTTTTGAAATTTAACGATAAAATACATACATTTTGATTAAAATGTGTTTAAAAAAATTGATTCTTCAATAATTTGAAAAAAGTAACATAAATTTACAAAAAAAATCATGAAAAAAAGAGCTCGATCTGACTCAAAACGTTATGCGAAATTTGGGTCCACTTTCACGAGCACTGGGGGCCACATATGGCCCATGAGCTACCGTTTGGACAAGCCTGAATTAATCCAATCCAATCATTAAACCAACTCAGATTTCTATGTTGAATTAAATTTTTGTACGCAATTGTCTAAAACCCTTCAAATATAAACCACGATTGATATGAAGTTGATTGATATGAAGTTTACTCAAATTTCCATTAAGACCAGAATTTTGAACACATTTATATGGAAATTATGGAAATATGGAAATTTTTGCACTTGCATAAAAACCTGAAAAACGCTTTTGTAACTGTAGTTTAACAATAAATTCAGAAAAGATACATGTTTTTTTATATTTGAGAATTTCTAAATTGATCCTAAATTTATTTAATTTTAATCTTCAGTCCGCGGGCCGGAGTTTGCCGATACCTGAATTATACACCACCATTGATAACGAGCACTCATAAGATCACCCTACCACGACACCATATCACACACTGGGAACGATCCACAACTGCTCCTTTAAAACCACAAAAATCCACAACTGAACCGCGAAACCGATAAGTTGCGGACACAAGTGTCGTGTCGATAGGCACAAAACAAACTGCACGGGAGACATGTTTTATTATTGTACCACGCTTACGAGTGGCCGTCTTCGCATGGGGCTTACCGCCGACTAACACTTGGGTAAAAAACGGAACTGTGGTGTTTGGATACGGAGGACTGTGGTTAGGCTTTGTCACGATTCGTTGTTTGCATTGCTTCAAGGATGCCAGGATGAAAAATCTCAAAATTTTGTTTGAATTATAAAAAGTTTTTTTTTTAATAAATGTATGAGTGTTGTATATGAAGGTGGTGTAAATGCTAATTTTGAAAATGATGTGTTAAAACTAGATTTAATTTAACATGGATGTTTTGTATGTTTTTCTAACAAAGTCAACACAGTATAACATTATATCTATATGAAATGAACGAAAGATGTTTCGCTTTAAAATATTGTTGCATATTTTTTATATACGAAAGTGGTGTAAATGCTAATTTTGAAGAGGATGAGTTGCGACTAGATTTAAGTTAACTTGGATGTCAACTTTGTGTGTTTCTAATAAAAAAGTTAGCACAGTATAACATTATATAATATCTCTATGAAATGAACGAAAGGTATTTCGCTGTAAAATATTATTGCATATTTGGTATATACGAAAGTGGTGTAAATGCTGATTTTGAAAAGAATGAGTTGAGACTAGATTTAAGTTGACTTGGATGTCAACTTTGTCTGTTTATAATAAAAAAAGTCAATATATATAGTATAAAATCTCTATGAAATAAATGAAAAATGTTTCGCTGTAATAACGTTTGTTTTAAGATTTCTTATAAACATAAATGACGCAATCAATTTATAATTCAATAAACACTATTTCATAAAGTATATACTCAATCCAAAATTTTTAATACTTCTTTTAAATTTGATATGTCTAGAATCTTGGAAATAAAAAATAAGTTCATAACAAGTTAATAGTTATTTTAAATATTGAAAAACGAAAAACCTTCATTATCTCTAAACAAAGAAAAATAGAAATACTCCACTTTCAAATATAACAGCTCATATGATAGTACATACTTCTCAATAGTGTTTTAGTCTATTGTATTTTTCATTATTTACATCTCAAACGCGAAATGAACAAATAAATAATATTTTTCAATGTCGTACATCTTCTGATAATCTGATAAAACTTCAAACAAAATCGTGACCGAGTCGATAAATCCGACACCAAAATTAGACCATTTGATGGATGCAGGCATTTCGGAAGGCACGTGCCACTTGACGCATGGCCACCCTCGTCTTGAAGACGTCACAATACGAAAACTCCTCGAAGACAAAGGACTTCTAGGTACACCGAATGACCAAAATAACTTCTTCTTTCGCTCCCGACGAATGATTGATCTATGGTAAATGGTAAGGGTTGGCTCGTCGTAAATTCCACTAATCACCGATGATGCCAATTTTCTTCTTACCGAAATAACCTACGACTTTAATAAGCCGTAACTAGTCAACATAAATATTCAATTATGTTAGAGTGACGTTGATCGATGACGAAAAGTAACGCGACAGATATCCTTTGTTTAACACGGTGATCGTTTAACACGATTTCGCTTTAACGCGGTTTTTTTTTGGTCGGAACAAAATGTTGTATTTTTTAAATCAAATTCTGTTTTACCAAGTGATGCAAATTATTGGGAATTACATTGCCTTTTCAATTTTTCGAAATGCATCTTGTGAATCACTATTAGTTTTTAATAAATTTTCAAGTAGAATTGCCAAACGTTCTTTATTGGGAAGGACGGTCCTTTAAAATAGCTTGCTGTCCTTCCTGAATTAGAAAAAAACTACAATTGTCCTTTATTTTGGAAATTTGGAATTAAAACCTTTTTGCGGCTAAATTATGACATTCAGCATTGTAATTCTAACAATTGCTAGCACAAATATAATTTAAAAACATATATTTTTTTACATAAGCTTTAATTTGGAAAATTTTAAATAATTTTTAGGCTAGACATTATAACAGTGAATCGCTTTCTAAAGAAAAAAAGGTATTCGTTACATAAAAGCAAATTTTAATTTATAAAATCTCCCATTGTTTTTTGAAACCCACTGCATATTACATATCAATAATAAACGGAAAAAAATTCGCCTACGGTGCTATTCCTTCTAATCTAAAATTTGTATGTGAAATTTGGGAAATAAGCTTTGAACCCCAAAACTATAGGGGTACGAAAAATGTTTTGAAGTCTCTTGCCCTGGCGAAATGAATCAACCACTACATATTTCAATGTGTCCTTTATTTTGGACCCAAACAAAAGTGATAATGAAAGCCCCGACACAATTTCAACGAATTCCGCAAAAACTAACATATTTCTTTAATTTTTCTAAAAAAACCTATCTCTTTTTCAAGCTTTTTATTAGCTTGTTCCCCATACATTTGTATGACTCATTCAACACGATTTCTCTATACACGACGGAACTTATCTACCGCGTAAAACGAGGGACACTGTATTTTCGAAAACCGGGATGATCCTTGAACTCGTCTGACTCCGACGGTCGGTCGTTTTGTTCCATCGTGTTCTAAATTTTCGTAAATTATCATAAAGTGGTCGACGTTGGCTTGCCGTACCGTTTTCGTCGTCACACCCGATGGTCATGGAAGTCTTCGGTCACGCGTGGTGGTCACATATCGGAAAGGGGTGCACGTGCCTTACACAGAAATGCGTGATTTATGGACCCATCCACTAATGAATCCTTGAACTTTAAAATGAGAATGCGCTTCTTTTCATATCGTCAAATGTGAGGTGACCAGATTATGGAGGTATCAAAGGATTCTTTAAAAAAAATGGTGAAAACTAATAGGTCTAGAAATAGTTCAAAAATTTAAATTGAATCAAGTGCTTATTTTATGAAAAATATTTATGCACAATTTTATATTATATAAAAAGTACATTTATTAGCAACACAAGTTATTTTTTTAATGATATGTAATCTATACCATTGAAAACAATATAAAATAGGATAATTTTTCTAAAGGAGAAAAGGAGGATAATATTCCGAGTCAGAATTTGTCAAATTTGTCTACTCGTAAAATTTCCACTTTTCCAATATCAAAGACATCTTTAACTGGATCATCTTTTGCTTAACTATAAAAACAGCGTGATCGATAATGTTATTTATAATAGCAATAATAATAATTGGGGAGGATGAGGTTCTCAAAAGGAAGACAATAATCTCCAAAAAAGAACGTCTGATCAGCCTTAAAAATTCTACTCGTATAATTTCCATCTATTTACTGTATCATCTTTCGTTTAACTTTTGATACAATATTTTCGTTAATTTTATTTATTTATAACAACAATAATACTGGATTAGGAAACCTTCAACTTGATCAAGTAAATTCTGCAGAAATTAAATCTGATAATCAAGAAAAGGTTCCATTGCCATCCATTGAACTCGATGAGTAAGAACGGAAGCACGGGTCGATCAGGTGGTCACCGATGGACATGGACCCTTCAGATCCTGGAGGAAGTATGCTCCAGTGAAGAACCGACACGGCCTGCCGACCAGCAACCAGTCTTCACAATAATATAATGTAATAACACTCGATTATCGTTGCTCTTGCAACATGAATTATTTATGAGATACTTTAATACGCGTTCTAAACTATGAAAGCCACATGTTGTTAATTAGCCGTTTTTGTTCTTCAATTTTTTAGTATTGAATAATTTTTGAAATGTTACAATAAGGGGAAAGCTCTATAGTGGGCTTTAATAAGAGTACATCGAAACATTTGTATTGTTTACGCATCATTATGGAATTTCACTTTATTGATTTTTAAAAAGGTATAATGAAGTTATAAAGTAAACTGTTATTTTTCGCTCGTTATGAATGTGCCGATTGTTGAGGTTGAGTGATAAACGATGTGGTCAATGAACGGAGTTTTTGACAGGAAAATAAAGCAATCAAAAAGATACACAAATTTAAAAATTACAAGAATTTTTTATGCTATTATAAAAACCTTGTGATTGAAAATATGCATATGATTATGACGACGAATTAAGTAAAAATTATTCAAATTACAAATTCATCTTTCACTGTATGCAAGTATCATGTGTTCATCTGTCATGTATTCAGGAACATCATCTGCAAAAGGTAGGTAATGTTTCCAAAATGGAAATAAGATTATTGCTGCGAAAAGCTTCTTCGAAATAAAAGGTTTTGGCCTGCACCTTGAAAAAATCTGAAATATAACTGCCCTGTGTTCATCTGTTACTGTATTAAACTGCGCTGTGTTTTTTGTCACTGTGTTCAACTGTCATGTGTTCATATGTCATAGAACCAAGTTTGATAGTTCAAATCAGGTAACATTTTCATCTTTCAGGTGATAAAGAAAACCACTTTTTCTAAATGGCAACATCGAGATTTAATGTCAGATTTGTGTTGTTGATAATTGACGTGTCAAACACGTTTTATTATATTTGACTGAAGTTTTGAAAGAAAACGTTAATGATTTAATTAGAAAACCATTGCTGAAAAATGATCGATAAAAAAGGTATTCTTTTAGTCGAAAAGAATGGTTATTATGGAAGAGAATTTCATTATCTACAACCTCCAGGTATAGTTTCATTTAATTTTACAAAAATCCTTGAATTTACAAAACTTAAACATTTTTTTTTTTAATTCAGAAAAGAAAGATATGCTGTACGTTATTTCTTCAGAAGGATCACTGAAAGAAAATATTCAATACACGCTCAAAAACGTATTGAAAGAAATATTTTTGCCACAAGGATATCCTTCTAGCGTCAGCGAAGATTATACAAGCTACCAAATATGGGACACAGCTCAAGCTTTTTGCAGTACAATAACAGGTTTTTTTATTAATTTATTTGAAAGGTGTTAAATTTTGTACATAATCATTTATTTAGATATATTCAATGTAAGGAATTCTCGCTACACAATCCGTGATGCAGGGTGTGGGCGTCGGAGATACCGAGGCCACGCCGTTAGCCGCTACCATAACGTGGGTATTGAAAGATGGAACTGGACACGTTGGAAGAATCGCGTTCGCTTGGTGGAAAGGGTTGGTAATTTTTTATATGATATTCAGCTGAATGAAAAGTTTCAAAGTACAAAAAGTCTACTTGAACGAGAAAATCTTAAGAAAATGACGAGATCAATTGGATATGTGGAGTCTAGATGATGAAAGTTGTATGAATTGATTGTAAATAAAAAAGGATTAACGTAGCTATTGATTAATAGTGGATAATGAATGATTAGAAGAACTTTTGAAACGTCCATTTAAAATGTAGGGAATCAAACAAAAATTTTTTTAATGAAAATAATTGGATTAGTACGTCTTGCTATTTAAGAGACCGAAATCTAAATTGATATTTTTTGAAAATTACGTCTTGTAAAAGGCAATTTTTTTGACGACTGCATTCTTCTAGTCTGCTATTGAGATTCTTCATTGTTCTTTGTAATATCTCAATTTAGATATCGAGGCGATATCATAAAGATGATGACATTGTGTGAAATTTCCTCACACTGAATAATTGAACCTTAATTTTTCATAAACGAAGAACGGATCACAATAAGTGTTCATTGAGACTCTACAATCCAATCACAACTACTTTAAAAAACTTTTTCTAACTTCACAAAGCTTAATTTCAACAAAATGGTTTGACATTGTACACTAAAAAGTAATCATCGACACTTATGCGAGAATTGTTCGATAAGAATATCTTTTTAAGATTCAGTGATATTTCTTAACCCCTAAGATCATCAGATTTGTCCGTTTATGATTTTTTTATAGGGTTACTTTAAAAACTGGGTATATTTAACTTGACCAAAAAAACTGGATGAATTGAAACAAAAAATTTGTGTTATTGAATTAAAATTTTACGACGTTTAATGAAGAATCTCAACAGCAGATTAGAAGAATGTAATCGTCAAAGAAAATACCATCTACAGGACGTAAATTTCAGAAATTATCAATTTGAAATTTCGTCTTTTAAAGAGCATATAGTTTCCATTTTAGCCAACCAGTCTTTTTATTATTGGGTTCTCTATATTTATATTGAGCATTTCAAAAGTTCCCGTTTTTCTGTATAATGAGTTTTTAATTTGTCCGAAATAGAACGTCGTTAGATGCAGATAGCAAAACATGGAGACTCGTAGCGGACGGTTTAAACGATGCGGCCATATGCTTAGAGTTGGCTTTGCCTTTCTTCAAAGGTTATACTACGTACGTTCTGTGTCTATCGACGGCTATGAAAGCTATTGTCGGGGTTGCAGGTAAATTTTTAACGTTTCGAAATGTTTTTAGCTTTTTTGAATAACTTTTAAATTGTTAGGAGGAGCTACTCGTGCTGCTCTAACTCAACATCAAGCGATCAGAGGAAATCTGGCTGACGTAGCCGCCAAAGACGGATCTCAAGAGACGGGAGTAAATCTTATCGCATCAGTAGTAGCGATTCTGATCATTTCATTAGTGCGAGAGTAAGTTTTGTTGTAAATCTGATAATATTTATCGTACAATAATGCTTTATTTAAATTCAATTACAGGAACGTTTGGCCGTTATTTTTCGCATTCACTATTCTTCATTTAGTTTCAAATTATTTTGCCGTCAAGTCGGTGTGTTTAAAAAGTTTTAACAGGAGTCGCTTTTTACACGTTATTAACGCTTATTTAGAAAATGAAAATGTCTTAACGCCGAAATTCGTTAATCAAGACGAACCGTTGTTTTCACCGTTAAAAATGCCAGGTGAGCTATTCGATGTCGTGAATTTTTCCTATAAAAAAAAAATTCATAGAACGAATGTTCACCCCCGTATAATTTTCACCCCCAGATTTTTTTAATGGTTCTCAGCACATTATTTACAGATTTTACTCATAAAATTAACGATTATACAAAATGGTAAATAACGAATCATTCAATATTAGTGTTGTGAAACGATTTCCATAGACAAAATCTTTAAAAAAAACCATAGGAGGGCAACTTTCGGGGGTGAACATTCGTTTTATGAATTTTCTGGTAAACCGATCTATTTACAACTTTTATGCAAATTATTAAAATAACGAATAACGTATTGTTGGATTTATAGAAAAAAAATTGTTCGGATACGAAATACATGTTGGATATTCGATAAAAAAAATAGTATCCGATAAAAGTGTGGGATTGAAAGACTTTCGAATGACACTTGATGTATTTGAGGATTCGAAATATTGTATTTTGACTGATTTACGCAGGAAAAAATTTTATGTAGTTTTACATGAATCGATATCTTCCAAAACACTCCTTCGTGCATATTTTCATGCTGTACTTTTCAGCATTGTTTTGAATGTGTCAAATGACGAGTTCGTAAGTATTTGCACACTAATATATTTTATATATTCAAAATTAATTAACATAATTCAAACATATTTAGGAAAAGAAGTCGAGGCTGAGCAAAACATTCCTTGAACTTTGTTCAAACGTTAAAGATGATTTATCAAGAGAAAAATTCCAATATCCTTCCATTACAACTTATACAAAAATCAACGATTATGTTTCTGTAGAATGGGAAAAATTGAGCGAATGTCTATTAAAAAAAGGTAACTTTTAATGATTCGTAATTTCGCAATGCACAATTTAACTGTCTTCAAATTTCAGGATGGAATCTAGAAAGCGAATTATTATTGGCGCAAGAATGGAGAGCAATCTGGAATTGTAATAACAAAATTGAATAATAACAATAAAAATGATTTACAGAAAAAACGGTATATTTTCAATAAGGAATGTCGATACATTTTAATTGTAAAAAAAATTGGTTATTTGATAATTTCGATGATTCGATTAAACGCATACTTTCCGTGAATACAACAAACTTCAAAGTAAAACAAACCGTTTATAAAATTTCAAATACAATTATACAAAATACTGTTTAAATTTTTAACATGCAATAACTTGATATAATTTCAACATGTTAAATAGAAAATATTCTGAAAAATGTTCAAAGAGCACTTTCTTTCAGATCATCTAAGTTTAAACAAATTCCGTCGCAACTCCGGCGACGTTTGCATTTCAATATAATAATTTACACAACGAGATTTGTTCCATCGAATATTACGACGTGACTGCGTTTTGGGAAACGTGCGGCGCTTGCGACAGATGTTTCACTATGTCGATCCAATCCCAGCCTCGAGGCTTTTCACCGCCTTTACCACTTTCGGCTTTATCCCACGCTCTTCTCTTCTGTGCTTTCGTCAATTGTTCTTTTTTAGGTTGTTTCTTATTGTCGTCCTTAAAATAAATACAAAACATATAGTAAATAACGTGATAGTTAACTAACAATAAACGGTATTTGTCAATCTGCCTAAAGCAGCAAAATGCTTGAAAACTAACTGTGTTTCAATTGACACTAGGTGACGTTTATCGCATATATTTGAAACATGTACAGTATACTCTCGATTATCCAGCTACGGATTAACCGGTTTGTGGGTTATCCGCGTGATGTATTCAATTATATTTTTAAATTTAATTAAATTGTATTTTTGTATGAAAACACGTTACTGATACGACATATGAAACTAATGGAGTGATAATAACGCATTGTACTTTTCGTTTGAATATTTACGATCCAAAAAAGTTAAATTTCCGAGAAACATCATTTTATGCACCACGAGCCGATTTTGACAGGAAGTTTTTTTGTTTTTTGCGAAAATTTTATTTTTCCTTTAGTTTTTTAGTTAGGGATTCTGAAGTTTCAAGTCAAAATTTTGAAAAAATTAAAAAAAATGTTAGTTTGATTATCCCTGTTTTTCGATTATCCGTACCCGCCTTCCCTGGCATTAGCACGGATAATCGAGAGTGTACTGTATTTGCAAATCGCTATGATGATTGTGTAAGTAAATTGAATAGCTATCATCTCAAACCAAAATCTTGAACGAATAAGATACATTCAATGAATATCACAGAAATAACATAATTCAACCCAAACGTTCAGTAATAAATACGTTCAGACTTTTAACTGAGATGAGATATGCGGCATTTGCCCAACGCCTTACATTCAGTTTTTCTTAAGGGAAAGTGGAAAATTATACGATCTGACAATTTTACCTGCATTTACAAAAGGTACAATGCAGTAAACAACATTAGTTTGCATAAACTTTATTCAGTAGCTATTCGTAGTATATACCAAGTTTTCGAGAATTTTTAGTGTTGTAAAAAAAACATACTTGGGCATCTACTGAAATTTTTTCTACTTCAGTAATAATCGCAGCAACGGACGTATCAGTTTGATCTTCTAATAATTCGTTCAACTTTTCTTTGAGGCATTCGAATATGGTATATGTCATGGCACAGCCTAACCATTGATTCGCTTCTTCGTCTACGGCAGCGACAATTTTATCTTTAACTGTTTGAATACTGAAAAGAATAATATTCAATGATATTGCAATTATATGAATATAAATATTAAATTTAATGAAACTCACAGATTCCTATTGTAAAAAGTATCCATATTTACAGTTGGTTTCTCCGTAGGATAATTTGGACCCCATGATATTTCGAGAAGAAATGATTTGATACTTTCATTTTCTCCATACTGTGAAATATAATTTCGGAATGAGGAAAAATATAAAACAATGTTATAAGTTAAAAATGATTACTTTGTATTGATACACTGTAGATGATATTTGTTTAAATGATTCGTCGCCATCATATATCGATGATAAAACTTCTCTTTCTTCGGATTGCAGCTCGGCATCAGTCATCTTGAAATGTTCTGTAATAAGATAAAAGAAGTAAGTCAAATTTTATAATAAACTATAATATAATATACATCAATGAGATTTTAAAAATATGTAAATGATGGATTCGAATGCCTGAAATCTTATGTTATAATAACATGCAAGTATATAACTATAATAGTGAATAAATTTTTTGAACGTCTTGAATTTACACACAGATTACGCTTCAAATGAAAAACAATAGCACATTTGGATCGCATACATTTAGAAAGTCGTTTTGGACTTTAAAAAAAAAATTTGGTTACAACCGTATCAGTGATATGACTCAATTCTAGAATTATACATTACATCTTTAAATCTATCGTTATCTTTTGAAAGGTGTATGCCGTAGTAAATTACATATGGCATAAACGTACAGACACATCGCAGATTATGAATAAATCATACACTAAATGACGTAAGCTACCTTATAAGTTATCTAAATCTCAATTTGAATGATGCTTGGCGCCAATACAGTTTTAGTCAAAACGTTTCATTATATAAATTTAGTAAGTATGTTAGTCACATTGACATTGATCATTGATTGTTGTCATTGGGTTATGTAAAATTTACAGAATGTTAATTTCAAAGGAAAAAACATGAAAATAACAATAACAATAAAACATAAATGAAACAATCCGTACAATTTTGCAGAAGCGTTTATTGGTGATGAAAACTAACAGCATGTGCAAACAGCTGACAGCTACAATTGACATATGCTACATTTTTTTAAACGTGTCAACCTAAACATCTTTAATCACAACCATAAATTTCTACCATTTAATATTTATTTTTTCAACTTCTTTTTAGAATAATACGTATCTAAAGCATAAATATCGAAATATGGATCCTTTTTAACTATATGATTCCAGTGAATAATTTCGCCTATTAAACAAACGAAACTCATAAAATAGCCAATGGCTAATGCCACAAATCCTGCATATAACTTTTGAAGATTCATCAAGGCTTTTATGTTTTCGCCGTTGTACATTGTGATTGCGAATATAGGAGTCATAATGTCGTTCAACCATTTTTCTATTAATCCAGCTTCTATGATTTTTCTGATCAATTTATCAAATTTAGGTTTTAGTGGAGAATTCTTTTGCAAACCGATAGAAATCGGCATGTGTATTGCACAGTCTTTCATAACATGCAAATTTCTATCATCCTTTGTAGGTATTATATCAGTATTATTTTGATTTTTATTATTTTCATTGTGATCGTTAATACTTTTCTGTTTCCGAATCATACTTATGTATTTTAAAAAATAAATATTTCCATAATAAGCTAGTTTTCCTTTAGCTACTTGATTGACTCCATCTTTTGCATCGTTTATTTCTTTATATTTCTGCCCAATCTTTTTACCGATTTCATCTAACGAAGATAAGAAAAACTGCCTGGTTTGATCTCCCCATCCACCGCACATTATTGAACTTTCAGTCAGTTGTTCCATAGTATCAATAGTGACTCTGTAAATTAAAATTCTTTGTTATATAAGACATTTTATAACTTGAATAAGTACTATAAATATAATATTAAACCTAGGTGTTGGGTTTGCTAATATCGCAGTCATACTAGCTCTATATGAAACTACGACTAAAACACAATACAACCAATACCATCCGGTCAAAAGACGAATTGACCAAGCCGGAGGTAATTTTGGTAAAGATATAACTAAAAGCATTCCGTATGTATAAAGAATACTATTAGTTAATTCTTCAAACAAGTACAAGCCTTTTGGTTTTTCAATAATTTCATCTGACAATTGATTAGAAATGTAAATATGTTATTTGATAAGAATGTAAAAATATGTATTTAAAAATATTAGAATGAATACTTTTCATATTATTCTTTGATGATTCTATAGTTAAATTTTTATGAAATTTTGCCAAACCGTAAAATATAAAACCGCTCAAAAATAAGACAATCAAAACTGCAATCCACATATACAATCTGAAATATCAAAGTTTTCAATTATTAAACCAAATTTTATAGGGCTCAAAATGGAAATTGAATATACTTGAATGGCAAAATTAAAGTTTTCCATGAATTATCCGTTAGTGATTCCGGAGTCAAAAAAGTTAAGCATTGAGATATGTATGGAATCGACAAGTCTGTTAGTTGAAGATGATATGGTGTATAATGTAAATTTCCTAAAGCAATATCAGATTTTCCAAGAACCATCTCTCCCAAAAGTCCAGTAAAAGAACCGTTTAGATATTTCCGTCCCCATTGTTCCTTTTCAGCATTTAAAGGTTCATAAAGTACAGGTGTAAACTCCATTGCTTTTGATATCGTCTGAATTATCTACAATAAATTAATATTATTCAGAAATTAAAACAAGAAACAAATCACTACTGACCATTATTTCGATTCCGTTAAACGCAACATGATTTTTCACAACTGCAGGGACATGTTCTAATGCAACAATTTTCAAAGTGTGACCTTTCAAATTCAAAGTTTTGTCTGAAAATAATGACGTGGTTTTCAGTCGCTCGTTCCTTTTCCATATTTCTATTCTTTTCGGCAATACGATATCCTTGATCGGTGACGGATAAGGAACGGTGCTTAATTCGAACCATGATTTATTTTCCTTCAAGCCGTTACCGATAAAGTGTCTTATAAAAATTACATTTATGATTCTCTTCCATATGTAATACATTTTGTGATTAAACAATCTGAAGTCGTGAATCAAAATATACTTAGCTCTGGTGTTCAAAACTCGGTACCTGAAAAATTATTATTGAGTTTATTTTGATATTTTTAAGGAAATCTTATGAAAATTACCTATCACCGAATCTTAAAAAACGTGATAATTGTAAACCGTTTGCTAAAAAAATGACATATAATTCACATCCTTGTTTTCTAACGAGACGTACTGATTCGAGGGTCTCATAATTTGGAGATAATAAATCTTCAGAATCTTTAACGGTAACCTGTAAAGTTTATCAAATAGAAATACTGGTTTTTGTGAAATGAAAATATGTAAATGTACGAACCATCACGTAAGGAATATTTTCAATTTTTTGGAAAACTGTTTCTTGGAAAATGTTAAGATAAACATTGTCAGTTATTATGCTTAAACAATTCAACGTTTTCGATAGTGTTAATTTGTCAATAATTTTTATGAAAAGATCTTTTAAATCTTCGGCAGGATGAATGTTCATATACATAGCTTTTTTACCGAAATTACTGCAAAAGAAACATTTAAAAAAATACATCTACATATATTTAAATTTAAATTTGAAATCTAATTACATTTCAGCTCTTTCGATATTACAAAACACGCATTTTTTAAATGAAATGATAAAATAAAATAGAAATATGATAAATTTCATTTTTTAAAACGATCGATCGTAGTTACTCCGATTACAAACGAGGATAGAATGAAATTTAAATTGAATAAAAAACTGATTCTCAAACTAGTTTCGATGAATAATAAAGTTTTTCAATTTGCATTCGGACGAAACGGTTGATTGGATTTTAAATATGTATTTGAAAATGGCTATGATACATTAGCTTATATTTAGACAATTAGTATTTAATATAAAGTATCAATATGTTTTTTTTAAAGTAAATAATCAGTATTTAAGATAACCAGATAAATGACCACATAACAGTTGAACACACGAAACATGAACACAGCGACAATCGAACACAACGACAATTGAAAGAAAAATATATGTATGTACATACAGGGGTCAGCACTCGAAGTGTTACCAATTAAAAATGTTGTAATTTTGTCAATTTAGATTTTTTTTTTTAATTTAAATCTTCAGTACTAGTATATCGTAAAAACATTTCAAATTAAAAAAAAAAAATGTTTTTGTTCGATTTAGTCACCTTTAGCGCGGATAATAGCATCGAGTCTGTCCGAGAAGACTTCACACGCTGCACGAATGTGGTTTGATTGTATAGGTGTCTCAAAAATCACGCACAAAGTGATTTTGATAGAAAACACAGATTTCTAATAAAAAATTATAATTTTTTGATTGATTCATGGTACAGTATATAGTATAGGGTTATGTGTGGAATAACCAGTGCCGTAGCAAGCCATTGGCAATTGGGCAAGCGCCAAGGGCGTGTGACTTTTGGAGCGCAGAAGTCGCCCTCCGTTTTTTTAAGTGATTACTTTTAAACAATTTAGATGTTTTCCGCGGGAAAAAATTTTTGGGGTCGGAATAATTTTGAGAAGTGTCGAATATCGAAAAATATCTCCGAATGTTAGCGTGAAATAGTTTCACGTGAAGCTAACTTTACGCAAAATTATTCATCAAACAACGATAGGTTGGGTTAGGCTTGGTAACAAATTCGCAAAGATTTTTCCGAACGTTGGGTTACATTCACGCGAAATTATTCATCAAAAAACGATAGGTTGGGTTAGGCTTGGTGAGAAATTTGCGAAAATATTTCGGAAAGTTGGGCTACAGCGTTGAGCTTTTTTTAAGGAAAAAATTTTTGGGGTTCGAACACGTTCGAATAGTGACGAATAAATTTTCATTTGAAAATTTTAAATTAAAAAATTATTTTTGACCAGCTCCCCCTTGGAAAAAAAGGGACGCCAAATTTGATATTTGCCAAGGGCGCCAAAAACATTGCTACGGCTCTGGGAATAACATATTGGGTTAATTAGGCTTTACTGGCATATACACATTTTTTCGTTGAAATTTTTCACGACTTTCTTGCGTAAATGTAGCTGAATTTCGTTGATATAGCGCTAAATTTCCTCATTCAAGGTGTGGAGGGTCGTGAGCTTGTTGGCATAAACCATGATCTTATCTTGACTTATGTTGTTACTAGGGATTCTGTGTCGGGTCGACCCGGGAATTTTTCTCCGGGAAATCGACGATTTTTCGCTGTCTCGAGTCCCGGGTATTTGAAAAATATTTACCCGGGACTCGAGACTTTAAAATTTCAATTTTATAAAATATTTCGTACTTTTTTTGAATAAAATCTGCATAGCAAAAATAACCCGTTCTCTGTTTGTATACAATACAAGCGGTTCCGCGACGGAAGACGCCCGAACATATGGCGCAACCATAAAAGGGGACCGACAAAAGACGCCCTGGACAATACGCGCCCTAGACAAAACGCGCCCTGGACAAAACGCGCCCTGGACAAAACGCGCAATGGACAAAACGCGCAATGGACAAAACGCGCAATGGACAAAACGCCACCTGGTCAAAACGCCACCTGGACTAAACGCTACCGGACATAATACTAACAAATAAAAATTATGCATTTTTCGAAATAATTAGTAAACATGTAGAATATACAATAAAATTAATATGTTAAAATAATTTTTCCAATATAATTGGAATTGTAAACATTAGAGATATTCGATATTCGATATCTAAAAAGGTGCTTTCAACTGAAATCGAAGCATATACATTATTTTCCAAATACGAATAACCAGGTGTTGTCAATCTCCATTCCAATATAAATCGAACCGTAAAAATTAGAAGTATGAAAAATACGAATTAAAAACGTTTAATTAAGTATTCGATATCTATTCAGGTGTTGTCAACTATGATCGAATCACTTTCCGAATACGAATAATCAGGTGTTACCAACTAAAATCGAAACATATAAATTATTATTTATTAACGGCACAATTTTTCGTATTCGGAAAATAATTTATATGTTTCGATTTTAGTTGGTAACACCTGATTATTCGTATTCGGAAAGTGATTCAATTATAGTTGACAACACCTGACCAGATATCGAATACTTAATTAAACGTTTTTAATTCGTATTTTTCATACTTCTAATTTTTACGGTTCGATTTATATTGGAATGGAGATTGACAACACCTGGTTATTCGTATTTGGAAAATAATGTATATGCTTCGATTTCAGTTGAAAGCACCTTTTTAGATATCGAATATCGAATATCTCTAATGTTTACAATTCCAATTATATTGGAAAAATTATTTTAACATATTAATTTTATTGTATATTCTACATGTTTACTAATTATTTCGAAAAATGCATAATTTTTATTTGTTAGTATTATGTCCGGTAGCGTTTAGTCCAGGTGGCGTTTTGACCAGGTGGCGTTTTGTCCATTGCGCGTTTTGTCCATTGCGCGTTTTGTCCAGGGCGCGTTTTGTCCAGGGCGCGTTTTGTCTAGGGCGCGTTTTGTCTAGAGCGCGTTATGTCCAGGGCGTCTTTTGTCGGTCCCCTTTTATGGTTGCGCCATATGTTCGGGCGTCTTCGGTCGTGACACCAATACAAGCAGGTAGAAAGCGGATGGCTAGTGCGTACTTACGACAAGGAACATCCTAAAAGGGTAAAAACCCAAAAAAATCTCCTATTTTTAATCCTAATCCTTCCTGCCGTTAGGCGTGCAGAAGATAGCGTTCGATTATTACAATAGAATTCCCCGATTTCTGGTATTAACCAAAATTATGCGTTACACATTACAATTATAACAAAAAGACATGTTGAAAAAAAGTATTTTTTTAATAAAAATCGTATTTGCGATTTATCTTTTAATATTTCATATGAAATAAAATAAATCGTATTTTTTTTTAAATAAAAAACACGTGAATAAAAAGCGGTATATTGGAATATCTAAACGTTGAACCATTTTATTTTGAATTGGCTAAATAATGGATTTTAATATCTTGCTATATAAAAAAATAAAAGTAATCTATTACCAAAATCAATTTCATTGAAATCTGAAATTATCAAGTCGTGCCTTCCCTTTATTAAACGAAAAAAAATATTTTGAATTATTTACTTCGTGATAATTTTCGGCATGTAATTTATAAAATATTATATGCAGCAGGTGTGACATCTAAAATAATTGAAAAGATTTCTACTGCAAAAGGATCGATTTTTTTTTTTGTTGTTGAAGGTATCAGTTTGTGTTTAGAAAAAATCTTTTACATTTACCGATTAACGAAAAATATGACAGAAATGAACAGTAATCTGTTGCAACGAGGGATTATTTTATTTTTGCAATAATATCTTTCGTCGTTATCTGTAAAATATCACTTACTAAACAAAAAAGAATTCCGAGAAAATTTGTTGAAAATATCAGTTAGTGTTTTGATTTCGTTTTTTTTCATAAAAATTAGAAATAGACTATCTGATTTGTTCTTAAATGCTCTAGTATTTTCAAATTTATTTCGCCATGTAAAAATACTGATGTTATTATAAAATTGATTCAATAATCGTGTTTAAAATTGCACAATGTATTATATTTCCCAGATATATTTTTTTTATGATTAAAAAAATATCAAGGTCTCAAGACCCGGGAATCCCCGGGAATTTGAAAATTTGTGTCTCGAGTCCCGGGTATTTGAAAACCTCGGGACTTCAGAATCCCTAGTTGTTACACAGGTTAAGATAAGATAATATAAGCAGATAAGATAATATTATAGTATTTAACATTTGCGGTTTCAAGTCAGTTATTTGTTAACTTTACTGCTAATAACTTGTGACTTCAAATTTATTGTTGGTGAAAATTTGTGCTTCAGATTTTTTTTTGCCTGCTCATCAGCAAAGTGAGTATTTTTTTTTATAAAAGAGTATAGGAAAATAATGTCGTTTGTTTGGGAAAAAACATTTTTTTATTAAGCACTATTTATTAATTTTCAACTATGAGACACATTTTTCGTGAAGTCACTTTCATAAAATTCAAGCAACTCAAAATTGAAATACTCAACTAATCTTACTTTCGGATGCTTTATCCAGGAATCGGCAAACTCCGGCCCGCGGGTTAATATTGTTTCCGAGAACAACAACAGGAATCCACGCTACGCCACTGTTCTTAACCGACTTCACATCTTGTGGTGTTCGTATTAATCTCACACCGTTAAATGCAATACATCTGATTTCTAACGGGATATGAGAAACCCCAATGCATATGCAATTTAAAACTAAATTATGTAATATCTTAATCGCCTATATTTTAATCATTCTAATCTCTACTTTTGCATTTTCACACAGAATGTCACCCTGATTTAAGGAAACGCCTGTTTAACTAAATATATGAAATTTATGTATTTTCGAGTTCCCATAGGGTTTGCATCATGATTTAATTTTGCGTAATCCAAGGAAACGCATTTAGCCATTCAAATTTATTTTATTACCCTTAACGAAATAAGAGTGTGGGAACCATCTTGAACTATATTTTTCAAGCTTTTTATTTCCATTGATTTACCGTTAACGAAGGGGAAATGAGAGAATGTTCTCGAAACACATGTTTATTTTTTGTATCTTATAACCAAAGGAGGGCGTTAGAACCCCTTCTCAAAAATATGATTTTTTGTATTGAAAAACATACATACATATGTTGAAACCATATGTAAGTCGTGCACACGACACGGCAAATGGGTCATTTTCATTTTGTCATTTACAAGGAGAAGGTACACTTTGGTCGTCACGGATTACCTTGAAATTTAATTTGGGTATAGATCAAAATTATTGTATCAATATGGTAAAGTATAAAAACCCAATACCCAGCCAATTTTGAATTAGACGCATTTGAAGTTTCGATTTTTGGACGTACATGCTATGATACGTCAATAGATGGTACTCCGAAAATACGGCGACACCCAGTGACGACGCGACGGTCATAGTCGGGTTTTTTTTTTCATTCATTGTCGTGTTGTTATTACTCGGTGGTACCTGGAACCAAGTCCATTTGCCACATGGGAAGGAACATAAGGATTTTTTCATGAAAATGATGAATTCTAATTTTATATGAAATACGATATATATAAAATACGAATATAATTTTTTAAAGCATTTTAATTAATTTAAAAAATATATATTTCTTACATGAACATGTATAGGTATTTAAAAAAATCATTTTTTACTAGTTAATTATAAAATAGATTTAAAATAAATTGTCTATAATAAATGACATATTTTAAGAGCGTAGGGATAGCAAATTACCCACAAGTGGCTCTATGAACTCGATTGATCCTCCAGAAGCTGTCTCTACACTTTTTTTTTTCTTTCATTGTAAAAGATAAGGATAATTATACAATCAACTTATTATATAAATTATCAATAATATATAATTAACTCATAATATAACTTATAGATAATTATACAACTAACTTATAATATAACTTATCGATAATGCACGATTTATTGTCAATAATAAATGACATATTTTAAGAGCGTAGGGATACGAATTACCCACAAGTGGCTCTATGAACTCGATTGATCCCCCAGAAGCTGTCTCTGCACATTTTTTTTATTTCATTGTAAAAGATAAGGATAATTACACAATTAACTTACAATATAACTTATCGATAATATATAATATAAAATTTATTCGCAAGAAAGTGTATGATCATTGTCATAAAAACAAGAAAAACAAAACGAAATTCGGCATCTGTTGTTGCGCGAGATGCCGAATGATAAATGAAGCGTTGCCGATAAATGATAAATGTTGCCGAGATGCCGATAAATGAAGCGTTTTTCAGCCCAGCATGAGTTGAAAAAATAAAAATATAACTTTTTCAAATCAAAATAGATGTTATTTTTCTGATAACATCAATTTTATTTTTTTAAACGAAATGAGAACACGGAGTTTTCTCCCCGACAGCCACCGTGGCAACACCGTTGTTATTGTCTCCCGTTCTCAATCAGTTCCGGCCCTCCTTTCATCAACCTTAACCTTCTATCACCAGTTCTAATTGTAGCTCTCCTTCAATTAATCGCGACCGCGATTAATCCGACCGCGTGCGTCTATTTTATGTTGATAACATCTGTGCGAGTGCTAATAATATTTCCTAGAAAGGCTCAAAACCCCCCTTTTTTTTTTTTTTTTTGCGTCCGCCCGGTTTTCCCTTCGTTTATACGCGTCCGTTTTTTTACTTGAAATGTGATTTCATGAACACACGTGCCTCAACGCGATGCTTCTTAATAATATCAAATTAACTGTGATCTGCTATAATCCTGTTCACGGGATTTATTCGACGCGTTATTAATCGTAGTGCATGTATCTCGTTTCGCGGGTGAATAATGTGTATCTTATTGTTAGTGTCCTGATCACTTCAGCCTCCGAAGGGCGGTAACCACTCAATATTTTTCCAATTTTTTATAATTTTCTGTCAAATTGAAATTCAAATTAGTATTAATTACTTCATCTTTATTTCGTTGTCGATTTTTTATTAAACGTACATCTATTCGCTCGTAAGCACGCATATTTATTAATCTATCCATTAAATAAATAGATTGAGAGAACACATTTAAAATCAATTTTTTGTTTTCGTAATTTTATAAAATAGTCCGTTTTAGTCAAAGGGCGCTCCGTAAATCTCTGAATTTTACTAGTTTCTCCCCGACAGCCACCCGCGCGCAACACCGGCGCTTGCGCGAAAGGCCGCCGGCGCGTCGGCCGTCGCGTCGGCGGATCAAATTCCCGTGCTGGATCAGACTTGTCCAGAATTTCGGTTTGCGAGGGCCACTTTGGCCAAAACACGGGACATTCACGAACGTCGTCGATTTGCATTTTTTTTTTTTTTCTTTAATTTAATGATAAAATACATATATTTTGATTAGAATGTACATACTTGAAAAAAAAAAAAAATTGATTTTTAATAATTCGAAAATAATAAAAAAAAAATTTTTTTTTCTTCGAATTGGAACAAAATTCGTAAATTATTATGTTTGAAAATTGGGAGAGATATTGACAATGGTTGCACAAAACAAACGAATGTGGAATGGTTTTAATGGGAAATACACTCCGGACTCATAAAATTGCGATTGTACCCATAACATATGTTCATTTAGCAAACTTAAAAGCTTTTCTTTGGTGATGAATATTAACTGACTAACAATAAATATCTTGCATGATCATTTCGTTAATAATAATAATAATAATAATAATAATAATAATAATAATAGTAATAATTAATCATTAAATTGTTATACGTAATATACGACGATGCTGACGTTACGAATAAATTAGGACCGCCTTTTCTTTAATTCACGATCAACCATTCGCCAGTTTACTATAATCGTATCTTTCAGGTGAACTTGTGTAGGTACCCAATTCAAAATAATACCTTATGTGACCCTTATCCTGTAAAGTGTCACCAATATTATTTTATTTATAAGCCCTTTTATCACTACTATATCCCATAGCAGAATAGTATATTGCATACTAACTCAATTATTTTATAATCCCTAACAATTATACAATATAATACTAACCATTATAGGGACTAGAGTAATTACGCTACCATGATTCTATTGTAGTAACACCTAACACATAACCCATAAATAATGGACCAACTGGGAATCCGACTAAAATCATAGATATCCTCACTTATTCTAAATTAACTAATATCTATTAACATATTTGGTTAATGTCATGCCCTATGTCATACTAATTAAAAAATTAACCGCATGCTCTTGTAATTAGTCTAAATTGAAACAACTGAGACATAAATATTAATCAACCAACAATAACCAACTCACTTCCGAACAATATACAGAGATACACCTAACGAGATGAAGGCATGAAAAAAAACCAAAAGAATAACTTGCATGACCATTTAATTAATTAACAAAAAAAAAAAAAACTCTTTGGTAATGGTAAAGACCAATGACGTGTGTTCTACCGAGGTCCGAACCATGTAGGACCAACGGTCTCGCCTCGTCTATCAAACTGGTGATCATTACGATCGCAAAGTGGGCAGCGAGGGCGCAGTCTGCTTAGTCTCTAACTCGTCTGTCCCGCTGGTTCGATTCCGATAAATCAATTGAAATTTTCGTATTGTTCCGTTCGACTGAACAGTCTTGAAAAACCGGACGAAACAGTACGGTTTTACAACATACACGTAGCGATAAATCGTACGTCAGTTTTACTGCAACGATTTCTCGTAGCGTGTATGGCCAGCATTAGAGATTCTGAATTGGACGAAATAAAAGATAACTCAAACCTCGAAAATGATTCGCAAAACTGCTTTCCATTCCTCCTTACAATTTACTAACTAACCCTTTTTCAAATTTGCGTATTAATTTTCAGTTGGAGAACAAAATGGATGACGATGAAAATAAAGAACGTGCAAAAAAATCACCAATGCCTGGTTTCCAGGGAAACATATACCAAAAAAAATTGTTGATGTTGTATCTGCAAAGAGGGTTGAAAACGAAACAAAATTTCGAATTGGGCACAGAGATCGAAGAAGCTCACAAATTCGATGACCTTATTTTTAGATACAGTAAAGTAGTTGACGGGAACCATAAAAATCATTTTATTATTCTGCAGTCGAAACATAAAACTACGGCGAATGCAAAAATTACGTACAAAGATGTTTTCACGGATACAAATGGCGATTTTGGATTGGTTAA